>CM041778.1:172681872-173165959 GCA_023374045.1 Limonium bicolor | reverse complement strand
ATGAATGAGGATAGTAGATGAATGAAGTTTATGAGTAGTGGAATCGTAAGTAAAATATTTGAAACAATCGAAGCCAACTAAATCTTATAAGTGTAGTATTCCTTAGTTAGAATATTGGAGATGATGGCGAGTAATGATGGAAGTAGTGAAGGGTGATGAAATGAGCATTAGGATTGAACCATGGAGTAAAGCATTTGGGAAGTAGAGTGAGGATGATGATGGATTGATTCCATCCTTGGGAGATGTATGAATTTGTAATCACGACTGAAAGAATAAAAAGACAGGAAATGAAAACAATTAAATTATTGTTTGATTGAATCTGATGTGGGAAGTCGAACTTGATCCTGATCAGATCAAGGGAAACCGAACACAAATTGGGGTGAAAGATAGTTCAACATGATGTGATCACATCAGGGTCGATGATTCTGAAACCCCTCAAGTGGTCACAAGAATCACACATAGGATAGAGGTAATGAACATAAATTGGAATCTGGAGTTGTATGTTTTAGAAGGATTTCTATGTAAGCCGTGGGGAAGGATTATCCTTAGACTAGAGACTAAAGTATTTGTTGGAAGCTGGTACGGGAGAAGATAGTAGTATATTGTTGTATTATTCCAAGGGCGGCGGGGACCAGAGGAGTCTCGTGTCTAGATGACTGAGCGATGCTGGGATTGGAATGTGTATTGCACCGCTTTGGGGATAGCCTGCATTGCTAGTAGTACTAAATTTGGTAATGAGGAACCGGATGGTCGGGTAGTAGTGCGGATCAGAGTAATTAATGTACATTGGTGTGGTATGGAAAGGAGGAACTTGGTGACTGATTTGGGATCAGTAAGGAGGAAGAAGGTATGGCTTTGGTATTAGACGCGTAGGAATGAGTAAGCATTGTAAACCCATAACCTCGAACAACTTTGAGGACAAAGTTCCTAAGGGGGGTAGATTGAAATACCCCGAACTTAAACATAAGGATTAAAATTAATCTAATACGTATTTAAGGGCCTACTGGTACCTAATTAATACTGGTAAGGAAAAATAAATCCAAAAGAAATAAAGAAACGCTTTAAAAGCGGAAAACGCTAAATAAGCGTTAATTAACCATAGGAGGTATGAGACCTCAGTTAGAGTATTATAGGAATTCTAAGGGTTTAATAAGACCTAAATAATATATGGGAACAACTCCCGAAGAAAACGGATCCTTAAAACGGATTAAAATCACTAACGAACCTTAAAGCACGTTTTTCGAGGTAACCGGGAAAACGTGTCCTTAAGCGGGTCAAATAGACTTGTAACAACTTTGGTCAACTAGATAATCATTAATAAATATTAGTGAAGCTTTAGAACCAATAAAAATCAAGAAAACGAGAAATTAGTAAAAACTGTCAAAAACGGGAAGTTGTGGGGTAGAAACATAAATAACGCAAACTTATGTGTCCACTTTTGAAAATAAAATGTGAAATCTGTGTGTGCAGTGGGGGTCCGATTTTTAAGGCCTCTCACACTCTCTCACACACTCACTTACTCATTTACAAAACAACAAAATAATAAAGTAACTCATATTACTACTTTACTCTCACACTCTCTCTCCTATCTCTATTCTCTTCTCTCACGTAACAACCCATCCCCCTCACTCTCTCAATTTCTTCTCCTTCTTCCCAGCGACAACAATGGAGACTTGAGCCCCTCACAAAGATACTCACTTCTCTCCTCTTGTTACTCCATCAAATCTCCTCCAAAAATCACAAAAGTATACCGTTGTGTTCCTCTCATCAAGGAGAACACTAGCCTCTTTTCAAAATTCGAAAACAAGCATTTTCTTTTTCATGGGTATGGAGCATTTGGAGTTTCAAGACCACCATTAGAACCACCTCCTTCTCCTTGTCGTTTTGAGGTAAAAATATTCTTGAAACCTCTTTGTTTTTCTAGCCTTATGGGCAAAACGAAATTTGAGCTAAACCCTTGCTTGCTCCTTGTGTATCTAGCCGATTTTGGCATTGTTGGTGGAGCTGAAATCTTACTCTTGAGCCATTCCAAACACTACCTACACCCTTGCAAGGTAATGAAATTTCTAAACCCTAAAACCTACATTAAAACTTGAATAATGGTTAAGGATAGTTTTAGTGTATTAAAATAGTGTATTGAAATGTATATGTGAATGGGTTGTAGTGTTAGAGGACTTGGTTTGACAAAACCGGTGGGAAGAGAAAAGAAAGAAAGAAGGAAGAAGAAGGAAGGAAGGAGAGAAGAAAACTAGAGGAGAAACAAGGTAAATTGTGCTTACCTTTGTGTAGTCTTGTATGTGCTTGTGTAACAGTTTTTAAAAGAGTAAAATTTGTACTGTAAAATGGTAATGAACAATAATGTAATGTGGAGAGAATTGAATTGTATTGAAGCTTTGAAAACAAGTAAAAACTGTCACAAACATAGTTGAGAATTAAATGTTGAGTGCAGGAATTTCTAAGAGTGCTTTGTGTTTGGTATTTGGTTATGTGAGCTTGTATATTAATGTTGTTTTCAAACAGGTGAAATGAGTGTTGAATTGTGAACTAGAGCAATGTGGTGAGAGTATAAAAATATAGGGGAGACCATGGCAAAATTTACCTAGAACTAGAACACTTAAGAGATTAGGAACTAGGTGAATAATATGTGTATGTAACAGATTTTGAATGGAGTTAATTAGTGGATAGATTGAGAGAGGTAGCTAATGTATTGTAATGCATTAGAAACCTTAGAAATGACACTAGAAGAGGTAGTAGTAGTAGTATGAGAAGTAAGAAGTGCAAAATCTGTAGCAAAGTCTATTAACATGCATTGGAGAAGTTAGAAAAGATTAGAGTGTAAGACTTGGTAAAATGAATGTTGGACTTGGGTATAGATGGTACAATTGCTTGGAAATGAATTGGCATGGTAAGAGGAGGTATTTGGGATGCTAGGAGTGACATTGGTAGAGGAAGTATTGGATGGTAGGAGTTGGTTTAAAAACCTGTAGCAATGAAGAAAGAAAATTGGTATAAGTGCTGGAATGAAGTGAGGAAAATTGTGTAAGTGGATTGATGGATTTAGCAATGAATTTGATGGATGAACTAAGGTGAATTAGAGGATTTAATTGGTGCTTAAACATGTGGGGAACATGTGGGAATGAGTAGGAAAAGATTAGGAGTGAATTGAGTAGAGTTTGAAGTTCAAAATGAGTAATAAAAATAAGTACTGGGCTGGACCGACCCTAGGACCGACCCTAGCAGGGTCGGTTGACCCGAAAATTTGCAATCTCGGAAGCTTCTGCATCCGACCGACCCAGGGGACCGACCCTGCCTGGGTCGGTCGAGTGAAAATTGTTAGGTGGATTGCTTCTGTAATGGACCGACCCAATGGACCGACCCTGTCTGGGTCGGTCGGATTGGAATTTTTTGTAATCGTAGTCTCTGTAGCCGACCGACCCATGGGTCCGACCCAGGGTGGGTCGGTCGGGTCAAAACTTACAAAAAAAAAGAAAAAAAAACTATAAGATTATGGTTAGTATATATATATATGTATATGTATATCCACCTATACATATGTGCATATATATGTAAGTATACCATTGTTAAGCAATGAAAAATAAGTAAATGAAACATAAGTATGAGAATGTAAAGACTTAGTAAGTATGAGTTAGGAAGCGTAAGGGTAACCGAATTAAATTAATGATAGTTAGATTAATTATTCGGTTGTATGTATATCATAGGATTTGAATTGTGAACACCGGAGGAACGTTGGGATACAAGTACAACAGTGAGAGGTATGATTTCTTCATGCCCTGTATCCTAATCTGGTTACCCCGATTTGTGTGCTTATTTGACCACCTAATAAGATAAATGCACGAATCGGATTATATTGCACTTACTTGTGCTTGTTTACATTGTTCTCGATATTTACCTTGAACAATAGTTTGTATAATTCATGAAATGTATGAATGATGATGATGTGTAACCGTACCTTGTAGTGTATTCGTATATTGTAATGTATTTTGTATGGATGTGTATATGAGCTTGTATGTATTATTGTGGCTTGAATGAATGACTTCTGCTAATTCCTAACCACCTAACTCCTAACTTAAGTGAGTAAACCGGAATGAGTAGAAGTCCGATATAGCTTCGGCCACGCGTGAGGATGCGGAGTCACAAGAGGTTGGCTGCAATTCCTGACTCTTAAACTGGTCCGCGGCCCAAATCCCTTAATGGGTAGCATCCCGGATTGGTGAGTCAAGTAAATCCCGGAGGTGGGACGGTGTAGTCCCCAGGGCCGGAGGTCCTGACGACTTAACTTGAGTAAGAGTAAGAGTAAGTAAGTATGGATTCGTAAGTATGTATGAGTATGTATGCGTATGTATGAAGTACGAGTAAAAGTAATCTCCACCCGATTAACCCGGGTGGACCAATGAAGCTAACAAGAACTGTACTTTGTGTATGTAATAAGTATGTGCATGCGGAAGAAGGTAAGTAAGTATTGAATGGTTATATCGTATTCCTTGCATGTATTGAATTGTATGTATGTATGTTTGCGTAAGTATTATTGTATTGTGTGTAAGAGCATGTATGCATGTATGTTTGTATGAAAATGAACTGCATGTATTCGACCAAGTGGTCGGCGTACCCTCACTAGTACGCGGGGTATGCGGTTATCATGCTCGGCGAAAGCTGACCCCTTCGGGGGACATTTTTTTTAGTGTGCAGGTACCCGAAACGAATATGGTCAAGGAAGAGACCGGAGGCATACCCTTGTATTTAGAAGTAAGTAGCGTGTGAGGAACGGGTAGTAAGTAGCCTCTTAGTGAGAATGTATAAACTTGGAAGAAGCATTGTAATTGTATTGGGAACCTAGTAAACTCGGTTATGTATTTTGTATTGTATGGTTTATGAAGGAGTAAAGTACTGAATGGAACCTTGTAGTATTCGTTGATGAATGGAGTATGTGTCGTGGAAGTGTAGTACTCGGGATTCCGGTCCATCAGACCGATGTTGTATGTAGAAGTAGTAGCCTTGTTAGTCACGTGGGTGACTAACGGCATTGTATCACCCATTGTACGTAAGTAAGTATCCGCTGCGTGTATCTGACGTGTAAGGAGATTGGACAGTAAGCATGTATTAATGGTAGGGGTGTTACATTGAGAATTTGAGGTTATGTTGGAAAGTGATGGAAATTCGGAAGATGACATTAATCTTGGGGCTAAAGTGAGGAGTTGGAAGATTATAAGATTAATTATTATTGGGGATGGAATTGTGGAATGAGAAGGGTTAATTAAGGAAAACCCTAAAGAGTAATGAGGGAGCATTAAGGTCTAAGAGTAGGTGATTAATTGAAAGATTATGAATTAAAGTGAATTAAGGATTAAGGGAATTTTAGTTGAAATTGAAAGATTTAGATTAAATTGAGGTTTGATTGAAACTGGGAGAGTTGACCATGTTTGACTTTGACCAATGTTGACCGAAATGGGATGTTGACCGTGTTGACCACATGGTCAAGTTGACCGAATTTGAATGACTTACATAAATGTTTTTTTTTTGAAAAACATGATATATATTATATTATATGAGAAGGGGTACATGCAAATTGACACCATGTAAGACATGTGTCAAGTTCTCTAACCAGCAAGTTACATATGTCATTTCTAAAATAGAGTTTGCTGGATTGCCTTCTTCTTCACGCTAACAGTGTGAATGCACCATCACCATGGCCACCGCCATCGGCACCACCGTTGGTGCTAGCGGCACAACTGGCGTTTCCGGCATCGTCTGCTACGCAGACTTCATTGACAGCCATCGGCTCCACGGAACAATGATTAGACTTTTCAGCTCTTGCAACGACATTGAAGGTGGAAGCTGAGTTTGCATATCCCACCCAAAACCCACAAAATACAAAGGAACTAAAACACAGCCTATACACAGCAAGAAACTCTCCTAACCGGAGAGAGGACAAGAAACTAAAGAGATTTATTATTAAGCAAAAGAACATCTAGAGACTAGATGTAGAACTACTAAGTAAAAACCATGATGATAAGAAAATACTAGAACAAGAAGAAGAGGAGAGAGGAAAGAGTGGTTTCTCTCTCATGGACTACATGGTGCCTTAGAATCCTTTTTATATAAAAGAAAGAAAGATAATTAATGACTTACATAAATGTTGAATAAAGGCTTAAGCCCATAAACAAGTTGGGTCAATATAAGCTCATCTCAAATAATTTAAAAATTAGTTTGGGCTAGAATTAAGAAGAAGACTTATGCTAGAAGAATTAAACTTGGGATTCAAGTTATAAGGTTCAATTAGAAGACTTATTCAGTCAAATGCTAGCCTTATTTAGTGAAGGACTGGGGTCCATGAAAATTCTAAGAGATGTCTTATAAGTTTATAAATCCTTAAGTGATTAAGAAAGAAATGAGGAGGATGAATCAAGGTTAAGTAATGTATTAGGCTAACGGTAGAGCCTAAACCACATGAAATAATGTGTGGAAAAAAAGTCTACTAACTAATATAAGAGTTGGTTACTCTATGAAGGAACCCAAATTATTAGTATTGATATTGGAATTAATATTAGAGGGGATAAATAACTAAAGAGGAATAATGGGATATAAATTAAGGGTGATGGTATTAATATTGGAATTGGTTTCTAGATTAGGGTTTGGGAGATCAAACTTGGAATAGGATACTGCGTAGGGTGACGGTGACAGGTATGTTTATTATGTGATCCAAGTACCCCCGAGGGTCGCCTTGGGCTCGGATGTATGAGAACTTGTGAAAAGAAGATATGCTTGTTTACAACTCTTTGGTTCTTTTATGGTATGATTGGTTGTGATGATTTGGATATATTGTACTGCTAAATTTGATTGATGTTGGTCAATTAGAATTATAAAACATCAAACAACTTATATAATTTATAAGTAGAGACCGTGGAACATACATGTCAAAAAATAATGACTAGTGAATATGGTATTCATAAGATGTAAGCAATTAAGGATGTTCCTTGGAAAACATAGTAGAAAACTACTACTAAATTATAAACAAAAATTAGAATATGATATCCATTACATAAGTCCCTAAGAATGTTTCTTAAGAAGTAATATATAAAGCTTTGTTACGACAGATAAATACCGAAGATGTTCTTCAAGAATTATGTAATTCTATAAGAAGGTTTCTTAGAAAGACAAAGAGTAAAGACCTTAAATGAGGCAAATAAATATCAAAATTGATATCTATTATACAAAAGTCTAAGAATGTTTCTTAAACATTGAGAATGGCATATAAATCATGTGGTGAAGTGGTTATTGGTTATTGTGGGAAAATCCAAGATGTTCTTGGTTGCGCATTGTGATCACAGAGAGGATTACTGAGATCGGGTCCGCTCAATTATTGGAAAGCCAAAAAGTTATTGATTGTTGCTCGGTTCACCTCGTCTAGTGTTTTGCTACTGCCAATAGGTTACCCACCTTGTAATAGGGGAGGATGTGTCATCTTCTAACATAGTGCACGTCAAGCAAAAGGGATGGAGTGATTAATAAATCTGAGAAACTATATGGTAATATTAAATACCCCTCAAATATCGTAAGAGAACTATGACTTCTAATAAACCTTCTAAGGAACGATAAAAGGTCGTGAGGGCTCAAGAAATGCATAAGTTCGAAGTTACTTGAGGAAACTTAGTAAAATGCATGATCTATGATGATTAATACAGATGTCTTGATGGTTGGGAACTTATAAAGCCAACCGATTGTAATATGTGTTCTTGTGGGAATGTTTCCCTTCTTGAACTTATGAATGTGGATGATTGATTCTGGTGATGATATGTTAAGTATGTAGATTGGTGACTTCGAAATATGTTTAGGATATGCAGATTAAACTGTTGGAACTGAATTGTGGATTCGGTTTATGATGATTTGGTTGTACATATGTTATGTTTACTGAATATTGGAAATTGGAAAATGAAAACTGGGATTGCATGTTAACTTCGACCAAATAGCCTAAGGTGGGTTTGAAGGTGTATGAGGGTAGCATGGTGGCATACTCAACAGTTGGGTTGGTCCCTTCAACAATCATTTTTACAGTTGAAAGAAGACCGCGACCGGATTGTGGGGAATGGGTAGACCGTAGTGTATACCTTTTTGGGGATTATTTTGGTATTTTGGTTTTGATATAGATTGTATTTTTGGCTCATAGATATGAATGGAATTGTAAATGTTGGTGGTTTGTATATTGCTCACAGGTTCTAAATAAGGGTTGTATATTGGGACTTTTGATGTAAACACTTTCTCTGTCATTCATAGCGTTATAGGTGTACTTAGTCACCTTTTTGTGCACATGGGTGCATAATGGCGGTAACACCCATTTGGGTTATTCTACTGCTAATTAGTGTCAACTACTCTGGTTGTTGAGATGATATGAGTTAAGACAGATGATTATAAGTTGGGGGTGTTTTAAAAGTAGTATCAAAGCATAGGAACACTTTGATGTCTATAGATCGTAGTTGAAATTGTGACCATAGGATTTTGAGATATGTGAGAATCTATGTGTGAGGTCTGTTAAACTAGGAATTGTTGAAGTTGTGGAGTATCTGCATGTATTAACTTAAAGTGGTACTTAGGATATGAAATGACTGCAAATGCATAGTATATTTGAATTATATATTAATCTACCCTTATTACAGATGTTAGGAAGGGGTAGGGGAAGAGGCGCTGGTAGAGGTTGAGGCATGCCAGAGAGCAATGGAGGTCCTGCAGCCCCAGACATCGCCAAGACGGTAGCGGTTGTCCTTACTCATTTGGGAGTACATCCCGGGGGAGCAGCAGCAGTATCCTACCCACCGCCACTCGTGCATCCATTGCCATGTAGAGAGCCCAATTGGATGAAGAGCATAGCGGAGATGAGAGTCCCAACTTACTCGGGAGAGCAGAATCTAGTGGCTTTGAAGAAATATATTGTGGAAATGGAGAAAGCATTTGAAGTGCTTCAAGTTCCTAACGTTTGGAAGATCGTGATCGTGGCCTACTATCTCAAGGATGCCACTAATACTTTGTGGTGATTGATCAAGGACCACTTAGGAGTGGCAGACTTCACTTGGGCAGGTTATGTTGGGCTGCTCAGAAACAAGTACTATATGGCACATCTTAAGAAGAAGTGTCAGGAGTTCGAGTCCCTGACCTAGGGGAACTTGACAGTGATCTATAATATTCCAAGCTCATGGAGTTGTTGAGTTTCCTACCTGGAGTTGATTACATTGAGACTGTGAGGGTTGAGAAGTTTCAAGGAGGTTTGTCCTTCCACATTCAAGAGGCTATGGTTGCAGTTGACTATCATACAATCCAGTTAAATAAATGGAACCCTGGTACTTTACTACTTAATATAAACTCTAATGGCAACTTAATGAGAAAGCTACGGGAATACTACAATGCCGCATCTAAAACTGAACTAATGTTGCACATCCGAGATGAGACGCTTGGGAAAAAGCGTAAGGGTGCAGATAAAGGGAAGGACTACGAAGGTTCGTCTCAGAGAGAGAGCAGCAAGAAGGGGAGGTAAGAGGAACAATCCTTTTGAGAATACTCTATTTTGTTTGGTTTGTTTATTGACACACATTATAAACAGGAAATTCTTTGGCCCAAAGAACGGACACCATAACTACCCATGTCACAAGGGTAAAGAGCAGGTTCCATAGTTGACCTCCTCGGTAGTGAGTGCTAGACCACTATGATCTCTACCCCCGAAGGGTATGTTACTCTACACTTTATCTTGAGTTGTGGTAATTTTTCTTCAAGTTTTACTTAGTAAATCCAATACTATGGCATGAGCATGCGCCACTCGACCATAGTGCTATTACCACTGTAATTGTTGCAACAAGAACCACCTCGGTGTTAATTGCAAGGGGGAAAGAGTTATATGTAACTACTATAAGAAGTTGGGCCACATAACCTTTGAGTGTTATGCCAATCCTGATAGCAAGGATTACTGCCCATCCCGAGGGACACCGACTACCCTAGCGAGTGAATCTGGAGCACCACGTGAAGATCAGGCTGGCCAAACCTCCACTGGTTCGAGGGGGCGTACTGATAAGTGTCCAAATGAGCATGATTTATGGGTGTATTTCATATGTTATATTAGCACTTTTCTTGCTCATTTCTCCACTTTGGTTAGTTTTCCTCTAGTTTATGTTTTATTGGTTACCTTGCAGATTTATTGGTTAAACATGAGAAAACCAACGTAGGAGCAAAGTAGACGAAGAGACGAACGCATAGGCGCAAACGGATTTAAAAACGGAGCTCAGACGAAGAATCTGAAGCCTGTCGAAGTTTGCAGACAAGACAAGACGGAAATACACATGTCCGGCTAAACCAACCCGGACGCACTTCCGGACACCCACGTCCTGCTCCCGGACGCATTCCGGACGCACCTGTCTGGATCCGGACCCACTTCCGGACGCGTGTAAAACGCAGCCCGGATCCAGAATTCGCGTGACTGATTTATTTCGCTGTCCTCTTCTCCGTTTTCTTCTTCAATTACTACACTGTCTTCTCCATTTCTTCTTCAATTGCAGCGCCCACAATATTATCTATCTACTACCTCAAACATATCAGGCGCCGCATCCATTATCTATCTACCACTGTCTGCTCCAAAATCCACCGTTCTCCTGATTTTCCTCGCCTGTCAGCCTACCACTCCCTTATCTTCTTCCTTTCCTCTGCTATAAATAACCCACGTTCCTCCCATCTTCAAATCATCCCTTCCTGAATCCAAAGCTCATCAAAGCTCATCAACGTTCATCAACACTCACTCTCCCACCATCCATACTCCATTCTTCATCCTTTTTCATCACCAAATTAGCCTTACGCTCTTATTTCCAGAAAACCAAATGTAGAACGAAGCTCTGCACAAACCCAGACGCAAACTCCATTAAAAGAGCTGTGTCCGGATTTGTGTCCGGCTAAGTAGACCCGGACAGGGTGTGTTCGGATTTATGTCCGGCTAAACAGACCCGGACACGACCTACTTTCGCCAGTTTGTTCGTTATTCTTCGTTCTACCCGTTTGTCATCGTTTTGAGGTCGGCATAATCACGGAGACAAGCCCAGAAGCGAAACAACTCTCCCCAAATAGAGTTCTTTCTTTCCTCAAACTTTACTCTGTTTTAATGTCTGTCTTATTTATGATGTCTGTCTATCTTTACTCTATTTTTATTTCTATCAATGTCTGAGTAATTTTTATTTGTATCCTAGGATGAGGTTTGACCCTAATACTGCTTAAATAAATATTTATTACCTGTCTCATTTATTACTTGTTTTTATTCCTTTCAATAAATATTGTTAAATGCTTTACGCGACAAACTACTGTATTTTTATGGTAACTATCAACATATGATTTTGAGATAGTCATTAGTACCACAAAGGAATAAACCTTGGTATTTACACTCCGGATTGAGTAGGAAAATACTAAGGCTATTATTAAGAGTTCGTAACTTACCCTTATTAACTCTAATAGACAATAAATAAGTGAGACATGGTTATAAATTTGTTTAAGTAATTTAGGCAATTCCCCCGCTATCCTAGGATACCTTTTTCCATCCATATCAATTAATTCACCTTATTTTACTGTATTTATTATTTCTGCACTGATCCTACACAATCAAGCTTGCCACTGGCTAAACCCCCCGTTTACCGTTTATGTACTTCTTTATATATTCTCTTGCACATTTACTAACCTTAAATATTAGCTAGATAGTTACAAGTCCCTGTGGATACGACCTTGTTGTACTACAATGATTGGGTTCACTGCCCATAGTTAGCAATATAGTTTAACTACTATTTTGCCCAACACGTACCATAGAAAGAAATTGGCCAGGGACGTCAGGGCACCCTGAATGTAGTGCATCACCCAACTGCTGAGACTAGCACACAGCTGGAGATAGGTAATTCTTAAACCATAATATGTATGTGTGTTGTTGTATGCAAAGTCAATATCTGCTATTATTGATGTATGTTATGGGTAGAACCTAATAGGAGACTCACCCTTTCACTTATTAGGAATCTTTGACATATGTTATCCTATTCCTTCAAGACCAAGATCACCTAAGTCTATTACTGAGCAAAGGGATTCCAAGTGAAAGATGTCAAGTACTCTGACCGGGCATGATACTGCTCAAGGAATTCCTAATCTTTGATGAAAAGGTTACCGTTTTAGAGAAGTGTAGGACCTTAGGAAAGGGATTGAGAGGATTTTATATACTAGGTTACTCTAGCAGGTCGAAATTAAAGTTTCATATGATGTACTTAGGAAAGGATTGAGAAATGCAAACTAGGACCTATCAGGAAGTAAGGAGAAAGGATGGAGTGCATGTACCTAGTATACCTAAGTAATTTCGAACACTAGTTGATTGGCAGTCAAAACCGTCCAACAGTATGAGTCTAACCCTATCCCTGACATATCTGCCAATATTTGTATTGCAAACTTTTATGAGAAAGAGGGACGTCTTGGTTTACACCAAGACTGGGATGAAATACCTGAGTCAATCACCAAAGGAGTCCCAGTAGTGTCAATCTTCATTGGGGATGATGTTGAGTTCCTATATGGTGACCAGAATAGGGTAGAATTAGCCCATAAGCTTGTTCTAAAGTCCGGGGACGTGCTAATTTTTTGGGAGAAATCAAGATTAGTGTACCACGGGATAAAAAAAAGATTAAGTTGAATACCAACCCATCGGCATTAGCAAATGCTACTCACATACGACCTGGACACTTAAATATACTTTTAGGGAGTATTAATTGATAGAGTGAGATTATGTATGTTAAGGATAAAGTAATATCCTGTCCAATTAATAAAATGATGGTTGAATCAGTTCGAAGCATTTAGTCTGATCTATCCATATGAATTTGGTACTCCAGACCATGATTCTACAAAAGAGGGTATCTTGAGTATCATGGATAAGACACAAGCCAATAAAAAGGGCAATGTCATCACAGGTTTGACTCGTGGTAAACCAATTTTTTTAAGTAAGGATAAACATTATGCTAATATAAGGCACATGATCATAGGTACCTTCCCTGTGAATGGCGTTGACGCCTCAGTTCTCTTCGACTCTAGAGCATCCTTTCTTTCGTATCACTTTCCTTCGCAAGGAAGTTGAAGGTAGCCCCAGACCATCTTCCTGACTTTATGGTCACACCGCCGTCTAAGGAGAAAATGTAGTGCACAGGTCTTTATAAAGAACTCCAGATCAGCATCAAGAATGAGAACTTTCCTAAATATTTAGTGGAGTTCAAAGAGTTGGGATTTGATATCATTATTGGTAAGGATTGGCTCCAAAGACACAGGGGTAGATTTCATTGTGCAGAGCACATACTTTTACTTAGAAGTCTCAGCGGTAAGACCATTTCTTACCGCAGTGTTCCTAAAGAGCCGACGATCAAGATCGTATATGCGTTATCGGTGCTTAAGGACGTGAAGAAGGGTAATAAGGCCTTTCTATGTTATGTCCATGATACGAGACATGATGGTGGGATGGACTTAGACATTCTAGTGGTTTCAGATTTCCCAGATGTATTTCCCGATGAGTTACCAGGTATGCCACTGTTATGAGAGGTTAAGTTTACCATAGATCTAATGCCGGGAACAAGGCCTATTGCGAAGGAACCATACCGTATGACTCATGTAGAGATGAAAGGATTGAAGAAGTAGTTAGAGGACCTCCTGGAGAAAGGATTCATACAACCTAGTGTTTCCCCTTGGGGCGCTCCAGTATTATTTGCGAAAAAGAAAGATGATAGCCTCAAACTTTGCATTGATTACTATGAGTTGAATGTGATGACAATTAAGAACAAATACCCCCTGTCATGGATTGATGATCTATTTGATCAGTTGAGGGGAGCTTTTGTATTCTCTAAGATTGACTTGAGGTCAGAATACCATCAGATTTGAATTGTAGAGAATGATATTGAGAAGGCTACATTTAGGACTTGTTATGAGTATTACGAGTTCACAGTTATGCCATTTGGATTATCGAATGTGCTAGCGAAGTTTATGGATTTAATGAACCACCTATTCAGAGATCAGTTAGATGCCTCAGTGGTAGTGTTCATTGATGACATCTTGGTGTATTCTATAACTAGGCAGATGCATGAGGCTCATTTGAGGCGAGTTCTTGAGGTTATGAGGGAGAATCAGTTGTATGCCAAGCTTTCTATGTGTCAGTTTTGGCTTAATAAAGTATCATTCTTGGGACATGTGATATCAGCTGGTGGGATATATGTTGATCCTACCAAGATTGAAGTTGTTAAGACTTGGCCATGGCCAAAGACGGTGACTGATGTTCATACCTTTTTAGATCTGGCAGATTATTATAGGAGATTTTTCTAGGATTTCTCCAAGATGACCAAGCCTATGACAAACCTGATGAAAAAAATATGGATAGATTATTGTGAGAGATCCTTCCAAACATTGAACGATTTATTGACTTCGGCACCTATATTTACTATCCCTGAGGGTAATGATGGTTTCGAGGTTTATTGTGATGCCTCCAAAACCGGATTAGGATGTGTACTCTTGCAGCATGGGAAGGTCGTAGCTTATGCCTTTCGTCAGTTGAAGAAGCGTGAGGAAAATTATCCTACACATGATCTTGAGTTGGGTGCAGTTGTGTTTGCGCTTAAGATTTGACGCCATTATCAATATGGGGAGACATCTATAGTGTACTCTGATCATAAGAGTTGACAGCATGTCTTCACCCAGAAGAAGCTTAATATGAGACAAAGGCGATGGGTTGAGTTCTTTAAGGACTATGATATCAACCTGAAGTATAAGGAAGGCAAGGCTAATGTGGTAGTTGATGCCTTGAGTCACAGAGCACACTCCTTGTACGCTATGGTAGCGAGCAGCAACCTGATTGATGAGGTGCAGAGTGCTAAGGAGAGTGACTGATATATGCACGCAGACTTTCAGACAGAAGTTGACAGAGGGAATCACCCAGGGACATAAGTATGACTTCAAACTTAGGAAAAGACTATGCAGGAAGCACATTGTTCATCATTATCCATCCATTTAGGATCATCTAAGATGTACAAGGATCTAAAAGTACATTTCTAGTGGAGTGGCATGAAGAAGGATGTTATTGAGCTTGTGACACGGTGCCTCAATCCCAGAAGGTCAAGTTTGCGCACAAGAGGCCTGGAGGGCTAGTATAGCCTATGCCTATTCCATGTTATAAGTTTTAGGAGTTGTCTATGGACTTCATAGTCAATTTTCCATCGACTAAGGAAGGATTGAACCAGATATGGGTTATTGTATATAGACTCACAAAAGTGACCAAGTTTATTCCTATAAAGGATAAGTGGAAAGTACCCAAACTAGCTGATATGTTCCCGAAGGAGATCATTAGGCTTTTATGGCGTGCCCAAGACCATTGTATCCGAAAGAGATCCTCGATTCCTCTTTAGATTTTGGGGAGAAGTGCAGGAGGCCTTGGGTACGAAGCTGAAGCTTAGCACAACTTTCCATCCTCAGACAAAGAGGACTTTCCGGACCTTATAGAACATGCTTCGAGCATGTGCCATGGATTTTTAGGGGAGTTAGATTGATTGTTTACATCTTATCGAGTTTTCATACAGTAACAACTATCATGGCTCGATTAAGATGCCACCATTTCAGGCACTATATGGTAGACCCTGCAGGACACCATTGTGTTGGGATGAAGCTAGCGAGAACTTTTTTTAGGACCTTACCACCTATAACAAGTAAAGGAAGATGTCCAGTAGATTCGAAAGAATATTAAAGCAGCCCAGGACAGGCAGAAGTCCTATGCAGACATCAAGAGGAGCGACTTAGAGTTTATGGTCAATGACCAAGTCTTCCTTATAGTTTAACCCATGAAGGGCGTCTTCTGGTTTGGGCAGAAGGGCAAGTTGAGCCCTAAGTATGTTGGGTCATATGCTATTATGGAGCGAGTGGGCCCATTAGCATACAGGTTAAATTTACCTGTTGAATTAGGGAGAGTGCATAATGTTTTTCATGTCTCTTAGCTTAAGAAATATGTATCTCACACTTCACACGTATTAGAGCTTGAGAGGCTAGAGCTAGATCCATCTTTGAGAGATGTTGAAACCCTGATTCAAATTCTTAATGCAAAGACTAGAGGGACTAAAAACAAACACCGCCGGAATCGTCAAGGTTCTTTGGTCTAATCATGATGTAAAGGAAGCCATATAAGAGCTAGCGGACTCCATGAGAGCTAAGTATCCAGAGTTCTTTGTTTGAGCGTCTTTGTCATATTTGTGGGGTGCATGGGTGTAACCCTTTTTAAGGGGGGTAGAGCCACTAGCATCGCATGCGTATGTGCATGTATATTGTATGTTGTCTATCTTGTGAGATACTTTTGTTGTGTATCCTGTGGGATACATTTTTTATGGATGACTATGCATGTTGTTTAGTGGTGAACTTATGTTGCTTGTATGCACTAAGACATTTAGTTAATAAATTATGTGGCAATGACACCTGTGAAATCCTATGGAGTTTTAGAGTGATTCAAACACCCTTGTGGAGTGTTAATGGTCAATGATATGAGAAAGGATAGTGAGATGTGATACTATTGATGCCATGAGTATGGATATATTTTGTGTGATATCATAGGAATTGTTTGTGCTATATCTAGTTGGTATGTACAGGATAGGTGCATAATCTTTCGGGACTTAATTCCCTAAATTGATTTGGTTTGAGGAAAAATGACTTCGGGACGAAGTCCATTTTAAGGGGGTAGACTAAAATATCCCTAAGAATTATAAAAATTAAGGATTAATATAATTTATTAAGGTTAGCCTTAAATTATTAAGGATTTAATAAACCTCAAATATATTTATATAGATAAATATATGGTCCAAAAAGGGTTATTATCCTTACATCGAACGATAAAATAAAAGGGAGTATTTACATAACAAAAGTAAATAATAAAGTTGGTTCAACATATGTAATACGTTATTACATGAAATAAAGGACAATCAATATGGGAAAGTTTGGGAATTTAATATGAACAATCAATGTGACTTGTCAGTATTATATTAATGCAAAAAGACTGGGAAAAAAGCTATGGGCCAGAATAAATCATTAAGCTACAATCTAACACATAAGAGAACCCAATATGAGCAAAAATGAAGCCCATAAAGCCTAGAAAATAGGCCAACTGATAAGTGTGAAACATATAGGCTTTTTAGGGTTTAATTACCTTATAATCTGCAACAATTTAAGCAATGTTTCCCACTTATTCTGTGTTTTTCCTAAGATTGATGTTTTGATATAAATTGACGCATTTTATGTGATAAATATAGGAAAAACCGAGGGAAATGAATATTTTACATCATAAGGGTTGCAACGCAACAAACGGGGAACAAATCCGGAAAAAGAGGCAAAACTTGGCCACGTCCGGCCAAACTCACCCGGACGCAAATCCGGACGCCCATCAAAGGACAAGTCCGGATCCGGACGCAAGCCGGACGTGACCCGAGATCCAGATCCAAAAGTGTTGTGTCTTGTCCGGATCCGGACACAGATCCGGACATTATCTGATATTCAGATCTAAAACCGCTATCTCATGTCTGGATCCGGACACATATCCGGACGTCACACAGAAACAAAAAATAAAAACGCATTGCGCTGATAATCGGGCTTTCGGCGCAATTATCAGCCGAGCGGTGGTTTAGCCCATACCTCAAGATAGATTAAGACGACGCCCATGCTCTTACCCAACTTACCACTAAGCAATGTTTTATTTCTAAGCCTATTTAAACCCTCCTTCATCCTTCATTTCAATTGGTACCAGACGCTCTAGTCTACACACTACACTCTCCTCCTCTCCCTCCATATTACTTCCGTATTCACGATCGCTCCTTCATCTCCATTCACAAATCTTTCTCCATATTCATTCTCCCTCGGTTACAGACAGAAACCTGCTCATGGCGCTTCATTTAGCCGCGTCCGAATCCGGACACACCCTGAACAACGCGTCCGGATCGACATCCGACCCCAGATAGCCGGGCGTGATACAGACAAGAGTGGACACTGCAGAATCGGCGCCGGCTCCTAAAATCAGTTTTTCTACTAAATCTCTCTATCCTTATGCTGTTTATATTGAGCATTGTTATTATGTCTATGGCTGAGTAGTCACTTTTAATTTCGGTTTACTATGTATCTCTAGATTAATTATTTCTGAACCTTTGTGATTTTCTGCAGTACAATAGAATAAAGTTCTTTTCCCTTATGAATTCCTAAACTTTTTAATCTGATCAATTATTGAGTTTATCAGTTTGTTAGCTTATAAGTGAGAACTGCGGCTATCAATTGACTACAGGGAAAGAACCAGTTAGTATAAAGATGGTAATTCCTCTAAACCACTAGCTGACCATTAATCTAGACTATGCTTAAAGCAATTAGTAAACAGTGGATTCATAACGAGAGTTAGGATTCGGTCTTTGCTAATTAGAATTTGTGGAGCGGGAGACCGAATACGAGTTATCCTTATTCTAGGGTTTTATTCAGAATTCTGTAGAAATCACTTAGGGGAAGAAATTGCAAATCTAGAGAGAAGTAGTAAACAGGAATTTCCTTTATCAAACAAAATCAAATCAATTATTTACCTGTTATTTATTGCTTAGTGAACTCTTTTACAGCATTTACCATCACATACGAAAACCCCCAATTTCCTGTTATATTTGTTTTGTGTGTAAGTAGAAATTAAACTAGACACCGCCTTCCTTTGGTTCGATACTCAGGGAATACTCTGAGATTTAAACTTGCTATAATCGACCGGTACACTTGCTGTTAGGTTAAACCCCCAACAACAATTTACCGTTAGATTTTTACCCAACAAGTTTATGGCGCCGCTACCGGGGAGGCACGGTTATTTAGTTTAATTTTTATATTGGTATTATCTTATTTAATTGTGTTTTGTTTTTGTTTGTTTATTCTTGTTTTGTTTTATTTTATTTTCTTTTCTTTTGTTCATTTTCTTAGCTTTGTGCGATTGGTTTCTTATTTTTGGTTCTGGTGTTATCCGATTAAGTTCACTTTTACAACTTCGCAAAAACACTCTCAGTTATCTGATTTTGGTATATGGTTACAACTTGTGCAGCTGGAAATCCTGAGTTTGAAATTGAACCAGAAATGGACAGAGTAGCAAGAAGGATTCGAAAAAGATTAGTCCTGGATCCTCCAGTTGAGCAGGAGGTACCTCTGAGAGATCCGCCGGTTGATACGATCACCCCAGAGGAGTCAATTATGGGGGAACACGTCAGCGACCAAGCAAGAAGGATGAATGATTATACTCGTTCGAATGTGGAGGGGCTCACATCGCCTATAGTGATCCCTGCACTGCCGGCAGGAGAAAAGTGGCAGTTCAAGATACATTACATCACGATGGTCATGAACGCACCACAGTTAAGTGGGACGGTTACAGAAGATCCAAACATCCATCTCACATCCTTCCTGCGATTGGTTGGAGCATGTTCAACACCAGCTTCTCAAGAGGTTGCTAGGTTAACCTTGTTTCCATCTTCACTCAGGGACAGAGCTGCAGAGTGGCTGAACTCCCTATCTCCAAACAGTATCACTTCTTGGAGTGAGCTGGCAAATACGTTCCTAGCAAAGTACTTTCCACTGTCCCGAATGCTGTCAATGAGAGGTGAGATCACAAACTTTAAACAGTATAGCGGTGAAACTCTTTCTGAAGCTTGGGAGCGATTTAAAGGAATTGTAAGAAGAGTACCACATCATGGTCTGGGAGAAGAAGTTGTATTGCAATCATTTTATAAGGATCTAGACCCCCAGAGCCGCCTATTAGTTGACACATGTGCAGGAGGAAGTCTTATGGAGCTTCCAATCACCAGGATAAAGGAGTTGTTGGAAAATCTTTCCAATTCAGCTAACCAATGGGGAGGTGCTAGAGCTGCTACTGAGATCTTTCCAAAGAAGAATGCAGGAATTTATGAGGTAGACTCGAATACCCTCTTAGCTGCTAAGATGGATAGCATGTCGAAGCAGTTTGAGAAGATGTGCACATTGATGAATCCAAAATCAAATGCATCGGCTATCACTGATTCACTCCCTAAATGTGAGTATTGTGGTAGAAGTTCAAACTTGTGTTAGTGTACACCTCAACCAAGTGAAGAGGTGAATTACCTGGGGAACAGACAGGGAAATTTCTATAACAACCAAAGCAATCAGGGATATCAGCAGCAAAGGTTTCAGAGCAACAACTACAATCAGAAGGCACCACAACAATATAATCAGTCTTATCAGAGACCTCCTCAGAACCAACAGATGCAAGGTCAAGGAGCTAGTAGTTCCTCAAATTTGGAAGCTATGATGAGCGAATTCATTGCATCAACAAAATCCAGATTCAATGAGTAAGATGAAATCAACAACCAAAAGGCATTCATGCAAGAACAAAAAGGCTTACAATAAGTGAATGGAAACTCAATTGGCTCAGATTAGTCAGAAGCTTTCAGAGAGACCTACAAGGTCTTTGCCTAGTCAACCAGAGATGAATCCAAGAGAGTATGCTAAAGCAATAAACTTGAGAAGTGGTAGACAGCTTGATCACCCAATCCCTGGAGCTGTGGATACTCCCAATCAACCCGATAAAGAAAATGATGCTGGTCAAGAGGTTGAAATTGTTGAGTAACCAGTGTTGAAGAATGCGCCGGCTGGCGAACCTAAACAATCAGAGAATGAGACATCAAACAAATCCACCCATGTTCCCAAACCATCACAGAAAGCAGCTGTTGAGATGCCCATTCCGTTCCCGAACAGACTAAAGAAGAAAGACCTTGATGAGCAGTTCGGTAAGTTTTTGAGCATCTTTAAGAAACTAACCATAAATATTCCTTTTGCAGATGCGTTAAAGCAAATGCCTATCTATGCAAAATTCATGAAAGACATCCTCTCAAATAGAAGGTCATTGATAGAGAAGGAAACTGTCCAGTTGACAGAGAGAGTTTCTGCTGTGCTCACTAAAAGCTTCCCCGAAGCTCGATGATCCAGGTCTCCCAATCATCCCATGTTCTATAGGTAGTATCAACTGTGGTAAGGGGCTATGTGATTTGGGTGCTAGCATCAATTTAATGCCTATGTCTATGTACCTTAAACTTGGATTAGGTGAATGTGAACCCACTTGTATTACTCTTCAGCTAGCAGATAGATCCATTATTTTACCGAAAGGAGTAGTGCGAGATTTGGTTGTTTCAGTTGGTACTTTTGTTTTCCCTGCTGACTTTGTGATCTTAGATATGGGGGAAGACAAAAAAGTACCACTAATCCTTGGGCGCCCATTTATGCGAACAGCTAGAACCCTCATTGATGTGGAGGGTGGTAAGATAATATTGAGAATGCATGATGAACAGCTTGTTTTTGACATGTCAAAGGTTACGAAACACCCATCTGACATACATGCTTGTTTTAGTTTGGAATCTATTGACACTCTACTGCAGGATTATATATTTAGCCCTGCTGACATCGATGAGCTAGAGTAGTGCTTAGTGGAATCCATAGATGGAATTCATGATGATCCGGAGGTCTCTGCTGTGGCATTCCAATTATCAGGAGGAGAATGATATCGAAAAGGTCCCAGAATGGAGAGTGAAAAGCTAGAAAGGGAACCTCAGGAGTTGATTCCCTCTATCAAAGAACCACCCTCCTTGGAGCTGAAACTACTCCCCAGCCATCTAAAATATGTTTTCTTAATTGAGCCCTCTAGTTTGTCTGTCATTATCTCTGCAGAACTAACTGATAAACAAGAGGAGCAACTAGTGTAGGTGCTTAGGAAGAACAAGAAGGCGATAGGTTGGTCAATCGCTGATATCTAAGGGATAGCTCCTCACTTTTGCACACAATGCATCTTTCTTGAAGAAAACTTTAAACCACTAGTTCAACCCCAGAGAAGATTGAACCCAAACATGACGGAGGTGGTAAAGAAAGAAGTCATTAAGCTTCTCGATGCAGGTATTATTTATGCAATTTCTGATAGTGAGTGGGTGAGCCCTACCAGTAGTGCCACGAAGGAGATTTACTGTAGTTCCCAACGATAAAGGTGAGTTAATTCCTCAGAGAACTATTACAGGGCATAGAGTGTGCATTGACTATCGAAAGTTGAATGCTGCAACTAGAAAAGATCATTTCCCTCTTCCTTTCATTGACCAAATGTTGGAGAGACTTGCAGGGCATAAATATTACTGTTTCTTGGATGGTTACTCTGGGTATTTTCAGATACCTATTGCTGAAGAGGACCAAGAGAAAACAACTTTCACATGCCCATATGGCACGTATGCCTACCGACGCATGCCCTTCGGTTTATGTAACGCTCCAGCTACCTTCCAGCGCTGCATGATGGCCATATTTTCCGACTATATTGAAAAATGCATCGAGGTATTCATGGATGATTTTTCAGTTTTTGGACTAACGTTTGATTCTTGTTTGGAAAATTTGGATCATATCTTAACCAGGTGCAGAGAAACCAATTTAGTCCTAAACTGGGAAAAGTGCCACTTCATGGTGCAAGAGGGCATTGTGCTGGGACACAAGATCTCTAGTAGGGGCATTGAGGTGGACAAGGCTAAGGTTGAAGTGATCGATAAGTTACCACCACCAGCAACAGTAAAAGATGTGAGGAGTTTCCTAGGTCATGCGGGTTTCTACAGACGGTTCATTAAAGACTTTTCAAAGATATCTAAGTCGTTGTGTGACTTGCTGGCCAAGGATGCGAAATTCGAATTCACTAAAGAATGTCTTAAGGCATTTATCATCATCAAGGAAAAGCTAGTATCTGCACCTGTTGTTGTTGCTCCTGATTGGTCCTTACCCTTTGAGATCATGTGTGATGCAAGCGACTTTGCTGTGAGAGCATTCCTTGGTCAAAGGCACGAGAAGGTGCTGCGAGTTGTTTATTATGCCAGCAAGATGCTCAATGACGCTCAGAAAAACTATGCCACCACAGAGAAGGAGCTGTCGGCCAGTGTTTTTGCTTGTGACAAGTTCAGACCATACATCATCGGGAGCAAAGTCATCATACATACTGATCATTCTGCTTTGAGGCATTTGTTCCAGAAAGCTGATGCTAAGCCTCGGTTGATCAGATGGATACTACTCTTACAGGAGTTCGACATTGAGGTGAGAGACAAGCCCGAGTACAGAACGGAGTTGCTGATCATTTATCACGGATGCAAGTTCCTGATAACGGTATACCAATTAATGAATATTTTCCTCATGAGCTGGTGTATGCAATTGGTTTTAAGGAGGATCCTTGGTATGCCGATATTGCGAATTACCTTGCTAAGCAGATTTTGCCACAAGAGATTTCCTATCAGCAGCGGAAGAAATTCTTTTCTACTGTTAAGCAATACCGGTGGGATGATCCATTCTTGTTCAAGGTTTGTGGTGATGGAATTATTCGTCGGTGTGTCCCGGAGACTGAAACACATGACATCCTTGTCCACTGTCATTCAAGAGAAGCTGGAGGACACTTCGGGCCAGCCAAGACAGCAGCTAAGGTGTTGGAGGCAGGTTTCTTTTGGAAGACGCTACATAAAGACTGCCATACATTTGTCCACATGTGATAGCTGTCAGCGCCAAGGTAACGTTTCACGTAAACTTGAGATGCCCCTGAATTATATCTTGGAGGTTGAGCCATTTGATTTGTGGGGGATTGACTTCATGGGGCCATTTCCTTCTTCACATTCGAACCTCTACATTTTGGTAGCTGTAGATTACGTGACTAAATGGGCTGAAGCAGTGGCTGCGCCTACTAATGATGCAAAGGTTGTGCTGAGATTTTTGAAGAAAAATTTTCACTAGGTTTGGTGTACCACGGGCAATCATAATGGAGGATCTCACTTTTGTAACAAGCAGTTTGAAGCTTTGTTGCAAAAGTACGGAGTAAGACATAAGGTATCCTTACCTTACATCCACAGACCAATGGGCAAGCTGAGGTGACTAACATGGAGATTAAGTGGATTCTACAGAAATCTGTTAGTTCATCCCGTAAGGATTGGTCTATGAAATTGGATGATGCTTTGTGGGCTTACCGGACAGCTTATAAGACACCTTTGGGAATGTCTCCTTACAAGTTGGTTTTTGGAAAGGCGTGTCATCTCTGGTAGAACTGGAACATAAATCTTTCTGGGCACTTAAAGTTCTGAACTTGATCTTCAGAAGGCCGGTGAGGAAAGGAAACTGCAGCTTTGTGAACTGGATGAATTCAGAGAGGAAGCCTATGAAAATGCCAAGATTTACAAGGAACGACTAAGAGGTGGCATGATAAATTGCTTGTGAAACGAGAGTTTCAGATTGGTGACCGAGCTAATGTTCAACTCAAGACTGAAACTATTTCCGGGAAAGCTGAAATCTCGCTGGTCGGGTCCATTCACAGTTACAACTGTTTCCCCTTATGGAGTCATTGGTGTGGTCAACGAAAGGGGAATCATTCAAGGTTTGGATCACAGCTGAAGTTGTACCAAGGGAGCGATGTTGATATGGTTCATTCGCACTGGCTCCGGATCCTGATTCTTCAAACTGATGCACCAAGGTCTAGCCAAAGACCGAAAAGATGGGCAGCTTGGTGGGAGGCAACCCACCAGTATAAAATCTCTTCTACACTTTCTTTTTTGGATGTATTTTCTTTT
This sequence comes from Limonium bicolor, assembly GCA_023374045.1. NCBI lineage: Eukaryota > Viridiplantae > Streptophyta > Magnoliopsida > Caryophyllales > Plumbaginaceae > Limonium > Limonium bicolor. The sequence goes on along the minus strand of CM041778.1, from coordinate 173,141,297 downwards.
GATCTCTTGTGCATTTTTTTTTACTATTTTACTGCAAGAGACCCGACTACCCTCTTTCAATAATAACTCTGTCTGGTTCCACTTGAGTTCTTCTGGTTTTGCAGATTTTCTTCAGTTACTCCACTGATGCTAAACTGAACTCAAGTGGGGGAATATCACGGCATTGTTCATACGAATCAGGGAGTCCTCAACACTCTTGCTATTTCATTTCTTGTATTTCTTTGTTTTGCCTGATTGTCTTTGGTGCTATTTCCTTTTCAATTAAAAATGCAATGAGATGCTTTAGAGTAGTAGTTTTTTAATTAATAATAATAATATATATAATATATAAAGGAGTTTCAACGTGTCCGGCTAGTTTAGCCGGACACAATCCGGTCAAGAAAACCTAGCCACGTCCGGATCCGGACAGAAAACCGGACGTGACTAAAAAACGCGCCGTTCTTTCTTTTCTTCTTCTTTCTTTTCTTTCTTTCTTCTTCTTCTTCTACTACCTCCGTCGACCACGAACCAGACGAAACTCGAACCCATCTTTCCTCCATTTTCACCACCACCACTACCGCACCACCACAACCACCGTTCCGACGCGCGACCACCAGGAGCACCACCACAACCGCACCAGTACCATCGTCGCCCCATATCTCTCCCTAATTTCAAAACCGCATCAGGTTTTTCAATTTTTTGCGATTTCGATTCCGTTTTTCTGTCAAATTAGGGTATATTAGGTTGTGTGTATGATTTTTATGTTAATTTGATGATTGCGATGCAAAAAACGTAGGATCTATGAAATTTGGGAGTTCTGGTTAAATTTGTGTGGATTTGTGGAAATTTTGAAATTTCTGTACGCGGCGCGATTTTTAGGGTTCTATGCGCGTCCGGATCTGCCGACCCAGGACACCGACTCCGGACATGTAAATTTTACAATTTTTCTGCAATTGTTTCTAGGCTTATGTTCTACTGTGTGATGCTATTTTGCTATGTTTAGATGTTTTAATAATGCCTTGGGTCTCATAGAACTGTGCAAGAATTGTTCAAATAGAACTTGTTGCTCGATCGGTTTCGGGTATTGGTACCTTTTGCTTCTCCTTACTGCTTCTTGTTGTTTAGGTTTCTTAATGCATTTGTTTATCGTATAGATGGCTAGAACTAGAGGAGGAGGTGCTACACAAGGGGTCCTCTTCGAGAGACCCCGCCCGGACGATCAGACAGAGCCGCCTCTACCCCACTACGCCCTGACGGTTTCATATTTGCTGCCCCCGGGCCTGGTACGAGCAGAGTGGGTCATTCGTCATCGAGTGGCGCATCACCTCAGAGGCATCCACTGCTACTGGGCTCACTGATATTTTGAGGGTTTTGGCATCGACAGCATTTTGCGTATGGGCGAGGGCGTCTTCTCCCCGTCTCTGGTACGGGAATTCTACGCCAATGCTACGGCATCAGACACGACACAGCATCACATCCTACGTGCGCCAGTTCCCAGTGGAGGTAACCCCTGAGACCTTGGTATTCTTTTATTCCTCCCGGATAATGACGCGACCCATCTAGATTTTACGGAGGATGCGCTTAGGCAGAGTAAGTCTAGGTGGTTACAAGCGGTCGGGAGTACTACTACTCGCCGACGGGGTGAGAGAATAAGACCACTCTCATATGCCTCCTCCCCTCCCTCCCCAGAGAACCATTGCAGAGATCCTCAGTTATCAGATCCGGCCACATACCGGAAATGATACTTCTGACGAAGATTGTGTTCTCCTCGACTATCTCCTGGCCGGACCACGTCCACCATCTCAGCAGCTCTCACTCCCCTTCATGATGTTCAGACAGCTGCACAAGGTGGTGACTTATCAGAAGACGAAGAAGAAGATCACCCCCATCTTCCCTATCTTTATCTAGCATCTTCTCACCTCCACACTCCTCGAGGAGGTCTTCACCGGTCTCGAGATGAGAGAGGGAGAGACACCCATCACTGTCGGGACCTTCAGGAGATGGGGCTTCATATGTCTTGATGACGGTAGCTGGGTGAAGGGCAGCTCGGGTCTAGGGTCCACCGGCACCTCTGCGAGCTCTAGCTCTACTCCGGTGCCTACTGCTACCATGGCGCCTCCTATACCCCCAGTTATGAGCATCCCACCAGAGATGCAGTCTATGATGGACTCCATTCTTCAGCAGCAGCAGAGGATGGATCAGCGGTTCGGGGTATGGAGCAGTGGTTTGGAGGTATGGAGCAGCAGGTCAGGGATGTACAGCAGTGCCAGGTGCGCATGGAGGACACATTGATGACATCCGCCAGACTCAGGACCTCCAGACAGAGCAGACTACTCTCCAGACACCAGGCTCTGATCACCCAGCGCATGGAGCGTAGTGATGCCTTTCAGAGAGAGACCGCACAGTTCATGGCAGAGGCATCAGCTCGCAGAGAGAGGCAGCTCAGTTCATGGCACTCATCCTCAGCAGGCCCAGACTAGCCAGTTCCTGTAGATGCTCCTTTCCCAGATGGGCGCGGACTCCCCACCACAACCGCCCAGCCGCCTCAGTGACAGCCATCCCCTCTTTATTGCTTCGATTATTTTCTTTTTTGTTTTTTTTTCTATACTGTCTTTTTCTTGACTTGCTTTACTTTTGTTTGTTAAAACTAATGGTAAAACACGAGACTGACAGGTGAAGTGGTAATGGTTATATTAGGCAGTGTTTAATTCTGAATTGCTAAATTTCTGTTTCTCTGAGCAGTGCAGCGTTCTTAAATGATTAATTTACATTCACCTCTACTGCGAAACAACGGCTATAAGTACAGGAAATGGAACCACACTACTTTCGCCGTCTGCTAAGCTTGAATCCTGGAGAGTATTCTTACTCTAATATTCTCATACAATTTAAATATTCCCTATCGTTCAGTTAATGCACTTTATTCTGTGGTCGTACATGCCAGTGGAAAATTAGCAACTTTTACTCTGCACAAAATGCATATTGTCTGTGACTTAGTGAGGACTCGACCCCAGCAAAACTTCAAGTGTGAGGAAGGACATCTTCCTCAATCTATGACACCAGGGGAGTCTCCGTTCCACTTTAACTTATTGATGTTCCACTTTTGCTTGCGTTAAGGGTTTTATTGCACAATCTCTATTATGAGTATAGCATGTTTGAAAGTTCCTTTACTTGCATTTCTTTTATGACCAATGAGGACATTGCTCCTCTTAAGTGTGAGGAAGGAAAGACCTTTCCCTGAAATACAGTGTTCTTTAATGCCACACTTTCTTTTTGCTGCTCTAATGCTTGTGCACACCGAGTGAAATTAAAACCAAGTGAAACCGTAGGAATCTTTTTTGCTTGATGGGTTGTATAATAGTTTTTTTAAAAACTCTCTTTTCACTGAAATCTGGTAGATTGGCTAGTTGTGGAAACCATATTATTTTAGCTTGGGATTTGGAAATGAAGTGAATGTTTGGAATGAAAAGGATGAGGCAAGGTACTCCACTGATCAAAATTTTTTTCCTAACAATAGCAGGCCTCGTCTATCCGTTATTAAGTCTAAGGGTGGCTTAACACCTATCTACCTAAGGTCTCGGGATCTGGGATAGTTGGCCCAACCATCTCAAGGATAGAGAGAAAAGTCTAGGTTATGGAATAACTCTACAAGATCTTAAATATTAGTTGTTGATACATAATTCTTGAAGACGAATGCTTCAAAAGAGAGAATTGCAGTTAAATTTATGCTTTTGATCATGAGTGCGTGGTGTTGAAAGGTATTGCGGAATAAGGCATTACTTCACACCCCTTGTCATCCAAAGGTTAGAGGTGAAAATTGGTGGAAAGTCCCAAGCTAAGCTACGTTTTACTACTGCAATCTAGTTTCTCTATGCTTTACAAATTGTTCCTTTTACTGTTTGTGAAAACCTACCTCTAAAAGAGCAAGATTATTCTCTCATTTATCACTTTGTTTGATTTCACCCTGCACTTGTTTGATCTTGAGATTATTGACGATTTAGAGATATTCTTATTCATTATTTGCTTGAGGACAAGCAAAAGCTTAAGTGTGAGGAAGTTGATAAGTGTGAAACATATAGGCTTTTTAGTTAATTACCTTATAATCTGCAACAATTTAAGCAATGTTTCCACTTATTCTGTGTTTTTCCTAAGTTGATGTTTTGATATAACTGACGCATTTTATGTGAAAATAGGAAAACCCAGGGAAATGAAGATTTTACATCATAAGGGTTGCAACGCACAAACGGGGAACAAATCCGGAAAAAGAGGCAAAACTTGGCCACGTCTGGTCAAAACTCCACCCGGACGCAAATCCGGACGCCCATCAAAGGACAAGTCCGGATCCGGACGTGACCGAGATCCAGATCCAAAAGTGTTGTGTCTTGTCCGGATCAGGACACAGATCCGGACTTACCGATATTCAGATCTAAAATCGTGGTCTCACATCCAGATCCGGACACAGATCCGGACGTCACACAAAACGAAAAATAAAACGCATCACGTGATAATCGGGCTTTTCGCAATATCAGCCGAGCGGCGGTTTAGCCCATACGCTCAAGATAGATTAAGACGACGCCCATGCTCTTACCCAACTTACCACTAAGCAATGTTTTATTCTAAGCCTATTTAAACCCTCCTTCATCCTTCATTTCAATTGGTACCAGACGTTCTAGTCTACACACTACACTCTCTCCTCTCCTCTCTCCATATACTTCCGTATTCACGATCGCTCCTTCATCTCCATTCACAAATCTTTCTCCATATTCATTCTCTGTCGGTTACAGACGAAACTGCTCACGGCGCTTCATTTAGCCGCTCCGGATCGGGCACACCTGAACAACGCGTCGGATCGACGTCCGACCCCAGATAGCCGGAACGTGATACAAACAAGAGGGACACTGCAAAATCGGCGACGGCTCCTAAAATCAGTTTTTCTGCTAAATCCCGCTATCCTTATGCTATTTATATCGAGCATGTTATTATGTCTATGGCTGAGGTAGTCACTTTTAATTTCGGTTTACTATGTATCTCTAGATTAATTATTTTTGAACCTTTGTGATTTTCTGTAACAATAGAATAAAGTTCTTTTCCCTTATGAATTCCTAAACTTTTAATCTTATCAATTATTTAGTTATCAGTTTGTTAGCTTATAAGTGAGAACTGCGGCTATCAATGACTACAGGGAAAGAACCAGTTAGTAGAGAGATGGTAATTCCTCTAACGCTAACTGACCATTAATCTAGACTATGCTTTAAAGCAATTAGTAAACAGTGGATTCATAACGAGAGTTGGATTCGGTCTTTGCTAATTGAATTTGTGGAAGCGGGAGACCGAATACGAGTTCCTTATTCTAGGGTTTTATTCAGAATCTATAGAAATCACTTAGGGGAAGAAATTGCAAATCTAGAGAGAAGTAGGTAAACCGGAATTTCTTATCAAACAAAATCAAATCTATTTTACCTGTCATTTATTGCTTAGTGAACTTCTTTACAGCATTTACCATCACATACGAAAACCCCCAATTCCTGTTATATTTGTTTTGTGTGTAAGTAGAAATTAAACTAGACACTGCCTCCTTTGGTTCGATACTCAGGGAATACTCCGAGATTTAAACTTGCTATAATCGACCGGTACACTTGCCGTTAGGTTAAGCCCCCAACAACAATTTACCGTTAGGTTTTTACCCAACACCAACCCAATAAGGAGTCCATTCCTTACTAAATTTCCCCTTATTCCTAAACTACCCTCTCTTTTTCTGAAACCCTAGCTGGCTGGAGCTCTTGTTGTCGCCCTCAACTTTCATTTCTTCTTCATTTTGTAAATCCTAACTTATTTTATTCTCTTCTCTCTCCAAAAAGATGCCGCCTCTAACACTCTCTTTTCTTTCTCATTTTTCTTCTCTTTGCCTTTTGAAGAACAAAAAAATGACATGAATACACTCTTTTCCCCTCTCATTTTCTCCTCGAATCTACTCCTTTTCTAAGCTAACTTCACCAACAAAACAAGAAGAACACAATCTCATCTTCTACTTGTGTTGAGGCTGAAATTTTGGAGTTGTTTAGTGCCGAAAATGGTGAGAGAAAATGTGGTGAAGCTTGGCTGGACTCAACAAAAGTTTAAGGTAAAAATGTGCTATAACTCCAAGTTCTTTCCTTAGCCAATTTTTGGGTAGTTCCAAACCTAACTGTTTCTCCTCTTCATCCTTCCTCACAACCGAACATGAAGCTTCACAAGGGCTTGCTTGGGATTCCAAAACCAAGGAAAACAAGAAAAAAAAATAAAACTCCAAAACAAGGGGCAAGTCCTAGATCTAAGGTTTTTGGATTTAAAACTTCCACCTAAACAACTAGATCTACTCAAGATTAATCTTCACCTTATTTCTATATAGGGGCCAAAATTTTGGAGCTAAAACTCCACTCTTGGAGACTACAAGTTGATGGCTAATCTTAGTGCTTATTTTGCATTTTTGAGATGTTGTGCTATAAATAATTATGGCCAGCAATGAGGGTGGAAAAATGAACTGGACTAACTTAAAAATGAGCTAGATCTGCAAGATTACATTGGGCTTGTTAGTGATTTTGGGTTCAAAAATTGGAGTTTTAACTTAGTATTTGAGTATTGTGATGAAACTGAAATTAGGGTTCTTGTGGTCCTTTGTATGTCCAAAAATGGACATTTGAGGGGGGTTAGTTTGTAATTTTTGAAAGTAAATTTTATGGTTTTATTATGGTCAAAAATATGGGTGTTATGTGGTGATTGGTGAATTTTATGGTTTAAAAAGTTGAGGTTGTAATGGTGTTTGTTGGTAGGACAAATACGCTTAAAATTACATGTGATAGGCTTTGATGCAAAATTTGGTTGATGGGGAAAATTTTGAAATTTAGAAAAGTTTGGGATAATTAGTTTGTAATTCTAGAAATGTTGAGGGCCTCGGCTAGAATTTGGGAAAAGTACAAAAAGAGGAACTAGGGTTTGACCTAAGAATGAGAGGAAAGTTGGAAATTGAATTTGGAAGAAATAGTGGAAATTTGAAATTTAGGAAAAATTAAGGGGCAAATTTGAACTCGAATTCGGTCACAATGAATTGGGAATTTTGAAATTAGGGTTGAATTTAGTTGGTAAAGATTAGAATTAAAGGTTGATATGGATTGGAGGGAAAGCCCAAAATTTTAGAGGAAATTGGAGGTAAATTCAAATTTTGGGGTTAGAATGTGAAAGTAAAATTTTTTGAAATTTGGTGATTAAAGGGTTTCGAATTAAATTAGAATTTGATGTTATGTTGGAAAGTGAAGGAAATTTGGACGATGAAATAATTCTTGGGGTTAATGTGAGGAGTTGGAAGATTATGAGATTAATTGTTATTAGGGTTTGAACTATGGAATAAGAAGGGTTAATTAAGGAAAACACTAAAGAGTAATGAGGGAGCATAAAGGTCTAAGTGTGGGTGATTAATTAAAGGATGATGAATTAAAGTGAATTGAGGATTAAGAGAATTTTAGTTAGACTTGAAAGATTTAAATTACATTGAGGTTTAACCAAATTTGGGAGAGTTGACCATGTTTGACTTTGACCAATGTTGACCGAACTAGGGTGTTGACCGCGTTGGCCACATGGTCAAGTTGACCAAATTTGAATGACTTACATAAATGTAGAATAAAGGCTTAGGCCCATGAACAAGTTGGGTCAATATAAGTTCTTCCCAAATAATTTAAAAATTAATTTGGGCTTGAATTAAGAAGAAGACTTGGAAGAATTAAACTTGGGATTCAAGTTATAGGGCTTAATTAGGAGTCTTATTCAATCAAATGCTAGCCTTGTTTGGTAAAGGACTACGGTCCATGAAAATTTTATCATTAATAATGGATGGGCTAAAGTAAAAGAGCCATAGGAGGTATACCCTAAATTATAAGCAAAGGGTAGGTAATAGACGTCTTACAAGTGTACAAATCCCTAAGTGATTATGAAATAAGTGAGGAGGATGAATCAAGGTTAAGTAATATATTAGACTAACGGTAGAGCCTAAACCACATGAAATCATGTGTGAAAAAATAAGTCTACTAACTAATATAAGAGTTGGTCACTCTATGAAGGAACCCAAATTATTAATATTAGGTAATCCTTAAAGTTAATTTAAGGGATAAATAACTAAAAAGGAATAATGGAAATTAAATTAAGGGTGATGATATTAATATTGGAATTGGTTTCCACATCTAGGATTTGAGAGATCGAGCTTGGAATAGGATACCGCCTAGTGCTACGGTGACGGGGATGTTTACTGTGTGATCCAAGTGCCCCCGAGGGTCTCTTTGGGCTTGGATGTGTGAAAATGTATGAAAATAAGATATGCTTGTTTACAACTTTTCGGTTATTTTGTGATATGACTGGATGTGATGATTGGATTTGTGTGGCTGAATTTGATTGATGCTAGCCAATTAGAATGATAAACATCAAAAATCTTATAAAAATTATAAGTAGAGACCGTGGAAATATGAGTCAAGAAATAATGATCAATGAATATGTTATTCATATGACGTTAGTAATTAAGGATGTTCCTTGGAAACGTAGTAGAAAACTACTACTAAATTATAAAAAATTGGGATATGATATCCATTGCATGAATCCCTAAGAAGTTTTTTAGGAAGTAATATAAAGCCTTGTTATGGATATAAATACTGGAGATGTTCTCCAAGAATTATTTAATTCTCTAAGAACGATTCCTGGAAAATAAATAGTATAAATGAAATACCCCAAACCTTGATATGTTGTTAAATGTTAAAATATGGTATATAAAGGCTAAAAAGTGACTTAGAAACATCATTGAACAATTTAAACCATAGTAAAACACAATAAAACACTAAGACCAGTTTGAGCAAAAACATGCTCTAAGCTTGGAGTGAACTTGGTTAGGACCCAAAGAGCCTACCAAGACTTAATAATATCAATTATGATTATATAAGGCTAATTAAGTCCTTAGGAAACCTTGGTAGACCATTAAACCGAACAAAACACAAATAAATGCCTTAAAGTCAATATGGGCAAAAAATGTGCTCTAAGCTTTGGATAAATTTGTATAAGACCTAAAGGTCATACTATACCTTATAAATATGTTAATGAACATATTAATCAATTACTAAAGAAAACCAAGCTTGAAAACAAGTTTAAAACACAAAAGTGCTTTAAGGAGTCTAAAGCACATTTTTGAAAAATTGTCTTGTAAATGAGTTTTGAATGGATAATGTCCATCATTACTCTTTAATTAACATGTGTACTACTTAGTATCACATTTGGAGGTCTAAATCAATGGGAAATCAAAAATTTCACAAGAATGTGCCTTGTTTTTGTGAATAGTAACAAAAAGCTAGTTATGACATAAGTCAATATAGTAGTTAATTGGTCAACAAAGACCAAACTACCCCTAAGTAGATGATGGGGGCCGGTTTTTATCAAGGTGAGTCACCACCTTGTTAGTTAAAAGTAAATAAGTAATGAAAAAGCAAGTAAATTCACTATTTACTTTACAACTTATAATATCTTCAAGTATACTCTCTCACCTCATTCTCTTCTTTCCTCCTTGGTTCCACCGTCTCCAACCTCCTCCATCCTTCTCCATCGGTTTTGCTACAGCAAGTAGCCATTCTCCATCTTTGAATGCTTGTAACTCATGACTCCTGCTCCAAATCAAATTAAGACCATATTTGCCTTAGTAGGCCAAGCTCTACACTTCTCTCTTTTCAAACCTTCAAGAACTCCATTTAGGTGCCATGAAGATTCACCATTGTTGGAGCTTGAGCTCACCTTTTCATGCCTTGTCATTCTCCTTTGCTTCAAGGTAAGGAAAATCAAAGAAAAACCAACATTTCCTCTTGTTTTTGTGTAACAGAGAATCACCTTTGATGGTGTCTTCTCTTGTTCTTTCATAGCTCCATTTCAATCTTCAAAGGACAAGGGGAGTCCTCCTTGATGCTTATTCAAGCTCTCTTTTATTTCCAAGGTAAAACAACTATCCTAATGTGCAAAGACAATATAATACCTAGGGTTTGTAAATGAGTTTAAGCATGAAGCTTGAATGCTCATTGGTTTTACTTGTGTATTGATTAGAACAGTGACAAGTAGCCAATACCCTTGCCGATTTCCAAACAAGGAAAGAACAAGAGTGTGCAAGTAAATCTTGAAGAAAGAGGTAAACAACTATCTAAATGTAGTTTAAATGCCTAGGAAAAATGAGCTTGAATTGCTTAATAAATACCTAAGGAGCCATGGGAAAAGAGCTAGTGAATTGTTCTTAAGGAGATTATTAAAGGGCATATGTGATGTTGAGTGTATTTGCAGGTTAAAGGAAATATATGTGGGAAATTCAGTGTTAAGGTTTATGTTATTTAAGGGCCTAAGAGCCATGTTATTTAAGGGCCTAAGTGCAAGCAATTTGATTATGCACTATATTGTGATGTAATGTAAAATTTGGTAAAGTTTTGTGTGTGAGAAGGTTCTTGATGGATTTAGGTGTTCTTGAATGTCTAATGGTGAAAAACAGTGTGTTTTGGTATGACAATATGCTAGGAGAACCTATGGCAAAATTTGGACAATGTACAAGAAGATTTAAGTGTTTAAATGAGCTTTGGTGAACTAGGAAATGTGAGGAATGGATGAATGTTTATTAGGGAAGAAAACATGTATTAAGGTGTTGTAGAGTGTTACAAGGACCTAGGTATTGTCTTGAAGTTCTAGGAATTCAATGAGTGTTTTGGGATGTAATAAAGTCTTGGAAGTTTTGTTTAAGGTTTAGGTAATGTTGATGTACAGGAATGAATGATGTTTAGGTAAGGATTGAGAAGGAATTTTAAGAAGGTGTGAACAAGGGAATTAGTTAGTGAGAAAAGATGCTTGGGAGATGATGTTAAGGTGTAGAGGAAACATCTTGGTATAATGGTCATTATAGGTGAAATACCACTTAGAAAACCAAAAAGAAATGTTACAAGTGTTAAGGATTTATAAGAAAAATGAGTGACAAGTTGGACAATGTTTTAAGGTGATCAAAGTGATATTTTGGTATTAGAATATGCCTAAGATCATGTGTGGATTTTGGTAATCAATGGATGAGAAAATTGAAACAAGACTTGAAAATGTCAATTTGGGAATTCTGTTACGTGGTCCAGGACCTAGGAATTGGATGATGTCCCGGACCATACACAAAAAGGGCCGAGTAAGAAGACTGTCTTGGTCCGGAACTTGGGTCAGTACAAGGTCCCGGACCACCCTATTAAAACTAGCCGAGAATTGCTTAAGTGTTGGTTCGGGACTTAAGGTAAGGACCAAGTCCCAGACCACTCTAAAAATGTTTGTTTAAGGTATGAAAATGATGTTAATGATGGGGATTGATAAGTAATGATGTTATAAGGTTGTTAAGGACATGTTAGGTGAGTTAAATGACAATTAAGTGAGTGAAAAGTTGAGTAAAATGTGGAAGTAAACAAGTTAAAACGTTAAGTTACTTAACTAGTTAACGGCGTTAACCATAGTCGTTCAACGTTACACAAACATGTTACCCCCAATGTTAATGAAGGCAACTTTAATGTTACCAGTTGTTCGTGAATTGTTCGAGGAACATAAGTGGACATGATAGAGTGGACTCCGGTGACAGGTATGGTTTTCTTGCACCTAACATGTAATGAGTTTTTTCTATGTTTGCCACGTTGTAAGATAAAACATGTAATGAGTTTATAGTAATTCATTTATGTGGCGTGTTCAACTCCGATACCATTTAACCTCCAAAGTGTTAAACCTTAGCTAACTGAGTCTAGGATCACATGAGAGTTCGGTATTTGGATTAAACGACCCGAACCATGGGACGTTCTAACCACGGCTATGCGTGTGTTAATTGTGTATATTGGTGTGTATGTAAGGACCTCCCTCGTATGTTTAACCCAGTTGTAATACTGTATGGTGTGTGGATGTGATAGACTCCATAGTGGGGCTCTAACTAATATCTAAAAGTAAGTATGTACTAACAGGGGTGAGGAATCCGGTTGTTCCGGTCGCGCGTTGTTTGGGAGTGGGTATCCTTTTTAGCCTTACCCTCCTCTCTGTTATGGTTGTTTCCCTCCGGTTATGATCTCCCATTAGCTTACTTCAAAGCTTAGCTATTCTGACTTATGATCGGTTTAGGGGGAACATGTGTTTATGTGGTTGTTCGGGTCACCATATCCGAACCATCTTAACTTAAGTTACTCGTCCGACTATTAGGACGGTAATGAGTGTGTATAACGAGTTTATCATGAGGGTGACATCATTCTCTAGGCTCACCAGTGAATTAACTATGTTTGGGTCGGTTCCTAAAGAACCGTTCCCGTTATGTTATGTGTTGTTGCTGTACTACAATTCCCATTGCGATGTTGTTGTGCACGTTGAAACGTGAAAAGTGTTGTTATGTGTGTATGTTATATGTTTGAAATGTGGAGTATGTGGATCATGGATATGAATCCCAGTTGTGATAAGAGGCGTTTAAGGATAACCCGATTAATGGGTAAGTGTCGCCTATTAAGGAAGTAGCTCCATTAGAGGAGAAACACTCTAGGGTTAATGAACGCATGAGTGACTTATCAAGTAAGCATGTGTTATTTGTTTGTTGAGCCCATTGAGGTGGAATGTTATGTTTGTGTGTTTTATAGTTTACATGCATGATTTAAATTATCAACCGCATGCTAAGACGACAATTAGTTGTGTGGCCCGGTAGCATGCGGGCTGCGAGATTACCATACCAGCAAAGGTGCTGAGCCCCCGGGGGGCCACCCTTTCTCTTCTTTTTCCTATTTCAGGTACAAGGAGCTGGAAGCCGTTCGAGAGTAGGACGGGGTAGTCGTTTGTACATGGGTAGCCATTTAAATTTGTGATGTATTGTAGGTGTAGTAAGAACCGAAATTGTTATCGGCATCAGTTTTAATATACTACGGTATGGTTGGAAGGCTTATGTATGTTGGTTTGCTGTTAATGAAAAGGTATAGTAATGTACAGTTGCTCGGGAATCTAGTCCATCAGACCGGTACGATGTATATGTAATAGCCTGTTAGCCACGAGGGCGGTTAACGGCGTGTAACACCAACGAGTTAAGTAATGTGATGAAGTATGTTTTCCCGCTTGGTTTGTTGTTAAGTGTGTTAATGTTGGATGGGGTGTTACAATAAATACCTTAAATGAGGAATATATATATATATATATCAAATATGATATCTATTATATGAGAGTCTAAGAATGTTTCTTAGACAATGAGATTGAGAAATTAATCATGTGGTGAGGAGGCTATTGGTTATTGTTGGAAAATCCAAGATGTTCTTGGTTGCGTATTGTGATTACATAGAGGATTACCGATATCGGGTCCACTCAATTATTGGAAAACTAACAAGTTATTGATTGTTGGTCGGTTCACCCCGTCTGGTGTTTGGCTACTGCCAATAAGTTACCCGCCTTATAATAGGGGAGGACGTGTCATCTTCTAACATGGTGCACGTCAAGGTTATGGGATGAAGTGATTAATAAATATGAGAAACTATATGGTAATATTAAATACCTCTCAGATATTGTAAAAGAACTACGAACTCTAATAAACCTCCTAAGGAACGATAAGAGGCCCTAACGGCTCAAAAAATACATAAGTTTGAAGTTACTTGAGGAAACTTAGTAAAACACACGATCTATGATGATTAATAAAGATGTCTTGATGGTTGGAAACTTAAAGCCAACTGATTGTAATATGTGTGCTTGTGGGAATGTTTCCTTTCTTGAACTTGTGAATGTGGATGATTACTTCTAGTGATGATATGTTAAGTATGTAGATTGGTGACTTCTAGATATGTTTAGGATATGCTACTTAAACTATTGGAATTGAATTGTGGATTTGGTTTATGATGATTTGGTTGTACATATGTTATGTTTATTGAATATTGGAAATTGTAAAATTGAGATTGCATGTTAACTTCGACCAAATAGCCTAAGGTTGGTCTAAAGGTGTATGAAAGTTGCATGGTGGCATACTCAGCAGTAGGGTTGATCCCTTCGACAACCATTTTTACAGGTACTTGAAAGTAGACAAATACCGGAGTGCGGGGATTGGGTAGACCGTTGTGTATACCTTTTTGGGGACGATTTTGGTATTCTAGTTTTGATATAGATTGTATTTTGGTCTCACAGATGTGAATGGAATTGTAAACGTTGGTGGTTTGTATATTGCTCATAGGTTCTGGATAAGGGATGTATATTGGGAATTATGACGTAAACACTATCTCTATCATTCACAACGTTACAGCTGTACTTGGTTGCCTTGTTGCGCACATGGGTGCGTAACGGCGATAACACCCATTTGGGTTGGTTAATTTTGGATTTGAATTTCACTGCTATTTAATGTTGACTGCTCTGGTTATTGAGATGATATGAGTTAAGACATGTGATTATGAGTTAGAGGTGTTACAGGTGAACCCCGGGGTCAAGTGGCGATGTCCTAATTTCCTCGAAAGGTTCTTTCAAGAGGAAGTTCGACGATCTCTTACTTGAGGCCTCTAGGATGGAGTTCGGGGACCTCTATTTATCGGAGGCAACGAGGAACAGTAAGGGGAAGTTGTTTGGGAACAAGGAAGATGAGTAGTCTAGGGATGAAGATGGTGGCAGTTTGACAACCAACAACAAGGGCAAGACGATTTTGGGTTCTTCTCAAAATTGCCATGGCGGCTAATTCCATGTTTCCTAACTGCATGGATGTGGACACAACCCATGTTGCTAGTTCTTTTTCGAACTTTTTGTTCAAAAATATGTCTTGTTTGGTTGCCATGATCTGGTTCTACTATATTGGATATCGTTTAGTTATGCATTTTAATGGTGTTAGTAGTCTTAACTTGATCCTTGTTGATCTATCACTCAGGTCTTTTGCTTATTTGGTTGAGAAGTGTTGGTCTCCTCCAAAGTTGAGTATGCAGTGGCATGATCGGACTCTTAGTCTACTGAAAACATAGACTTCTTTATGAGGTTTCATGTGTATGGTAGATAGGTTTGGTTCTTTTTGGGTTGGTGGCATATCAGTGACGTTCCTTCCCTTATTTTGGTTTGAAACTTATCTTAGTTTGGATCCTAGTGTTATAAAGTTACCCCTTTAATCTAATATAACTTATTGTTAGAAAAAAAGAAGAGCCAAGCGCAGGTAAACACAGTTAAGGCCTTGTTCGTTATAAATATAATTAAAATTTGTGGAAAACAAGGAACAAATGTAAACATATGTAGTATAACAATTAGGTAAACAAATACTAAATAATCTATGAACTATGTTATTCTATTCTAGTGGATTTGTGGAGTAATTGGAATGATTAAAAATTTAGAATTATGAGGAGTATTAGTTTAAAATTATAATTGACATTATTCAAAATCAAAAAATGATATATAAATCAAGAGAGATGATGAAAGAGTATGGCAAAGAAATTTATTATGAAATTAGTTATTGACATAGATAGTTATAAATATGTACTATTAGTAAAGAACGTGATTAAAAGGTTACATGTATAACTAGGCACCAAATTAGAAATGCTATTATATTTGTGTTTTACAATTTGGGTCTGTTTAACAACAACTATTGTAACCATTGTCAAACATTAAATGTTAGACTAATAAAACAAAACACCTCCATACCCTTAACGTTGTATTTTCTTCTTGTCAATTTACAAGAAAAACTTTGTTTTCTGAATTATTGGAATAAAAATAGCAATTGGATGTGTTTGATGTCAAAACTAAACACTGCGTTTACAACCAATTTTGCAGCACGGTTCCATAATTTGTCCTCTGATTTATTCTAATAGATAGTCCGACAGTTGATAAAACAGATGACATCAAACATTATGTATTTGAAGTTAATTGTTCAACTCTTTTCTTAAATTTGATCCAGCATACGATGAATGCATTTATTGTAAGGGATGGACTCTGCATTTACTATTCTGTTGTAGTGTAGTCCTACTTTTTCTTCACTACTTTACTATGGTGGTTGATCTGTCAACTAGTCTAATTGTTGACGAAACAACTGACATCAAACAGACCCACTTGCACAAACAGACATATAGACCTCATTCACAATTCTTGAAACGAGTCAATATGTGTAGTCGGGTTTCCAATTTGCACAGTCAGAAAATGGTCATTTTGCCATTTATTCAAAAACTATCAAAATTACAACAAAGACCCAAAAATAATGATAAACTACGAACAACACCAGAAACCAGATAAAACTAGATAAAATGGTCAAAATGGGCAAACCAGACTGGACTGGACCGGCCAGTTTACCCGGTGCCTGGTCATCCTCGCCAGCACATGGTGCGCCCGTGCTGTAGCGCCCGATGCCCTCGCGCCCGCACACGTGCATGTTGATCTCGTGCCCTACGCCCGCCCACCACGCCCATGCACCTGGCCGCCTACACACGGGCGCGCCCACATGTGTCTATTGCGCCCACACATGTCACTTTTCCATTATCTCTAATAATTATTTTCATTTTGTGTTCTATGGTTTACTCTATTTCATCCTGAAACAAATAGACCTAAATAAGCCTGAAACATAAACGGATGCGGCTTACAAAATACCCATCACCAAAAAACTTAGGGGTGCTGGCCCCACCAGTCGTTTCACCCCTAGATACTGACTCGGTGACCGGTGAGCGAGACCACCAAAGTAACAATAGAATAGATTCAAGACATTCATAAGTATTTTTTTTTAACTGTGAATGTCCCTCTTATGTCCCGTCAACATGAAAAAAATTCTGAAATAACGTTGTTGGAAGAAACTGTTCCCGTATTAACATCTTCCCAAAACTAATTACTGAAATAACGTTTCCGGGTGAAATCGTCTCTTCAAGAGACGATTTCATTAATTATCAAAGTTGAAATCGTCTCTTGAAGAGACGATTTCTCCTTTTGTCCGCGCCACGTTGGCGCTGATTTGGCATGGAGTCGGAGCTAAGGCAAAATCGTCGCTTCAAGACGATTTGTAGAAAACGTCTTCTGTAAAGACGACTTCACCCTTCTTCCGTTGCGCGCGAGAAAGTTACTAATGAAATCGTCTTCTTCAAAGACGATTTCTCTATTAAGGAAGAAATCGTCTTTTGTAAAGACGATTTCACGGGTTGTAAAATACAGACCCGATTTTTCCCTTCCCTTCCCTTCCTCATTCATTCTTTTCCTTCTCTGTCGATTTTCCCTCCCGAGAGCAGCAGAGCAGCGAAGACCAGCGACACCACCGCCCCACCTCGTCTCCCTGTTCGCCGGAATCCACCGCCGGTTGCCGCCGTCGCCGACCACAAACTCCACCTCCGACCACCTGCATCAAATACTAGTTGTTTAGGTAATTTTCAAACCCTAAATTAGTTAGAAAGTGTTAGAAATTAGGGGTTGTTAGAAAATTAGGGATTGTGATAGTGGGAGCTTTTTATGTGTGTTTGTGTTTAATTGCAGTGGTAACTGATTATTTGCTAAATTGAAGTGATAATTTGTTGTTGGTTTGTGAAATTATAGTCAAAATGAATTGTTGTGTAATTTGGTAATATTGTGATGTAGTACATTTGGGAAATTTTGGATATAGTGAAATTGAAAACACAATTAATTGTTTGAAGTGTTTACATAATTAGGCAATTGATATGGTTGAATTGTAGAATTAGTTGTTGAATGGTAGTGTTTAAACAACATTATAGTTTTTGTTTATTTTTTTCGACTTTGTTTGTTTCCAATCCGCCAAATGGTGGAACGGTTGACTAAATTTGTGAATTACGAATGGTGTATGCAATTAGTGGATATGTCCGACGTTATCCAGTTCTTATGTCGTATTAGTGGCAAAATTGTTTATGGGCCAAACGGAGCTGATTACGAGGGTGGGAAGAAGAAGCTCCTCACGATTAGTGGCGACACCAATTATGAGCAGCTTATTGCTGAGATTGGTAGTCGTTTCGGTATCGACTTGTGCACCCATGAAGTGACGGTGTCACAAAGGATGGGTAAGACAAAGAATGACGGAACCACAAAGTGGACAGTGATACCCATCGATGAGATGGGGATCTGAAAAGTGCATGTTCTATTGTCAACATGATGGGCACAAGATATATTCTATGAATTGTACGCTGAAGTACATGAAAAACGACAACCACAACACTTCTCATTTCCTCATCTTATCAACACCAAGCTCCTCCAAGCTTCACACCACCTGAAACCTAATCCCTTTGCCTTCTTCATATCCCTACATCAAACACAAACATCACAAACACTTCTCTTATACTTAATGCTCCTCAAGATGAAACCTACTTACATACACAAGAACATTCATCATACCCAACACCCGTTGTAGATCCTCTCGAACATGATGGTGGTGATGAACTTGGACACTTTGATGATGACGGCGACTTGCGGGAAGACTTCGAGGAGGACGAGATGGAAGGGTTTGGACACTTTGATGATGATGATGATGATGATATGGTGATGACAATGATGGTGCCGATGATTCCACACCGACTAATGTGGCTGCTGCTTTGGTCACTACCACCACCGGGGAGGGCGATGCTTCTCTAGTCCATCCATACCCATTCTACAACGCCGGTGGTGGTAGTGGTATTATGAGGTGGGAAAGAGGAACAAGAACTGGAACTGGGAGATTGGAGCTACAGTGATGAGTTCAAGAAGGGTATGCTGTTTCCGGACCAAGAGGCGCTGATACATGCTGTGAAGAGGCACCCATTATTCATCATCGGTCGTTTGTGGTGGACCGGTCAACCACAAAGTTGTGGGACATCTACTGCTCATCCAAAAATGAGTGTGGATGGAGATGCGTGTGTGGTAACGAAGAAGCACCCTAGTTTTCTTTATGATCACCATTGCTAAAGGCCCGCACACCTGTCTGAACTCGATCTTGAGTCAAGAGCATCCACATCTTGACCTAAGATTCATGGCATGCATATTCACCAAGTATGTCAAAGAAATCCTTACATCAGAGTTGGTGACCTTCAGACAGTGATAGCTGATCAGTTCCAGCATTCTGTCAAGAAGAATGTTTGGGCGGCAAGGTGAGAGCTATTGAGATGGTGTATGGATTGGGATGATTCTTACAGCACGTTACCACACTTGTTACGGGCAATTCAGCATACAAACCATGGCACGAAGGTTGAAATTGATTGGCACGACACTGATCCAGGGTACGTATATTCAAGAGGGTTTTCTGGGCGTTCGGGCCATGCATTGATGCATTCAGACATTGCAGACCCGTGATATGTATTGATGGTACTTTCTTGTACGGAAAGTAAAGCATAAACTCCTGATTGCATGTGCAAGTGACGCGGACAAACACATAGTGCCACTTGCATTTGCGCTTGTTGATGAGGAGTCATACGCATCGTGGTCATGGTTTCTCTCTTGTCTCAGGGTCCATGTATATCGGCCCGCGAGGATAGTTCTCCGATGTGCTTGATTTCCGATCGTCACGCTGGTATACTTGCAGCTGTAGAGCGATCAAACGGGGTGTGGAAACCCCCTAGTGTGCACTGGAGGTATTGTGTTCGCCACATTGTCAGCAACTTCAACAAAGTGAGAGAAGTGCAGGATGAAGAAGATGGCCTCCAGAGCACTTGCGCATCACAGCCCCGTAAGTTTGATATATGCATGGCAGAGTTGCAGAGTGCTAGTGCCACTGCCCCTGATTTCTTTGACACTATACCGAAGGAGCATGGACATTCGCACATGATGGTGGGCACCGATTCGGCATGATGACTACGAATTTGAGTGAGAGTTACAATGCAGTTTTGCTCGGTGCTAGAAACTTGCCTATTGCTGCTTTGGTAGAGAAGACGTTTTATAATTGTGTGAAGTACTTCGACACACGAAGGGGTCAAGCATCGGCTGTGGCTAGAGGAGATGTATATGTTG
The DNA here is from genome assembly GCA_023374045.1 of Limonium bicolor. Taxonomy (NCBI): domain Eukaryota; kingdom Viridiplantae; phylum Streptophyta; class Magnoliopsida; order Caryophyllales; family Plumbaginaceae; genus Limonium; species Limonium bicolor. Next base: position 173,121,404 of record CM041778.1, on the reverse strand, counting down.
GTTGGGCGATGGAGAAAATGCAGAGATGGAGACAGTCGGCCAACGCTCACCATATTACCAGATTTGATGGGCCTAGAAAGTTATTCGAAATCACCACTGCCACCAGATCCACACCTTATGGGTTCAAGGGTGGCAATCGACACACTGTTAAGCTAAGAGAGGGGCATTGCACTTGCCAGAAATGGCAGACATCAGGATTCCATGCTCACACGCTTGCGCAGCAGCTGCTTTCACACATGGACAGTACATCTCTTATGGGGTCGTGGTACAGTTGGCAGAAGCAGCTCAATGTGTACGGTCGACTCTTTGCCCCATTTGGGGATCAGCACTAGTGGCCTCCATCAGACTTTCCCATCATTCTTCCTGACCCATCTCGTGTGCGAGGAAAGGGAAGACCGAGATCAACCCGTATTCGTAATGAGATGGATTTGAAGAACCCAAGAAAAAGACTAGATGCACTAGGTGTGCGCAAGAGGGTCATAACAAGAGGAGATGTCCTAGTAGTAGTTCTACTTAGTGTTTGTTGTGTTTACTATTCGATTACGTTTGTACTTGAATTCGTGTTGTTCGTAGAAATTAATGCAATATTTCTTATGTTTTAAAAAATGCATATTCTTTTCTAAGATACAAGCTTTTGATGTGGTTGAATCTCTGTTATTTAATATTCAGTTACGCATGGATCCCGGTCCACCCCCTGGTTCCATACTTAGACATCAGCGTAGTCATAGATCTACGTCTATCTGGGATGGGAATGAGTATCAGGTGCTGCACTGTCGCCGCTTTGAGGCTAGCGTACGACGTGGGGGCATGTTCGGTACGATGAGAGGATGCGCCCATACTTAGAGGCCTCTGGTTTCATTGGGTTGGCCACCTAGAGTTCATCTCCTTGGACTGGCATCTGATCACTGCTCTGGTCGAGAGATGGCGTCGAGAGACCCATACTTTTCACATGCCGACAGGAGAGACCACTGTTACACTGGAGGACGTTGCTGTCCTTACTGGGCTACCCATAGACGGACTGCCGGTTACGGGTACGACACATAGAGATTGGGGAGCATTGTGTGATGATCTACTTGGAGCTAGGCCGGCTGATCTTGGACATCATAGCAGGATCAAGCTCAGTTGGCTGGGTGCTACTTTTCGTCAGTTAGCTGAGCATGCAGATGAGGTGACAGTGATGAGGCACACCCGTGCGTACATACTTATGCTATTGGGTGGGACCATTTTCGTTGATCGATCGGGGAACCAGGTCCATCTTATGTTCTTGCCGCTACTTCAGGATTTTACTCAGGCTGGACAGTAGCTGGGGTTCCGCGTGTCTGGCATGGTTGTACAGGCAGTTGTGTCTGGCGTGTGATGCTGGGGACAGTGGTATTGCCGGGGCGCTGGTCGTCCTGCAGGTTTGGGCGTGGGAGAGATTTCCTTACATAGCTCCCATCCGTCGACGTGCCCATCATGCTGGTCCACTTCCTTTACTCCTCTTGCCCATCGTTGGCATGTCGAGTTCGACGTGACCGGGCACTCCACGCATGTCCTCACTCACTACAGAGAGGCATTCGACAGAACAGACACAGCATCAGGTGAGTGTCATTTTTTTGTATGTTGCATTGGTTTCATTTCACAAATATTTTGTGTCTAACTTTTAGTCTTCGTTGTTTCAGATTGTCTGGCAGCCCTACACGGATGAGGTGTTACGGTCTCTTCATCCGGCTTGTTTGGTTGGTCTGCATATTGCACGAGCTCGGGTGCCTCTTATATGCTTTCATATAGTGGAGTGGCATCTCCCGGATCGTGTGATGCGGCAGTTTGGTGCGAGACAGTTTCCACCGGATGATCCTAGGACAGACGGGGATGATGCACGGGTTGATCTCCACAGCATTGACTTGAGAGGCCGCACGGATTGGAACTGGGCGACTCACCATTCAGAGTACATTGCCCTGTGGAACCTGCGCGCTGAGAGAGTTGTCGATCTAAACATGGATGATCCTGGTCCTGCGTACGAAGAGTGGTACGGCCGCAACACGAGGAGATACATTGGCCGTACGGGAGCTCTATTGGGATACATGGTGAGTAATTCCGACTTACTTGTTTTATTTTAGTATTATAACATATCATTTTGTTATATTCATGTTTTCAATTGTGGTATAGGGGGAGACCACACATGAGGTCATCGACATGCTAGATGCGATGCGTGTCGATGATGCTCTCACTAGTCTACGGGCGATGAGAGACGAGTACAACAACACGTACTACGTCCTTCCACGGCCACATCATGTCCCAGTAGCTGCCCCAGACGAGGAAGATGCTAATGCCGCTGCGGATCAGGGTAGGAGACAAGGGCGTGGTCGTCGTCCTCGTGGTCGAGGTAGAGGAAGAGGACGTGCACGTGGTGAAGCTCCTGAGGCAGTAGATCATCAGGAGGCGTTCGACATCGCTGGTAGTATGACCCTATCTCAGATCGTTGATCCTACGCAGCAGGTCGACACTACTGGATTTGCATATTTTGGGAGCAGCTCAGGCTATCAGGGTGCATCATCTTCCGGTGCTGGGACGAGCTACGACATTACGACACCGGCTACAGCCCTAGCTTTAGCATCCACTTCCACTCCAGGAGCACCACTTAGGGATAGAGATTCCCGAGATTGTCATGATGTAGGGGATCTAAGTGGTCGTGACCTAGATCCTACTCTTGCATCAGCAGTTGAGGATCCTACACCTAGAGTGACTAGGACGTATGTACGACGTAGTAGACGTCGATGATGTAGGTTGTTACATTATGTAAACAACTTGATTTTGAGATTGTATTACTTTCTATCTTATAAACTATTACATTTGGTTCACATTTTGATTTCTTATGTTTCTGTGACGTTACAAATGATTTGAATTTGTTCTGAGCACAGTGAATGTGGGAGAGATGTTCATATGTACAGGTTGTTTGTTATGAATTTGTGGTGTTACAGCCCTTGGAAGATGTTGCAAGTGGATGTGTTGTTGAATTGTGGTGTTCCAACACTTAAAAAATTGCCAAGTGCTGTGAACAGGTGAAATCGTCTCTTGAAGAGATTTCATACTTATTTCAGTAGAAATCGTCTCTTGAAGAGACGATTTCATGTGTGATAGGCCGCGGCTTAAATGACAAGGGAGAAATCGTCGTTTAAAGACGATTTCAGAAATCGTTGGTTAAAACGATTTCACCCTTTCGATTCCAGCCAAGTCCGCCCGTGGCGCGGAAAAGAAGAAATCGTCTCTTGAAGAGACGATTTCATTTGATAATTAATGAAATCGTCTCTTCAAGAGACGATTTCACCCGAAAACGTTATTTCAGTAATTAGTTTCGGGAAGATGTTAATACGGGAACAAGTTTCTTCCAACAACGTTATTTCAGAATTTTTTTCCCGTCAACATTATTTTCATCCAGTTTTATATGTCAATTTTCATCCAGATTTGCATCCATATTTGGCATGTGATACCATATCAGGCTGGTTTAATTTGTGTAAGATCCCATATTTGCATATATTAGCATAGTGGAAACCGAAATGCGCCTTGGAATTAAGTTAATGAGATCATGCCATAACCGGCCATTTACATCTACAAATTATTGTCATCCTTCCCGTCCCGTCAACAGTCTCAGAAGCGCCTACGCTCATTTCGTGAACCCCAAAACCCTTTCTGCGGTCAGATTTTCGTATCTCTCGCTCATCAGTAGCGATGGTAATCTTATGGCGACTAGCTCGGAAATCCTTCGTGGTGGCGCCTTCCAAGGAATCATCTGTCAATGTTTTCTACCGAAGCTTTCGACACAGCCCCGCGGTCGACGCTGCCGCCCCCGCGCCGGCCGTTACCACCAAATCCTCCCACCATAACGATCACATGCACAACCACGTCTACCTGAAACCTACGGATTTTGTCGGAAGCTGGAAACCGGCCAGGGACCCCAAATCCGCGATGAAGAATCTTGCAATGTTGAGGCGAGACTATGCCAAGCAGGTCAAGGAGCTCCGCAAGCAGTATATCTACGAGATGGAGCTACAGAGGCAGGAACAGCTGAGGAAAGACGAGGCGAGGAGGGAAGAAATCAGACTGAAGAGGGAAGAAAGGAAGAAATCGAAAGCTGCCGCTGCTCAGGCTCGAGCAGCGGAGCGCAAGGCCTTCGAGGAGGAGTTCCGTCGCACCTTGGTATATACAATGTCACTTTTATGTTCTTGACGAGATTGTTATTTGTACTCTTTATCTGTGTTATTCAGAGGATACCATTCGTAGGATTTCTCTATTTGTGCAATCCTAAGGTTTATCTTCTGTACTGCTGTGTTTGTCTAGTAAATGCTCTTTGAATGTAGTATTTCGGGATTTCAGCGGATATCTAATATGAGAACCATTTGGTAAAGAGATCTGGGTGAAAATACCAATCTATTGAACAAAATTTAACCCGGAATTGCTTGATTGGAAACGTCCTTGGTGTGCAGAATTGAGTGAAGAGGATTATCTTCTTGCATTTTCAAAGTTGTGTCCCCTGTCATTAAGCCCTAAGGAGATAGATCGCCGGATTAATGTCTGGTTCAGATTCCCTTGAGAGGATGACTGTCAGTACTTTGGTTCAGATCCGTCTCATGGATTGATAACAAAAGATATAATAAAATGCAGGAGCTTAGCTATGCATTCGGCTTGCCTTGTATAAATTGCAGTTCCTATACGGGTAGTTAAAACTTTGTGTCAGGTCATCGAATAAGGTTATGGTTGCTTTCTAGTAGTTGTGCGAGATGTTGATGTTTGGCATATTTCTTTTACTTTCTGTTGACTGCAATTGCTAGTATTTGTCCTGTTTGGCTATTCCCCTTGTTTCCATCATAGGTGATATGAATAGAGTTGAACTTCATTCAGCAGCTGAAGTGTTCCTGTTCCTTTGCACTGTACCCCTAAACATAGGATTGATCGTTCTGCTTCATGTGGGTAATACCTTCACATATGTATTATTTTGTCTTGACCTTGTAAAATGACTTGTGATTCTTTGAAATTTGCAGTTGAAAGAGAGAGAGGAGAAGCTTGCTTACTGGAACAAGAGACAAAGTAAGATTGAGGAGAAGAAGATGGAGAAGAATGAACTCCTGCGTCAACAGAGTTCTATGTGGATTGAGGAAAACGAATTGGAGCGCAAAATACTGCGAACTATCGTTAATGCTGATAGGTTCCCATTCTAAAACAAGTATCTTGAGTTCTTTCTTAGTGGGTGCACTTTGTCGTGCTGTAGAAGCGGCAAGGTAGTAGTTTTGGCCATGATCTTTGTTAAACATATAGGTTCTTCCGGAATCATCCAATCTTCCAGACTAAGTTCATTGATTGCTATATGCCTGGTAAACATACCTTGCCTAGAAAAGCATATTCATTTTAATTAGGAAAATACATCAAATGTCTAACATGGATAAGCTTAATTCCCAGTATACACTGGAAGGCATTGTGGTTTGTATTACCTCATGATATGTCATTGGCTTAGGTTTTCCATTTTCGAATCCTTCCAAAATCAGATGCATCGAAGGAACAAATTTTCCTTGATTATCTCTGTGCTGTTGATTTCACTATACAGAAATAATTGTCAGTTCCACTATATATCCCTCAGATAACAAATAACTAGTCTTCCGCTAGATGCCTCAACCGCCAAGCCTCACCATATGCCGTGAGATTGAGATGATAATATCAGTCAATTGCTTGTAAAAATAATAGCCTGTATACCGTATAAAAGAAGCTTCGCGTTGCCACCTCCTTCGTTCATTGTTGTTTTATTTTTGGCAAGTTCTCTCCAAATCTTTTCTGTGAATGTAGTCAAGTTTAAAATTTTGGGCTCTCAACCCTAATTATCTAAAAGCCTTAACCTTAGTTCTGCCGTAACTTTAGAATCTAAGTTAACTATTTGGATATTTTTCCCACTCCCTTGTTGCCGGTGAGTTCATATCAGTTTGCTATTGCCCGCTCCCAGTTCTCTCGTTGTCGGAGAGTTTTATTTTTCTGGGATAGTAAAAAGAGCAGACATTACCTAAAGTTGACCTGGGCTTCTGTGTTTATCTTTTTAATTTTAATTTGCAATCCTCAGTTTTAGGGAGCACTATTTTCAATGTTAGGTCACAATTTTGATGATATCTACAACAGGCCTTGTATCGTGTTACCATTGAACAAGTACTTGAGACGTTACAAGTCTAATGAGGTTGTGTTTATGTTGTGTAAGTTGTAGTCATCGCGAGATGATAGTTGACTCTGAAATTGTGATACCTTCTTTGTGCTAGTAGCCGATCCATCCAGTTTGGGCCTGTAAAACATGGAGTAAAGGATTTGGTTTAGCCAAAAGGATGGCTATGTTATGTAATATGAGGTCTTGATTTTGGAAGGAGGTTGTTTATTATGTTGAATATTAGTCGTTTGTATAATTAAGTTCAAATTCGTACCCGTTCAACTTTTTTAAATAGTTAATGATCAAAGTCCTGTGAACCCAAGAGATGGAGAGAGGAGGGAGGAGAGAGGGAGGAAAAAGAAAAAAGTGGTTTGTAATAATAAGGTGATCTCAATCTTCATTGACAACATTGAAGAAGGTGCATCAGGGGTTGATCTAAGAAGGATAGCATCTAATGGAAATGGGAATGTGATCACTAGACTATACATCAGTAGAAAAAGAAGGGTGGGCAGAACGTGTGCCTTCGCTTTCATGGAGTTTGAAGATCTAAGGGGAGCTGTTTCAGCAATTCGGGTGCTTAATGGTAGAATGTTCAGGGGGAAAACACTGTTTGCCAGAATGGTGAGATATAACCAAGTAGAAGATAACCAGAAAAACATCAGGGGGCAGACCCAACATAGTTACAGCTGCTGCAAATCGATTAACTGAAACTCTCCATCAGGAGGAAGTTTAATGAGCTATGAAGGTCCTGGTCGCCATAGCTGGCCAGTGGTGCATGGAAATCTCAGGCAGGTAAGACTGAAGCGAAGTGATGCAATGAAGGAGAAAATGTCTAGAAGTTTAATACTTGAAGTAGAGACACCATAATGGTTAGAGGAGTTGAAAATGGTGAATATGAGGAAGGTAACCACATTCAAGGAGTCATCACTCTATCAGACAAGAAAGTAATTGTGATCCTGGATTCTATGGAATCGATGGAGAAAATTGAGAGAAGCATACAAGAGGAGCCAGAAGGGGTGAAGTGCAGAAGATGGGAGATTGAGGAGAGATCTGTGGAGAGACTGACGTGGGTATCAATTAGGGGCTTACCTTTTGGAGCTTGGGAAGATGATAACCTGCAGAGTATCACTGCTCTAGTAGGTGAAAGTATGAATTTTGAACGTAAACGGAGGGGGTCAGGTGATACCATACCAAGGGCATTGATCAGAACAAAAAAGATGGGAAGAATTGAGGAGGAAATAGATGTTGTATATGAAGGAAAGACATACAAAATAGTAATAATTGAAGAGTACACTTGGAGAGGAGATATACGTGAAGAGAATATCCACTCACCGGAGCTTGATCAAAAGGATGTAGATGAAAGAGAAAAAACGGCCGGAAAACAGGAAGCTGGATTGGAAAGTTCAAAAAGGTATGGAAAGTACGATAAGGAAGGAAAAGCAAGGAAAAGGGGAAGCTGACAGAGAATGTCAAATCGGATAAAAAGCGTGATGATGAGGAGAGAAGGAAGGAGCAGGGGAAATCACAAAAGCAAAAAGTAGCTTACCGAGAGAGAGAAGAAAATGGAGTTGGTAGCCAGAATGGGGCGGCTTGGGGAGATGTGCTAGAGGAAAAGTCAAACCAATCTAGGGTACAGCAGATAAACCCTTGGAAAAATAATATAACAGAGCCTAATGGGCTTGGGCCTGGCCCAGAGAAAGAGAAAAATGACAGAAGTGATAAAGTTGCTCTTTGTGCTGTTGGTAGCCAGAATGGGGCGGCTGCTTGGGGAGATGTGCTGGAGGAAAAGTCAAACCAATCTAGGGTACAGCAGATAAACCCCTGGAAAAATAATATAACAGAGCCTAGTGGGCTTGGGCCTGGCCCAGAGAAAGAGAAAATTACAGAAGTGATAAAGTTGCTATTTGTGCTGATTTTAGCCAACATGGGCCTGTTATTAAGACTGGAATACACCAGCGAAGTTCCAAGTCACCCAATCTGGTATACGTGAGAAAGAAAAAACAGATCCCCAACCCTAGCAGGAAAAGTCTCGACTTTCCCAGAAATTCAGGCTTAGAAAAACTTTTGTCAGAAGCAAACACCAGCGCGCAGACAGAGGGAGGAGGCAAATCATGTTTCCTGGAATTTCTGCACAAGGAAGCTAATGAATGTGAGGCACTAGCAAGAAGATTATCTATCCGGGTCACAAATGATGAAGGGGTAAAAAAGAACTACAAAGAGATTCTACAGAGAACACTGAGAAAGGATATGCTAGCTGAGTGCTCAGTCAACACCAATGGTCACCATAGCATTCCAGAATATCAGGGGACTAGGGGGACTCAAGAAATTGATGAAACTGAAGAAAGATATCAAGGAATTAAAGATATCGATGTTGGGGCTAGTGGAAACTCAAATGAACACAAGGGTGGGAGATAGAATGCAAGCTGTGTAGGGGAGAGGCAGAAAGGTAAGCTGGATTGTAGTCGAATCACAAGGGAGATCAGGTGGGCTGGTGGTGTCATGGGATGTACAAGAAGTCACGGTGACAGGTCATGTGATGGGGGAGAGAAGGGTGGCGGTAGATATACTCCTCTCAGATTGGCAATTTGAGGGAACTATAATGTTTGTGTACAGCTCAACTCTGGCTGTGAAAAGGAAAGAAATGTATGAGGAAATCTCGGCTAAATTTGCATCCCACCAAAAACCATTAATGCGGTTGGTGATTTTAATGAAGTAAGATCAGCAAGTGAAAGGAGCGGTGTAGATAATAGACCGTTGTCAGTTAGTATGAGGCAATTTAACGGGTGGCTGGTGTGTTGGGACTTACAAATTACCAGTGGTGGATTGTAAATTTACATGGCTGAGAAACGATCAAATGAGTAAAATCGACAGGGCATTTGTAGATGCAGGTTGGTGTGCAATGTTTAGAGATATGATTCTTGAATCAGAACCATGGCTGATTTCGGACCATAGGCTGATGTTGGTAAGGATAAAAAATATAAATTGGGGCTCGAAGCCATTCCGATCACTTGATGGATGGTTAGAACACCCGGGCTTCCAAGATATAGTCAAATCGAGCTGGGAAAGAATGGGCAATGAGCCTATTCAACAGAAGCTGAAGCTACTAAAGGCCCCTCTAAGGAAATGGAATAAAGATGTGTATGGTGATGTGGACACAAAAATCCGTAAGTACAAGGAAGAATTAAAGGTAGTTGAATCCATTACTGAAGCAACAGGGTGGGATGAGGAAAACATGAGTAGACGGATGGCTGTTGAAACATAAATCATGCTGCTGATTAGGAGGCAAGAAATGCATTGGAGACCATTGTCTAGGGAGATGACAATAAGACAGCTGGACAGAAACACAGCATATTTCCATCACCGTGCCACATTCAATAAAAAGAGAAATCAGATATCCTATCTTGAAGTTGATGGGTGCCAGATTAAGGATCCAGAGGGTGTTAGACAAGCAATTGTTTCCTATTTTAGGAAGCTGTTCAGCACTAGAGCGAGGTCGTACTCATTGCCATCAGGAATAATGCTCTCAGAAATAGGAGAAGAAGACAAAGAGATACTAGAAATGGTGTCGGAAGCAGAATAATCTCCATGGCAATAAGAAGCTGTGAGGGGTCAAAAGCCCCTGGTTTTGATGGATATAATATGAATTTTATAAAATCTGTGTGGAACACTATTGGCGTGGAGTTCATTGCAGCGGTTAGAAATTTCTTTCTCTCCAGGCATATGCCTCCCAATACCAATCAGACCTGGATTGTCTTAATACCAAAGATTGAAGGGGCTAAGGAACTGCAGGAATTCAGACCCATCAGCATGGTGGGCAGTGTGTACAAAGTCATTGCTAAAATCATGGATAACAGGATGAGAGTTGTTCTCCCGAAGTTAATTGGCGAATCCCAGACAGCATTTGTCCAGAAAAGACAAATTTTGGATGGCCCCCTTATAGCAAATGAAACAATCAGCTGGCTGAGAAAAAGAAGAAGAAAGGGATAATCCTCAAGCTGGACTTTCATAAAGCTTATGATAGTGTTCGTTTGGAATTTCTGGATGAAGTGCAATTGGCAATGGGTTTTGGGGAAAGATGGAGAGGATGGATTAAAGAAAGAATGTATATCTACAGCCGAAATATCAATATTGATTAACAGGGCAACAACAAAACCATTTAAACCAAAAAAGGGTCTTCAACAAGGTGATCCTATCTCACCTTTCCTATTTGTCATAGCTGTCGAAGCCTTTAATGTGGTGGGTGAAAGTGGCAAAAGAGGAAGGAGTGATCAGAGGCATTGATGTAGGGGAACATGAGGTGAATCTAACACATCTTCAATTTGCGGATGATACCATGATGTTCTGCGTTGCAGAGGCGACAGAATTGTTAGCAGTGAGAAGACTTTTGGCGGTATTTGCAGAGATGTCTGGTCTGGAGATTGACATACAGAAAACAGAAGCGTTTTGTGCGAATTTAAACATGGAGGAAGAGAAATGGTGAGAGGGATATTAACATGTGAGATAGGGGTGCTACCTACAACTTACTTAGGCAGTACGTTGGGTGCAAATCCAAGATTACAGGCCACGTGGCAACCAGTAATGGAAAGAATTCAAGCTAGACTGGCAGGTTGGAAGGGAAACTCACTCTCGAAAGCAGGAAGACAGTCCTGGTGAAAGCTATCCTGCAAAGCATCCCTACTTATTACTTAAGCCTACAAAATGCCAAAATTGGTAATGAGGAAAGTTATAGGCCTGCAGAGAAATTCTATTGGAAGGGGGTGGTAGAGGTATGCCAATGATTGCTAGGAAAAGGCTACAGAAACCGAAAGAGTTGGGAGGCTTAGGAATTGGAGATTGGAAATGAAAAAATGTAGCCTAGTTATGAAGTGGTGGAGAGATTCATTGAGGAAGACATACACTCTGGAAAAGAATAATCTGCTCTATCTATGGTATCCAAAGATCGGTTTTGCCCATCGCTGCAGTCAGAAACTGGGATGATCAGATCAAGAAGGTGATTGATTGTTGTGTAAAAATGAAGATAGGAAAGGGAGATAAGATCCGGTTCTGGAAAGACACATGGATGAGCACAATTCCCTTACTGCAGGAGTACCCAAACCTATTTAGACTAAGTGCGTAGAAGGAAGCTACAGTTGCTGAACTATCAATGTGGGATGGTGAAAGTGGAATTGAAGCTTATGTTGAAGAAGGAGAATTTTTAGAGCAGAAAGGGAGGAAGTGAATGAGTTATTGAACAGGCTCCAAACAATCAGCCTAGACCGGCAATCAAATGATGAGTTGCTGTTACAATATAATGGGATAAATGGCTTCTCCGGGAAAAATCTGCAAATGGTGGCAACAAGACTGGACCTAGCCGACTCAGAAGATGAACGGATGGAGGCTTTCAAATGGGGAGGCAATGCGATCCCAAGGGTGGAGATGTGTGTGTGGTTGATGTTACAAGACAGATTGTGCACTAGAATCGTGCTATTTGGAAGGGGACTACTCACTGTGAACCAGAGTAGGTGCGCCCTATGTGGACGTGGAGTGGAAACAACATATCACCTCTTCTTTGGCTGTGAAGTGACCAGAAAAGTGTGGCTGGATCTCACTCGATGGTGGGGAATTATACTGGTAATGCCGGGAAACAGTTATGCATGTTATGAGGCTTGGAGAGGAGTTGTACATGGGAAGAGAAGAAAGAAAGTGTGGAATACAGCTTTCTTCTATGCAATTGGGTGTATATGGAAAATGAGAAATGAAATGATCTTCGAGGGGAGGACACCGGTATTAGAGCTCGCGGTCAGAATTCTAAAGCTCCATACCTGGAATTGGACAAGAACTTGGTGGAGGATTTTCCCATTTCGTCAGCCACATTTTGTGGGGATAAAGGGATTGGAAAGCGAATATAATACCATACATATAAAAGTGGGGTGATGATCTTTAAGTCTGTAAGTAATATGGGTAAACAAGGGTGTAGCGAGTACGAAGGAGTAGCGTGTGGCTGGCCGTTCTTGTGAGCATGCTCATCAGGCTGAGGGAAGGAAATAACCTAATGATGGACGCTCACTATAGATTGGGCAGATTTTTGTGCTTGTGGTGTCAATTGTATCTTAACCTATCTCTAAGTACTTGGGTATTTTGTAATGCTCTAACATAAGGCTTGGTTAGTAGAAAAGGTCTGTATGGGTGGCTACTAAGCATCTGAATATTGTAGGCTATTTGACCAATACTTATCAAAAAAAAAGTTAATGATCAAAGTCAATCTTGTAAAGACTACTCCCTCCTATTCAAAATATCTATCATTTTAGAGATGAATATGGACAGAAATCTTACTAAGAGAATGGTTCTCTTGTCTAACTAACTAACTAACTAACCACTACCCATGTATATATCTTGCAAGGACAAATAAGCCAACGTCTTCGTCTCACTTCACCTTTCTTTTGTATATCTTCATTTCTTTCCCTCCATCCGGTTCAGCCACGCAGCATTTGTTACACACACCTCTTGATTCTTCTTGCTCCCTTGCCAGTGCACCTAGTTTCTTCAGCTTCTAATTCATTGTCCGCGTCTTCGGCTATCCTCATCCTAATCCGTTCTATTCAATGTCCCCTCAAAGTTATTTCTCAATATGTGTACCTCTTATCTTTCATGTGGCTCTGAATGAATTAATAGTATTGAGTATTAAATCTGATCTTTTGTTGGAACAGGTAATGGCTTATTTTTTAAGGAAGTTAAAACGATATATTTCTTGAATTAACCGAACTCGACCAAACCCAATGTACCCATTTACAAACGAATTAAGTTTGAGTTTCTATCTGTATATTTTTTCGGCCAAACAGGTCAACCCATACACGTAAAATGAAAATAGCAGTTAAGAATATGTGCTGAAGTTTAAGCTCAAGCGCATGTAGCTGCGTTTCAAAAATAAGTGGAACGATCTCACGGTACACTGCAATAGGATTTGGACTTTGCTCATTCGACCTAATTGTCCATGCATCACTATCGTACATGCAAGAAATTTGAACCCAGTTGCTCGAAAAGAGACCATTCAATCAGAAAGTACTGTAGTGGCAAAAGCAAGAACTAATTTTCTTGGCTTCAAATAAAGCAGTCAGCTAGTCACAACGAAGATAATGGAGGATTACTATCCATAAGCAAATCCATATTAAAACAAAATGGTACTATGAACAAACTTCAATCAACTAATCTAGTTCCAAAACTGCTCCACCTGGGAAGCAAGCACGTATTCATGGTACATAGTGACAACAGCACTGAGGGTTCTCAGCCCATAAAAAGAACTTGCCAAAGTTCAGATCAATATCAGAACCCATATGAAACAAGATCTACGCTTTAGCTTTTGAGGTTTTTGATATGTGGAACCTTTCACCATTTTCTTCAACTTCCACTACTACTTGGTGAATACAAACTACCTGGTGTTCTTGTTCTAGTCAGCTTCTCATTGGACCTTTGGCTTCTCAATCTTCACATATGGGAGACCCATGAAGTGAGCAATTTCAGGATTCCACTGCAGCTGCTGTGCTCGGCAGAACATCAAGAATGTGTTCCCAAAATAGGCACTGAATCCAATGAGCACATGCCAAAGGGCATGGCTCTGTGGGTTAAAACCCAAGCTGGCAAATTTCTTACAAAGAACACGGTCAGATATCCAACAGATACACCCCAAGACTAGTGTTACCAAGTAGAGCTTTGCTAATCGCTTGGCATGGACATCCACTGTGCGGATATAGTACTTGTACATCCGAGGGATGCAGAGAAGACATAGCAGCACATAATGCAATTTAAATACAATCCCAAACTGGAACAGAGCATGGACAACAGCAAATGCAGCCCCATACAAGAACAAGAAAGTTGGCATGGTGCTCTTGTAGTGCCAATCTGTTGAGTACAGTATATAGATATAGAGGAGCATTTCCCACACCATTGGTGTTTCATCACTCGACTGTGTCCTGTCATAAACAACATTTCCCTTTATATTTGAAATAAAAGAAAGCGATGAAGAATGGGAAATGAAAAAATGTCTAAAGAATATCCCCCTCTGAAAATAACCATGCTGGGATGAAACATCATCTAAACTTAAGTAGTAAAAGAACAGTATGAGTGTAAGCAACTTACACACGCTGAAGAGTAGCATGATACAACATGCTACCAATGGCAAGAGCCAAGTTAGACAAGTTAAGGATGCTAAACCTCTTCTCGAAACGCAGTCTCAAAGCATTTATGAGTCCAATGAGTGCTAGTATGATGCTAGGTGCATTTGAGATAGTGTTGAAGAACTCAGCAACATATGATGAATAAACATAGTTCTTCTCGCAGCATTCAACTGTCGATGTCACAGGACCCCAGAAACTAGAAAATTCATCATCCATGTTTTCTTACGAGTATCCGAATGTGTAATAAATACACTTTCAAGATGCTATTAGACGTGATCTCAAGTAAACTATATAAGTGGTACACTGGCGTTATAAATTCATCAAGACTGTATCACCTGCAAATCAATCTTAAGTCAGTACTGTTAAAAACATAAACATCACATGATCACTGTAGCAAGGAAATAAAGAGAGCGAGAGAGAGAGAGAGATGACATTCAGGGGAAAATGATTCCAATAATTTCTTCTTGTTCTGGTGCATTTAATTGACAAACACTCAGCCAAACTACAATCACCCGATAAAACTCATCATATCATGAGCTCTAATGTCTGTTACCTTCCACAGCCACTGCGAACATACACCTAAAGTTCAGTACAATAACCTTAATGACAAGAGTACAGTCGTAGAATGAAGAAAGATGACATCGACAATTTGGGACATAATCAGGACAGTCACTACATCATCGACGTAACATTAGCAACACTCAGCTTATAGCAAAAAAAGAGAGAAGATAGCAGCGAGCAAGAATGTTCGACTAATTCGAGATAAACCCTATAGACATCAAAAAGGCTTCTTACATACTTCGCATCTGTACTACCGGGATATGAAATTAGCAAATCTAGAGGCTGTACAGAAGCAACCATTGCAACATTACAATATCAGCGAGCCAATCGAACAGGATCTATTTAACATGTATGCTTAACGACAAGCTTGACCGTGCTGCAACGAGAAATTCTAGGTCTGGTTACGATTTTTCCTTCTACGTTTGTGTTTTTTCCTCTCTTTCGGTAGTCAGTTGATAAAGGTATAGAGCAAAATAAGGATGCACAATTTTTTATGGACATGATAGCGAACGGAGAAATCGCCAATAACCCCAGGGATTTACACAAATTAGAAAGAAATCAATTTTTACTAAAGCAATAAACAACAAGCCTAAGTTGCAGGATGTGCCATAAATTTACGAAAACAATCGCGGTAGTAGGGCAGAAAGCAGACGTTGCAGGAAGTGCTATAACTTCACGGGAACAATCTCGGTAGTTCGCCCGGAGGAGGATGGGGGTAGAAAGAACGAGATGGAGAGAGAAGATGTAAAATCAAAACACGCGCCGCGATTAAAGAAGGATAATTAAAAACAGGATATGCAAAACTAGAACCGCCGGAATAAAAGAAATCAGATGCGAACAAGCGGAGAGAAGAAGGAAGAAGAAAACGGGACACAGATCTGAATTTTATCACCGCAGAGTTAGAGGGAAGGGGAGAGAGAAAACAGTAGAAAATGACCTGATCGGCGACGACTTCAGAGCAAGGATCGGGAAGGAAGACGAGAGCTGCGATGGAGTTGCAGCTCCAAATCGAGACGGAGAAGGGGGAGGTTTGAGGGGAAAGGGAAGTTCCTTGTTTCGATATTCCTCCTCTCCTCCTTACTAAAACCGATGTTGGGTATTTGTTTTGTTTCTTCCGTTTCAGGTTTTTTCCCTTCTCTTTTATTTCTTGAGCTTTGAGCTTTCCCCTTTTCTTTAGACAACTACTTTATACGATCAAGTTGTTATTCGTTCTAGATGCTTTAAGATGCTGCCGGCATCAATCAGCATTAAAAAATGAAATATGCAGAGGTGCGATTTTGAATTGTGGATTCATGAAACATGAAGACGAATCAGTCTCCGTCGCCTTGGCACATTTTTATTGTTTGAGTTATGAGTATTTTATGTGTGATAGCCGATAAGATATTATAGGAGGGGAAGATAAGATTCATGTTACATGACACAATACGTATACAAGTATACAAGGACCATCTCCTTTATATATAATATTGTAAATTATGATTGAAATATGTTAAAAAAAACCTTAAATGGGATAAATTATTCCTCACTTGTTTATAAAATGCTTTCACCCATCAAGATGTCTTTTAACTATCATATTTTATAAAGTGTTTAAAAATAAAAGCCATTTATTTACTATTAATGTATTGACAATTTCCAAAATAGTGAGGGGCTAGTTAAACTCAAAATTGCTAAAGAGTTATGTCTTTCTAATTTTAAACATCTTAGTATTGAAATCTTAACGAATGGAATACAAGAGATTGAGATACTGTGCATTTATGTATTCCGATTTGCAATCATATGTCTGTTTATGGATTTATAAACACGGATGATTCTATAAGATGTTTGTTTGTGGACACGTTTTTATAAGATAATCATTTTTATGGAGTAAAATATCAGTAGGGTATAAGTCATTCATTCTAACGACCAATAAAAGAGGACGATTCAGTGATTGATCCATTTGATAGACATGAGGTTTTATATGTAGTGTAGGTTGTTTTATAGATATTTTAAGATTCAGTTGGCTCTAAAAAATGATTTTAACTTTTAAAATTATTGTTTGTACTTAGAATCTAAATGGAGCATCGATTTTTTAGCTTAATTTTTAACTTATATAGCTTAATTTATCTGCTCTTTATCGTTTTTAGGGGTTTTGTGATCCAATTTTTGAAGTTTCAGTTAACTTATGTTATTCTATCTGGTTCATCAAAAATTATAAGTGTATATATTGAAAGTGCAAAAAATTATATCTTTTAGTGACTTTGATTTTTGTTGTAGCTAACAAAATAATAAACAATTTACTATCATAATGAGTTTATTAATAGATCATCTTCCAGTTGGCTTGTTCTCTTGCCGATAGTTTATTGAGTAATGTTTGGGTGTTTACGTCAGCTTGTATTTATCAGCTTGTTTATCATCTTGATACATCACAGACATGAGCTATAGTAACTATATGTACTCTTTCCTAGGCCCTATTCATTTACGGGCAGAGCAAGTTTATTCGATCACTTTACTTTTTTTTCAATGGTCTAATTCTTTTGTTAGTTTATGTAAACGAGCTAATTTTTTTGTTTCATTCTTTTGCACAAGTTTCAGCTGGTTTACACATTATCAGCTGGGACGATGAGCTCAGTTCATTCTTTTAGGTGTATTATGGGTCGGGTATCATCTAACCACAAAGTTTATTCAAAACTGCATTATCAGTTGGTTAATCAGTTTGTTTACGCATTATCAGTTGGTTTATCAGTTCGTTTATGTATTATCAGTTGGTTTATCAGTTCAAAAAATCAAATACGAAAAGAACAACTTATATTAATTTTTATATAATCATCAAGTTTTGAAATCAATCATCAGTCCATTTCACCTCGAATCAGCTATCAGCTACCAACTCTTTTTATGCAAAAGAATGGGGCCTATATGTCATATATATCAATTGTCATATCAATTTTTTTACTTTTCCCTATTTTTTCTAACTTTAACTAACAACTGGCATCGGCTACAGTTTCAGCTAGACTTGGCAATCTAGGTCACTGGGTCGGGTTGATATCAACCCGACCCATTTAATATATCATCAACCCAACCCAACTCATCCCAAAAAATGGATGGATCAGAAAATCATGACCCTAACTGAACCCATTTAAAATCCTTCAACCCTAACCCAACCTATTTGTAAGCATACAATAATTTATATGGATTAGGAGTAGAAATTAATAAAAAAATCCAAAAACATCAGTGCTAGCTCGCACACTAATTAGGACGAAACAAAAGGAAGAGGAGTAATCTTGCTTGATCTACCCAACTTTAAACGAATTCCATGTTATACAAAGAATGTAAAAGTACTGCACCAACTTCCCATGAATAAAAAAATATGTACTTTTTCCATAAGTTTATATTTATCAATCTGAGTCTAAAGCTCTACCACTGTTGGGGAGGAATCCTATCTAGATATGCACATGATCCTAGTGCCCTTAATAAAAAGGGGGATGAAAATGAAAATCTTCATTATGCATTAGAGAAATATACTAAAGACAAATCTTCTAAAGTTAGAAAAAAAATTTATAAACTGAGAGCTCAAAGCCTCAAACTATGACTGTTAGTTTTATGCCCGGGAAAAATACAATCATAATCACTTAATTGTTACCAACAGTTGAGGAACTATTATGCAACACGCTATCCGCATTGTTGGCTTCAGAATTCACTAAGAGATCTATAATCAAGATCCTACTTACAAGAAATACATATCACCTACTTTTGTTCACCCTTCTAGATAATCTAAACATACCTATGTTCTCAAGAACTACTATGGCGTGAGAATAAGAAAAACAAACCTTGGGCAGAGATGAAGAGTGACATGGACAAGAACAACAACGTAGAGAAGAAAAATGGATGTGAGTCTATAAGACGAGAGCATTTGGGTTTCGAACATTATGTTAAGGTCTGGTTGGGCCCTTTGTTTGATATGCAGCTGGTTAGTTCATTTGTTTAGTTAAGATTATGTGATATTATTAAAGGTGAGATAGTTCACCCGCACTTGGGCTTAAAGCTAAGGTATAGCTTGATCTGAAAATAATATATATATATATATATATATACTTGAATTAATGTTTTTATTTTTTATTATTAACAAATATATTTTCGGGTTTCGGGTTGGGTCATGGGTTAAGATCTCTACCCTAACCTAACACAAAATTAGCTTATTACCCTAACCCAACCCAAAAAATAGATGAGTCAATAATCAAGACCCTAACCCGTAAAAGTATGGATTGGGTTCAGGTTGGGTTTTGGGTTAGGTCAAAATTGCTAGGTCTAGTTTCAGCCATACAAAGAATGAGCCATTGTCGTATCAATTTTTTTTTACTTTCTCTATTTTTTCTAACTTCAACTGACATCAACCAGCAGTTTCAGCTATGCAAAGAATGGACCACATACATCCACTATCATATCAAATTTTTACATTTTTCTTACATATTTTTTTCTACTTTTCCTCTTAGCTAACAATTTACATCATCTATCAGCACCCATCTTGCAAAAGAATGGGTCTTACTAATTTTGTCATTGTCATTGTTTGTCGGGGGATTTTGCTCGTTTCGTCTTTATTATGATGTTCTTGGTGACAAGTTCAAGAATTTGCTACTTTTTCCATAATTAGGATTTTCCTATTAGATTTTTTATATGATAATTCAAAACATAATAAAAATGAAAAATTATCTTCGAATATTGAACACAAATAAATGAAATTAATTTAAGATATCATAGTGATGATTTTTCATAAAGTCTAAGTGTTATTTTTTAGTTTACGGGTTATGCGGTTTCAGATTAAACAAGCTCAACCTAAAACCCTACTCAAACAAATTGGGGACCAAAACTTTGAACTCGCCATGCATTTTCTATTTTGGTTTTGGTTTAAAATTGACAAGTCCGTGCTTAATGTATGTGATGTACAAGAAAAAAGGTAAACTATCGTTGTTAAAGTTTTACGATAATATGGAATTTGGTTGGCCTTTTAAACCTTCATTTTAAGCACATTTGTTGATGTACATTTTGGTGCTACACTTACAATCGTAAAAACTATTCTTGTAATTATATCTCACATTATTAGTTAAAAATTTTTAAGCCAATTAGGGTAATTTTCTTTATTCAGCTTTAGAGGAGAGCTACGTCAACTTAGGGTTTAAAGGTCCCTAGCTACAATGGTAGCAATTGGGAGTGAGAGACTGTTGGGTAAATACTATACATTAATATATATAGATTTACAGCAAACTAATAGGCAAGTGCACCTAGTCGGAGTAGTACAACAAGTGTCGTATCCACAGGGAAATTGTTTAATTTTTCTAGTTCCGGTATTAAATAAACAGTAAATAAAAGGGGGTTTAGCCAGTGGCAATCTTAGTGTTTTTGGGTTGGACAGATAAAAATAATTAAAAGCTTAAATAAAACAGTTGTGTATTAAGTGGATGGAAAATGTGCTAAGGAAGGTGAAATCGCCCAAATATAACTCAGATATTAATTATAATCCTAGTTTGCTCTTATTTGTTTGTTAAGAATTTTAACTTGTGGCCTTTCTAAATCATAGATAAGGACAACTCTTAATTAATTCAGTAGACTTTTTACAATCAGAAAAAGTCTAAAATCATTAATTAGCATTAAGCAAGAATTCTTTTATAACAGTGATGGATTTTATCTGTTAATCAAGGAGATAATATCTAACGTTTGTCTCTCTTTGTGGTCTATTCTCTAATTTACAAAATCATTGAAATTAGAGAAACCGTAAATGCGTAAAAATGATCAGTTCTTAAACATTTAAAAATAGAGAGAGACAAAACAAATATTTATAAGCAAACTCGGTATTATAAATACGTCTGAATTATTTTGGGGTTAAACACCCATCCTAAGCACAAATATAAAATTACTCAGACATCGACAGAAATAAAAACAGAGTAAAGATAGAAATAGTCATTATTCAGAAACTGCTTGGAGAGACGGGTCTGCACTCGCTCTCACTTCTGCTGCCTTTTTTCTCTCTTTGTAAAATACTGCTTCTGTTTGAGTACGTGAGTGAGTGTGGTGAAGTGGTGAAATAAATAAAAGATGGAGTGTTGTCGTGTTACGGGAGGAAATGAAATGAGAGAGTGGTGAAGTGTGATGTTGTTGTGTGATTTCTTCAGTCTCACCGTCCGTCTGTTTAAGGTTGAAGGTGCTGGGTTTATATAGAAGCAGAGGATGATTGAAGATAGAGCTGGAGAGGAGACAGAACTGAATACGCGTGAGCGATTTAAGGCAGGCGCCTGATATTGTTAATGGAGCAGTTCGACATGTCTGTAGGCGCCGCAAAGGAAGAAGCAATTGGGGAAGACGGTGGGCGAAGGAAACCAGTCGCGTTAATTTCTGGATCTGGGTTGCATTTACACGCGTCCTTGTTTGTGTCCTTGGTTGTGTCCTTGGATATTTGGGCGGACACATTTGTTAATATAAATGCGGCGTGTATTGTTAACATGTCCAGCTCATGTCCTTGTTTGTGTCCTTGGATATTTGGCCGGACGTCTCACAAGCATCTTGTTTATCTCTTGTCCTTGCTTTTTTCCCCGGACGTCTCACAAGCATGTCCTTGCTTATTTGGGCGGACAACACACAAGCAAGTCCTTGCTTATTTGGCCGGACAACACACAAGCATGTCCTGTCTTATTTGGCCGGACAACACACACAATTTCCTTCTTGTCCGCACTAATTTCCACGGACAGCATTCTGTCCTTGTTTGTGTCCTACCTTTTTTCCCCGGACGCAAACAAGGACGTGTACATTTCCTTTGCAAAATTCGATAGGCTCCAGATTCTTCGTTTTAACTTCGTTTTAAGATCCGTTTGCGTCTACGCCTTCGTCTCTTCGTGTACTTTGCTCCTAGCTTGGTTTTCCTCATGTTTAACCAATAAATTTGTGAGATAACCAAATAAACATAATTTAGAGGAAAACTAACAAAAGTGGAGAAATGAGCAAGAAAAGTGTTAATATAATATATGAAATACACCTATAAAACATGCTCATTTGGACACTTATTAGAGACTTTTGAGCTCCTCCTCCTCTCCGCTCCCTCTCGCATGTATGAGAAGTGTCAGGTTCATTTACTCCGGCGGATTGGATTTTTTCCAGAGTACCGCCTTCTGCATGTCGGTTGCGTCACCGGAGATTAGTAATGTCCCCCCAGATTATCCCCAAGACCAGCTACCAAAATCTTCTCCTCTTTTCCCTATTCATCTTCCTTCTCCCTATCACAGCCGATCAGAAACAATCATTAGTAGCCTAATTCAAAATTGTCGCCCTTATTATAGCACGGCTCCCTCCATGGATTTTATAATCTCCAATTGCTCTTGACTCCATATCCACCCAGCTGAATCTTCCTCCATTAAAGAAGTCGGCCTGATCATGGATCCAAATTCCCCTATCTTCCGCAAAGCCCTATTTGGTAGATTATGGAGCCCAAACCAAGCGAGGCTTATTCAAAATGTTATGGTGCATGTCTGGAAACCCAAGGCTTATTTCCAAGTTTCAGAGGTGGGAGAAAATCGGTTAACATTTCAGTTCGCCTCAGAAGACGACTCTGAAGCAATTCTCAACAATGGCCCATGGCACTTTCAGCACCGCCTTCTTGCTATGATGGCCCTAGACTCCACTTTGCCCATTGAAGAACACGATCCAAAACTTATCAAAATCTGGGTAGGTATCCACAAAATTCCTTTGGCATTCTTTAATAGACCTACCGCTATTAACTTAGCCAACAAGATAGGCTCCTTCGTCGAGTACTTAGCCCACATAAACCCTCTTAGAGCTAGATATCTGAGAGTCAAAATCGAAATCAAGCTCTCTGAACCTTTATGTATAATGATAGTCGTTAAAACTGCTAATGGTAACAGGGTCTGCCGGCTCTCTTACGAAAATCTTCCCAGCTTCTGTTACAGATGTGGCTTCCTTACCCATTCCTTGAATGATTGTAAAGTTCCAAAAATGAGTCCTAACTCTCCAGAAAGGTATGGCCCTTGGATCCGGGTAGAATTTGTTGGATCTTTAGCATCAGTCACTGATTCATTCCTCCTTGATCAGTGGAAGGAAGAAGGTATCCTAGATGGAATCACAGCTCTAGCTACTCAAGCAGAACTCATTCCCCCTGTTAATCCTCCTACTGTCAATGTAGATCTTTCCCTAGCCACAAATCCTGTTGATCTTGTTCCTATTCCACTAAGACCTCCTCAGATCACTCATGATATCCTAGTTCAATCTCTAAACTAACACAAAAACCCAATCTCACCACAAAGTTCTTCTAATACCTCGTCTTCTGCTCCACCAGGATTTTCTAAACCTTTTCTTTATGTCAGACCGCCGAGGCTAATCTTGCCAAATTCCCCATTATCTAACTTCTCTTCCGGTTCTATTGATTTTGAGAAGAAAATCTACCAGAACTTTGATTGGAGGGCAGCCCTCTATAACTTTGAGAAAGAACTCAAAAGCAAGAAGAAAGTTGGAGAAGGTAACATCCCCCTGGGTGCTTCATCCCAGATGGCCGATCAAAATCCCTCTTTTTCAAGAAGCCAACTCTTCCATTATTCCCGGTTCCCTCACCCAAAATATCCTCTCTCAACAAAAATCCCCTCTGAGGATCCAGGGAAAACCATGCCACAACAATTTACTTCCTCTACCCGTGACAAAGGGAAAGCCAAAATGTTCCCTGAGAATCTCCTTCGTGCTTCATACCCCGACAAATTCAAACACAAAAAAAGAAAACTTGCAAACCTTAGTCCACTGATTATCAAACCCTCTATCAATAAGGAGGATTGGGAGGAGACTGAGTACCATGAGTTTTTCTACTCTAAGGCAGACCCTGAGGATGATCAGGGCTGCCAACCCAAATGAGTTGCATCTCCTTCAACTGCCGAGGGTTGGGTCGCCCTTGTGCAGTGGTCTGGGTCACTGGTTTACTCAGGAAACACAAACCCGACCTTGTTTTTCTAATGGAGACCCACAGATCCATTCCTGAGATGGATCGTATCAAAGTCCGGTGGAGCGAGTATGATGGTATATCTGTTTCTAGCAAGGGTAAGATAGTGGTCTTGCGCTTCTATGGAAAAAGAATCTGGGTGTGTCTATCAGCAACTTCTCCCATCATCATATAGCAGTAGAGGTAATTTTCTCAGGTATGAATCCTTTCACTCTCACTGGCTTCTATGGATGGCCCAATTGGGATAAAAAATTCCTTTCATGGGAACTTCTTAATGATCTTAGTAGGACAGTACATCACCCCTGGGTGGTGGTTGGTGATTTTAACCAAATATTGTTCGAAAGGGAAAAGATAGGAGGGAAAATCAGAGAGGAAAAACACATGAGTCCTTTTCGAGACATCATTCAAAAACTAGAGTTAACTGATATTGGTTTTATGGGGTATCCCTTTACCTACACAAATTGCCAAGACCCTCCCCATATCTCTGAGAGTAGATTAGATAGAGCCCTTTTCTCAAAAAATGCCTTGAACTTATTTCCTTCATCGTCTGTGCTTCATTTACCTAGGGAAACATCGGATCACTGTCCTATCCTTATTAGATTCTTAGGCAATCATCTGAGAAAAGAGAGGATTTTTAGGTTTGAGAATGGTTGGATTCTGGAAGATAAATGTAAGGAGATAGTTGCCAAAGTGTGGGGTGATAAAGATAGTTGTCTCAGCTCCAACATTCAGAAGTGTAAACTGAAATTATTACAGTGGAAAGGGTGGTCTATTTCCAGTATCCTGCATAAGATCAAGCTTAAAAAAAGGGAGTTGGAAAAGATTACTAGGGGTAATCTCTCTGTTTGGGCTGGAGCCAACAGAAAGAGGTTACTTACTGAGATAGAGCTTCTGTGCTTTAAAGAAGAAATCTATTGGAAACAAAGATCTAGAGACAAATGGTTAGCAGAAGGAGATAAAAATATTGCCTACTTTCACCTAAAAGCTAGCTCTAACAGAAGGAAGGAAGAGATTTTGCCTTCAATCAGAAGATGGGTCCATCAAGTATGAGTGGAATGATATCGAAAAAATTTTCAGAGAGTACTTTCAAACACTTTTCTCTACGGGAAATGCTGCCAACCCTGATATTTTTACCAAGGAAGTCTCAGGTCTACTTACACATGATCAGAGAGAAGAACTGGTAAACCCCTACACCACCAGTGAGATTTTAAAAGCCTTCAAACAGCTTAGTCCCAATAAGGCTCCTGGACCAGATGGATTAAATGGAGTATTCTTTAAAACCTTCTGGTCCACTGTAGGAGATCAAGTTTTATCCACAGTTCTAAATATCCTAAACGGCCACTCAATTCCCCCTAGCCTCATAAGTATTACATTGCCCTGATTCCTAAGGAGAGAGGGGCGAACTCTATTGTTAAATTTAGACCTATAGCTCTTTGCAATTTTGTGTATAAAATAGCTACCAAGGTGTTAGCCAATAGAATTCAACCCATCCTGCCCCTGATTATCTCTGAAAACCAGTCTGGCTTTGTGAAAGGCAGACTAATTACGGACAATGTTATCTTAGCGGGTAAACTTCATCACAAAATTGCCAAGTCTAAAGCTAGATTAAGAGGTTTTTTTTCTTGTAAGCTGGATCTCAGTAAGGCTTATGATAGGTTGGAGTGGCCCTTCATCAACTCTCTGCTTTCTTCCATGGGGTTCCCTGATAAGTGGAGTATTCCAACTATGAACTACATCTCTTCTGCCAAAGGAGCTGTGATTATCAATGGTTCTCCGGGCAAGTTTTTCACTCAATCTAGAGGTATTAGGCAAGGGGATCCCCTCTCTCCTTTCCTGTTCATTCTAGAACAAGAAGCCTTTTCTAGGACTCTGAATGCAGCCATAGACAGAAAACAATATCTTGGTTTATCCCTCTCTAAAAATTCTCCTCCTATTTCGCATCTAGCCTTTGCGGATGACACAATTCTATATGGCCATGCAACCACAGCCAACATCCTTTTTCTGAAAAACCTGTTACAACAATTTCTAGCCTGTTCAGGTCATGAAATCAATTACCACAAATCAGAAATCATCTTTAGTCCCAAAATCCCTCAGCAGACAAAAAATTCTCTAGCCAACCTCCTCAGTGTGCAAGTAGTCCCCCATTTTGCCAAATACTTAGGTTTGCCTACCAAGGTAGGTAGGAACAAAAAGGAGACTTACAACTATCTCATTGAATCACTCAGGAAAAGAGCTTCAAGTTGTAAAATCCCTTTAGCCCAATCAGCCAGATCCATTCTCCTGTCGAGTGTCCTTCAGTCTTTACCTACCTTCACCATGTCACTTTTCAAATTACCTCAGGGTGTTATTACTAAGATAAATTATATCTTAGCTCACTTCTGGTGGGGAGGAACTTCTGATAAAAAACCAATGTATTGGAAAAGCTGGGACAAAGTCTGTTCGGCTAAAGAAATAAGGGGAATGGGCTTTAAACACATTGAAACCTTTAATTCAGCCCTTCTAGCTAAGCAGATTTGGAAGATCATGACTAACCCGAATTCTTTAGTAGCTAAATCTCTCAAAGCAACCTATTTTCCTAATCACAGTATTCTGGATACTAAGCCCTCCCCTCGAGACAGTCCTATCTGGAAATCCCTTCTGGATGGAATTAAGATCATTAAACTTGGTAGCCTCAAGGAAATTGGGAATGGACAAGATACAGACATCTGGAAATCCCCGTGGATCAAAAGAAATCAACCAGGAGGCCCCTACAGCAGTAAACCCACAAACAGTGCCTTGAACAAAGTGAGCCAACTCATTTGTCCTATTAGTAATGAGTGGGATAATGCCATTATCTCCAACACCTTTCAGTTGTCAGATCAAATTTCCATATTGAAGATTAAAGTGAAGCCAACCCAACCTGACTCATTGAGATGGATTCATGAAAGTTCAGGGGAGTATACAGTTAAATCGGGCTACAATGCAGCTTCCAATTATCTCTTCAAACCTTCTGGTTCTGAAGAGTTTAGACTGGAGATGGATCCCTCCCAGAGCTAAACTTTTCTGCTGGAAGTTCCTTAATCTAATTGTTCCTTCTACCTCCAATAATGCAAGAAGAGTTGGGGGGATGGGTTGTGCAATCTTTGTGGCAGAGCTGATACCACTCAACATCTTATTTTTGAGTGTTGGTCGGTTCTTGATACCTGGATTAACATTATTGATCGACAGAATCTGCCTATTGATCAAGATGGTGCAATACAAGACTGGTTCACAAATAATTACAGGAACTGGAACAAGGAAAATTTCTACAAAATTGTTAATTTCATGTGGGCAGTGTATGATGCAAAAAACAAAGTCAAACACAACAGAGACCTGTCCATCCATGATTGCATTGATAATAATTTAGCATTCATCAATGCTTATCAAATTTCAATGAGTAAGTCATGAAACAGATTTGAATCTGGTATCGGCCCTCAGATGCATAACGAAGTCACAATCTACACCAACTGCTATAGGAAAAAAGATGCCCCATTGATTTGTAGTGGAGTAATTATTTCTTACACAGGTGATGTTTTGGTGGCTTGCAATAGGAAAACAGGAGCAAATTGAATGAGAATTCTCTGGAGATCCTCAACATCATCCATGTTCTCCGGGTGGCGATAGAAATGAAGATTGAGAGAGTTGCAATTAGAGCAAACAATCCAGCTTCTTGGAAGATTTTGGAAAAATGTAAAATGCAGGACCGCGCATTTACAAGGGCTTTTGGTTCTTTATCTTATGTTTTGAATCGTCTTAGCTCAGTTAGAATTGTATTATGTAATATGGAGATGTCAAATTTCCCAGCGGTGTTAGCTTGTTTATCTTTTGCCCCCTCTTTGGATTGGGGAGTTTGGAAACCTTGTTAACCTTCTACTAAACTATATATGCTTCTGCCATGCAAGGCGAGAAGTTAGAATTGTGTAATAGGGACCCTTAATTATTTATATATGAAGGAACTGCAGTTTATCAAAAAAAAAAAACCTTGACTTCAACTTAACATAAATACAATTTTCAAGTTCACCAACCCCATTATTTATGTTTGTTGTTTTCTTAGGGGAGAAGCTATATATATATATATATATATATATATATATATTGGTAATCAGCTGTATAGCTGCTATTGTTAGCTAAGATTGGATTTACTAGAATCCACATTGTTTATATTTGAAATAGCCCACCTGATTGCATTCTCCTTCATTTAGAGACAGAAAAGTTTGCTTCCTTTACTGATTTATTGAATGGTTGAGTCCTCGTGAAGGGTTTGATTTTCAAAGAAAGAAGATTTTAAACAAAAGGTTCACTGGTACCCCCTGAATCAAATGAGTTTTGACAAATCAATATCTCACATAAGGATGACATCACTCAGTGTTCTAAACATAGTTTACAATGCTAGATGATAATTATTCTTTTTAATCCCACTTAGTCCAGACGCCCAAAATTAATTCCCTCGTCAATAAAGCACATCTGAGTAGAGTTTCCCTATTAATCTTAATCGACAAACGAATTCAGAACGAGACCTTATTAGATCGACTATGTTTCAGCAAATCAATTCCTTTAGTGGCATTGGTTAATTTGGGTACTTCAACTATTAGTCTCTGGATTAGTAAGAAGTTAAATAATCCTGCTTTTACCACTTAAGTATTCACTGCTCAAATTTTGCTCTCTTTCTCTCTACGATTTTACTTTATATCTCTTTTATATACATTTATCCGGTGGCTTGTCTATTAGACTATTGCAATATTTTTTCACCAAAGCACGTCTTATTTCTTTACATAAAAATGAATAATGACCAATGATGTCTTTCGTTATCTATATTCAAAGTTACTCAGCGGCCTATATTAGGGTACTCTTTCGTGCCCAATGTAACCGCGTTCACATTCAGATGGCTATACCTATTGGTCTTTTATGTAAAGCTTTCAGATTCTTCCAGCATCCCTTTCCAATACTCATAAGCGGTCGTCAAAACCGTGATTCGTGAACTGACCTCTTCTTTTGACCATGTTTATCATTCACTGTACATAAATGAATGGGTTTCTTTCAAGAAGAAAGAACGTCAAAAGTTTTTCTCCCAAAAACAAAAGTTGACACATTTCCCAAAGAAATTTAACTTTGAACCCCTTCTTCCTTCGAAAATTCAGAACCACACGGCCAGAGAAAACCAGTCTTTACGTCAGGCCATTCGAACATAAATTTCAGCAACCGGAACGAGTATCTACTAAGGTATACAAAAGAATAATGTACAGTTGTTCGAGAATTAGGAAGGCCCGTTTCAAAACGATAATTAAAGGAGCGTACTGTTCTTCAAAGAAAAAAGAATGACAAAAGAAACACTGTTGAATTATGAAAAACACAGGTCTCCAGTTTCTATTTGATCAATTGAGTATCAGTTGACACACATTGTGCTTAACCCTCTACCTTATGGTACCATTTGCTATCGACAAAACCTTGCAAATCCCAGAGGATGTGGTGAATGGTATGTCTTTGAATCTTGCCACCAGTCCCCCATCAGTGTTGAGATCAGGTTGCAGCGTTTCCCAAACCTTCTTCTTTGGGTTCAGAACCTCGTCAGGTTCCCCTTCAAATCCAGGAAACATCACCCTTTCCCCGATGGCTGCATCTTTGGGCGGTTCAACAAGCTCCACCTAATTAAACCCAAAAGGTTCACCACCGCCCATCACAAACAACAAACCAAAATTCCCAACAAAAAAAATTCTACAAGAGGAAGTCCCTTTGTCGTATCAAAGTGTACCTTGTCATTCGCACTGTTGGAAGCACAAAGGACCATAGCATGTGACTTGATTCCTCTCATAGTAGCTGGCTTGAGATTACAGAGGACACACACTCTTCGATCCTGGGGATAAAAGGGAAGAAAGAACCAGCACATGTTACATTACATTTAAAGTCATCTGACAGTTATCGGAACAAAATAAATGACGATAACACTACCTGCATCTGGTCCAGTGGTATGTACTTGACAAGGCCACTCACAACAGTTCGAGGACCCCCCTCACCAACATCAATCTCTTCCACATAAAGGGAATCGGCATCAGGGTGCTTCTGGACTTTGGTAATTTGTCCTACTCGGATATCCAGTCGAGCAATAGTTAAAGGCGCTTCAACTGCAGGTTTAGATTTGGATTTGGATTCTGCCCCAGGCTTCCCTTTTCCTTTCTTTTGACCCCCATCTAACACCATTAAATAATCTAGGTTTAGACGATAAATCTTCAACAAATCTAGTGTAATATTCATAGCAGAGCAGCAACTCAAAGTTCAGCAAATTGTTGCAGCCTCAGGGTACACAAGAAGGAGAAAATAGGTTCAAAATAGGAGGTAATATATGTACAGGGAAGCGGCTACAGAGAAATGGGAACTAAGATAAATCTTTGAGCTGTTTTACGAGAGTATATGATCGGTATAGAGGATTCAGTCTCTAAAAGCTAAAAGCCTGACAATCATCAGTTATAAGTAAATATATAAGGATCACATAAAAAGGATCTGGAGAGGTCACGCAACCCCAAGGGTGGAACTATTAGTTTGGTTCTTGATCTACGGGAGACTTAACACACGAGATTATAGCTGGAGCAAGATCAGATTGCTATAGGGAGATGTTATTGCACTTTATGTGGTATACCAGTAGAAACAAAGGAACATCTCTTCTTCCACTGTAGAAAGTCGCTGCCGGTAGAGTCTGAAGTGTTTTGGTGGTGGGGTGTAAGAAGTACTTCCCAACAGACTCATTCCAGCGCATGGGTACGTAACAGTGTTCTGAGCTCCTGGCTGAATTTGAGACTAGGATAGCGAGTATCAAGAGTGTGGAAATCCGGTGTGGAACATTTAGCGGAGCAGAAACAAAGTGATCTTCGAAGGGGGAGTATTCATACCAGATAAGATGACCAGCATGGTAAAACGAAACACTTGGCAGTGGACGAAAAGCTGGTGGGTAGACTTACCAAAATGTTGTGAATTATTTTGCTCACAAGAAGGACTAGTATCGGTGCTAAAGGGTTAGGACTGAGGTGCGTGAATGATGCATTTTGGTGCTACGCCTATTTGACATAGTAGAAGGTAATCTGATAGCTGCGGGATGTTTTTTGTTTGTATGCGCAGGTGAGTTGTAGGTGATCGAGCAAAGCAATTGTAAGGGGAGAATTGTTTCTGAGTTGGTTGTAATTGTAAAAGGCTGGTCGAAGTACAATTTTCCTCGTTGGGATTTTTCCCATTTGGGTTTAGCCCAACAAGGTTTTGACGAGCTTTTTCGTAGCCTTGCACGGGTGAGGCTTATGTTCACCGAGGTTGTCGTTTTTTGTCCTGATTAATAAAGCCTGTTGGCACTTAATTATCAAAAAATAAAAAAGGAGGGATCAGTAAGCACTACCTGAAATTTTTGTCTTCTTCAGTTCCTCAGCTGCCTTTTCAGCTGCTGCTTTCTCTGCCCTATCAGCTTGGCTCCCTGCAAATTTTATCTTGTAAGCTTCCACCTCGTCATCTTTCTGCAAGTTGACCAACCTCAATATAAGTGGATAAGCAACTATTTTCCAACGACCTTTCACATATTGGAACATGGAAAACCTTCATTTCTCTCAACCCCGCAATGAAATGAAAATTTGATATGAAATGGTGTAAAACAAGCAAATGAGCTAGGCCCAGACAATTAGTCCTTTATGTCAGTTGGGAAAAATTTATAACGCATTGACAACATACCAGCTCCTTGAACAACGGCTCCGGTTTCCCAATTATGAGACCACAAGGGAGAATCTCCCACAGTTTTCTAGCTTTTGAGATGCTTCCATCAGATAGTGACAATGGAGCTTCATGGGACAAATTGAGCTGCTTAGCTATCTGAAAAGAAAGCAACACCCGCTAAATGCTGTTCAAGAAACTAAAAAACAGAACTACATGGTTTGTTGGGATCACGTTAAATTCAATACCTCACAAGACACTGACGGCATAAATGGCTCCAGCAAACATGCCAGCAGATACACTAATCCAGCTGCAGTTCTCATGACAATAGAACATGAAGTTTGATCTTCCTTGTACATCTTCCAAAATTGACTCTCCTACAAAGGAATCCCAGTCATGATAAAACATTACACAAAGCTTTCAAAACTACTTACTGTGTGAAACTGCAGCTTACATAGTAGCATAAAATATGAAGAAAAACAAAAACAGCTTGACTAGCATGTAAACATGCACACCTGCAGATAACCATTGCCTTCACTTGAAATAGACATCGCGATTCTGAGACCATCTCTCATCTTAACCTGAGCACAAAATAAATCTCCTCGAATTGATCTAAGCTAGAAACAATAACAGAATAGGAATAATAACAGAAAATTAATTGCAACCCACTGTAGCCATTATTACCTTCTCCATGGCTTCCAAGTACTGCTCGACATATTTCCCAACTTTTTCAGCCAATGCCTTTGTCGGTGCATGTGACTCGGCACCTGGAGCATCAGGAACGACAGAGCCATATCCTTCACCTGAAAAAGAATATGATTTGTTCGATTAAAAAGTTAATAGTTTTGATCCATTCATATTTAACAACTTGCTCAACTTCCAACATGAAATCCACCAAAATCTCACAAAAAGCATTTGCATATAATACAAAGACATCATTCCAGCAGACTAATGTGACCATCTTAGTAAGGCCGACCTAATGGCTTCTTTTTATATTTATGGAGTCACAAGTGAGATGGTCACCAACAAATTCTGATGTCCAATAGTTCACTACAAAAGAAAAAAAAGTAACACAACTAAAGCTAACCCTTTAATCTTCTGTAAAAAAATGCAAAAATATAAAATTGATGTCTTCCAAGGATGTACCGTCAGCTAATGAAGATATGTTTCAGCAAATGGATCGAGCTTAATGAAGAACAACCCTAATTCCTCTAACAAGTCAAGGACCCACAAATGCTTTCCTACATACAAAAGTTATCCTAAATTCTGAAATCCTAATTTCAGAACATACGCCTCAGCTTCGGATTTGTTTTTCAAGATTCTCTAAAGGAAGCAGATACAGAAAAAAAAAAATCTCAACTTTGCCAACTTCGCTAGCATCTGATCTTGACAACACACAATCCTAGAAGCTTCCCACCCCGATAAACAATAGTTTGCCAGTGGTTTCAGCGACCTACAAGAATCTCTTACCTGAGCGTTTTGCAATAAAGCTCAAGACACGGTTTATGAAATTCCCTAAATTAGCCAGAAGTTCACTGTTCAATCTTGCTTGCAAGTCTGACCATTTGAATGTAGTGTCTGAACCCTACAGAAAGCAAAGTCTGAGGTGTTCAGCAACAGCATATCACAAAACAATACATGGTCCTGTCAGGTAGATAATGTACAGTACCTCTGGTCTGTTACTTAACAAATAATACCGCCATACTTCTACTGGAATGCAGGTATCCTTGGCATCATTCCCAAAAACACCCACTCCCTTGCTCTTGGAAAACTTCCCTGCACCCCCGAAAGATAGGATACCTCTAGTGTAAGAATTCAATGGTTTGCTATGTGGAGGATAGATTGCTACCCCAGACAGAAAGGTGTTGATGGGAAAAAAAGGCGAGAAACTGTATTGAAGCTCATAAATGAACCAAGTGGCACACAAATCATGCGGGCAACAAAAGCAGCAACAATCAACAAGCTAACCAGCTTCATAGTTTAAGTATTCTGTGACACTAATAGTCTTCATCAAGGTCCAGTTTTCGCCGGTACCAAGCAACGTCGAGGGAAACATAACCTGGGATTCAAATTGATACAATCAACTCCAAGGTATGAAGTAAAACGATTTGAAAAGAAGCGATACATTTTGGCATGAAAAGAACAGACAAACTAGCGTTACGGTACAATCTACACCACATCCATATTCACTCTCAAAAACAAATAGATTTTAATCTAGAGTGTTGGGTGTGTGTGCGTGTCTGTATGTAGGTATGAGCACTGAAGTTACCCAACATCACAACAATGAAGATAAAGCCAGTGAACTGATATGCTAAAGTAATTTTCAGGAAAATTAACAAATCCACAATATAACTGAATAATAAATTCAAAGCAAACAAGCACCACATATGTGCTGGAAAACCCCGCCATAATATCAAGTTCTGAAAACATACATCAATACAATTTGTAAGTACTTACAGTGTGGAAGGGCACATTGTCCTTTCCCATAAACTGATAAAGCTCCACATTTTCAGGATTTTTCCACCATTTCTCCCATTCAGATGTGTAACATGCTGTGATGGAGACATAACCAATTGGAGCATCAAACCAGACATAGAAAACCTGGCAAGGAGTGAAATAGAGGATAGGGTATGTTGAACAAAGCGTTTATATCGAAATCTCATAATCAAAACAATTGTACAGAATTACGTGAAACTACTAGTCAGCAGAGCATACTTCAAAATAACAGATACTAAGAGCCATTTAACTAACTTTGTCCTTGAATTTTTCATGAGGAACTGGAACCCCCCACTTCAAGTCTCTGGTAATACATCTTTGTTTTAAGCCCTCTTTTAGCCATGCATTTGTTGCATGAATGGCATTTTGGCTCCAAGCTTCTGAAGTTCCATTAATATAAGCTTCCAACTTCTCTCTCAGTAAAGGGAGCTCCAAGAACAAATGATTGGTATCACGAATTCGTGGAGTAGATCGGCAAACCTGTTTAGATAGCAAACTTAAGAATCTTACTATGTCGAACAACTACACAAAGTAGGCATGTATTTCAATTGATACAAAATTAAGAAAAAGAGAATGCATGCAAACATGATTAAGGTGTACCAATAAATATAATGGCCAATTACCGAACAATCAGTAAAAAAAAAAAGTGTAGAAGTTCCATAATCAGCCACAGCTCCATCAGAATTATTACATCTGTACATGTGAAGCAGAAAAGAAAAGAAAAAAGTAATAAAAGAGAAGCATGCCTTGCATTTGGGTTCTTTCAATTCAGTTGGATTCAAAAGCTTCCCACATTTTTCACATTGGTCTCCTCGAGCAGAATCATAACTACAGCCTTCAGTAGGGCAAGTACCCTCCACTAGTCGATCAGCCAAGAACTTTTGGCACGAATCACAATACAGCTGTGATATAAATCAATCAAAAAAAAAAGGATTAATACTGGACTTAAGGCTGTCATGATAGAGTCATCAGTTTAGATGGATTATACCATCCATATGAACCGTTTCACCTCTTTCACATAAAGAATAATTTAAAATACGAAGAAGTGAAAGTAACCTGCTGCATGGTGTTCTCAGTGAGCCAGTTATTCTCCAACAGCTTCTGGAAAATAGCTTGACAAACTTGAGTCTGCTCAGGGGTTGAAGTCCGTCCAAATTTATCAAATTTAATGTTAAACCACTCATAAACCTCCTTGTGGATGGCATGGTATCTAGAAAAGGCCAAGAAGGAAATACGTCATGTTCGTGATCAAGATTTCAGGACTTACAGTTATCTCCTGTTCACAAATCCTTTTCTTCATAATCATCACGTTGGGTTATCATTCAGCGCAAACAAGCCAGGATCAATTTTACATGCAGAAATCAATTCGCTAGAGGCCAGTAAACCGAGCATTGTAAATATGAATAATACTTGATTCGCAAGTGAAATTGGACGACTCCTGCATGCAAATCCCAAGACATTCGGATGCTTCTGTTTGCATCAATCTATTCTAGAGCAGAGAAACATGTCAAAATTCCCTCACAGAACATAACTGAACAGAGAGCATAAAACATGACATCACACCGGAGTGACAGAGATAGAAAAAGAAATCAGGAATTACTTATCGCAGATCTCTTTAGGACTGCACTTCTCCTCCAACGCCTTGGTCTCAGTGGCAGTACCGTACTCATCCGTTCCACAGACGTAAATTGTATTGTAGTCCCGCAGCCGGCAGTACCTCGCGAACACATCAGCACTCAACACACCTTGAAGAAATTCGCCACAAAGAAACATAATCCAATAATCAATCCGGAGAAATTGCACTCACAACTCGAGAGAAAATACAGGACGGATTCAGAGCTAAATAGAATTTACATCCGATGATGTTGCCAAGATGCGGGACGTTGTTGACGTAGGGCAGGGCACTGGTAATCAGAACATTCCGTTTCCCCGGTACCGGAAGTATTGGGGACTTGTCGACGCCGACGCCGTTACCGATGTCGCTCATTTTCTCTTTCTGGACAGCTCCCTCCTCCTTCTTCCCTTTTGAAACAAAATGGACCGGCGGCGTAGAGAAGGAAGAAGGGAGGTAGGAGGGTTTAAGGCTTAGAGCTCGACGGAGGAAATACCGGTGGGCTGGCTTGCTTTTGTACGAGGTGAAGCAAAAAGGAACAGCTCAGCTGACGACGACGCCGATCCTAGGCAAAGCTCGCGGTAACACTAGGGCACGCGGAGTGCGGATGCGCTTTCGTCTTTCCTGTGTGCGCTTTTACCAAATTAACCCTTTTAGGGATGCTGGGACATTTTTCATCAAGTACACATATAAATTGCCTTTATAATGACGTTTCTCACAGTTTAATGGTCGTTTTAGTGTATCCACGTTTATTTTTTGGGCGGGGAATGGGTCGTGCCGTGTTGTACTGTTGTGTTTCCGTACTGACCAAAAATTTATGCCCTTCGAGGTATTTAGACATGTGATAATCCATTGTCGGGCTTAAAAAATACATATACAATCCATTATCTTGTTCTCCGGGAAAACAATAACCAGAATCTCTCCTTAATGGAAGCTATACGCTGAGCAACAATGGTATAGAATGCAACCGATCCAATGACATGCCAAGAATATTTCTGTGAGGAAACACAATTTGAAGGTTGATACCAGTTTCCCTTTCATTCGTTTTTGGAATTAAATAAACATGATGAATCACATCGTTGAAACTTTATTGGATATCTTACCAAATATCACCGAGTTTTTCTTAATTCATCAGGATAACAATGAGTTTTAACTAATTTCATCATATGAAACCATGTCATCGCTTTCGTTAATTATTCCATTAATATCACTGGCAATATACTAAAATACCTATATTATTAGTTAACCACCTGATAGTGATTTATCATATCAATAAATTTCTCTAAAGTGGTTAACTAATAACAGGGTATTTTAATCTTTTTCTAGGGGTATTAACGGAACATTTAACGAAATATGAAACAGAGTGTCATCTAGTGAAATTAGTTAAAACTCAGTGTTAACCCGTGTAACTTAGAAAACACGGTGGTATATTGTGAATTAAACAAAAACTCAATGGTATTTGGTGAAATTTCCCTTTTTTTGAAAAAAAAAAGTCACATTGTGAATTCAGATGGACAAGTTCGGTGAG
Source organism: Limonium bicolor (assembly GCA_023374045.1). Taxonomy (NCBI): domain Eukaryota; kingdom Viridiplantae; phylum Streptophyta; class Magnoliopsida; order Caryophyllales; family Plumbaginaceae; genus Limonium; species Limonium bicolor. Next base: position 173,084,243 of record CM041778.1, on the reverse strand, counting down.
AAGATGCTCATGTTTGGAATAAAACCAGGCGGTGAAGTGAAGATTGAGGCAATTAGAGGGTTGTTCAATAATCATTCTGATTTTTATTTTCTTTTAAATTTAATTCAAACTAAAAATCATCAGTCATAAATAGAAGAAATACTATGAGAAGTTTTTTTCTTTGAATGAAAAATACTATGAGAAGTTGTAAATGTTAGTAATTGTCTTGAATAATGAAGTTAATTGAGCATTGAGCATTGGCTTAGTTTAGAGCATAAATGTGAGTAATTTGACTTGAATAATGTACGTAGAGACCACAGGAACAACGGAATATAAAATAATAGATGAGCATTGGCTTAGTTTAGAGCATAATTCTATAAAGAAAAGGCAGAGGTCGTGAAAAGGGGGAAAACCATGCAAAATTGAATAACAGGTGCCATCGAGAAATCTAGGAATCGTGTGATGTAGAATCTCCATCGGCCGCTTGCATGTGTGATGACTTCATCCAGATCGGTGACTCAATATCCACATGCAAATCAAGAAAAGGGTATGCCATCCTTAGAGAAAGCAAATCCATATCAACTTGATCTCTAACAAGTGGTGGGTGAAATGTCGGTGGGGTTATCGGATGGGGAGTGGAAAGTGTCGAATTTGGTGGAGCAAGTGGTGGGTAAGATTTAACCGGACCAGCAGGAAGCGATGCAAGTGAAGTAGCAGATGATTTTGGAGCTTGCGACGGAGTGGTGTTATAAGAAGCCTTTGGCCGCTTATAATGGACTTCATTGTGTGTTGACAGCTGATGATAATCACTAGTAGAAAAACAGCCTATTTTTGCGGTTGTTTAGGGCCTATTTCGGCGGTTCTGAACCGTAGAAATGGAGGCCGCCGAAATAGGTGTGCGATCCTATTTCGGCGGTTGTTAGCTAGGAACCGCCGAAACAGGTGCGCTTTTAGAACAAAAAAAACACACCTATTTCGGCGGTTCCTAGCTAACAACCGCCGAAATAGGTGTAATTTTTTTTAAAAAAACTGTAGCCCCGTCTTCAACCTCGCTCACGAGATGTAGCAGTTCCAGTGATTCATCTGAGGCGCAAAGCATGTTCGATTCCTTGTTTGCCAGTTATGGTTGCAAAAATTACTGTGAGGGCGTGGAGAAGGAATAGAGGCGCAGGGCATGTTCGATTCCTTGTTCGCCAGTTACGGTTGCAAAATTGACGTGAGGTGCAGAGCATGTTTTCGCTCGCCAGTTAGGGTTGAAAATTTTACCGTGAGGGTGCAGAGAATGAATAGAGGCACAGAGCATGTCGATTCCTTGTTCGCGAGTTATGGTTGCAAAATTGATGTGAGGCGCAGAGCATGTTGTTGCTCGCCTGTTAGAGTTACAAAAATATACCGTGAGAGGCGCAGAGAATGAATAGAGGCAGAAAAATATAAGTTCGAGCATATTACCGATTTCGGAATGAAAAGCTTCAGCCCCGTCTTCAATCTGGTGAGTGAGATGCAGCAGTTTGAGGAGCAGACACAAGAAGAGAATGAAGGCGAAGGCTTGAGGGTTGTAAAATTACGGTGCGTGAATAGAATGAAGAGAGAGAGAGAGAGAGAGAGAAACGGAAGGTCGGAAAAAGAATGCGGAGGGGCGGGGGAATTTGAAAAATAGACGAAAAACAACCGGGAATGCGAAAAAAGAACTCGGAAATTGACCTATTTTGGCGGTTCCTATCTAATAACCGCCGAAATAGGTCCTCGATTATTTTTAAAAAATAAAAAAGACCTATTTCGGCGGTTCTTAACGAAGAACCGCCGAAATAGATGATAAAATAAAAAAAAGGAAAAATATAAAAACACCTATCTCGGCGGTTCCTTACTAGAAACCGCCGAAATAAGTCCTTTTTATTTTTTTTATTATTTACGAGGACCTATTTCGGTGGTTCCTAGTAAGGAACCGCCGAAATAGGTTCCCGGCCTTTTCAGAAACCACCATATTTCGGCGGTTTTGTAACAACCGCCGAAATAGGGGCGCCGAAACAGGCCATTTTTGTACTAGTGAATACACCTGGTGTGACCAAAAGAAGAGATGCAATGGCAGCAAGAGGAAGGTGGGAAAAGCCATGTGAAGGAGAGGAATCAAACAAACTCCTGAGAAGGGGAAAGAACTTTCGAGATTGCTATATCTCCGAGAAGGGGAGAGAGTTATACTCTCGTTGCTATCCATTAAGTAAAGATGTTAATAGCGTTAAATGTGATGCAAAAGAAGAGGGTGTTCTAGAAAGAGATAATAGGAAATGTTTAGAATGTAGGGTTTGTTTTATGGATTTGATTATAAGGGAGGAAACTATATGAGAAAAAAATTTCAACATCGCCTTTTTTTTTAAAATAAACCAGTGTATTAGCACAGGTGTGAAGAGGTGATTTCAGTAATTATAGAAGTTGAGAAATCGTCTTTTCAAGAGACCATTTCACTTATTCCCAAGCTACATCAGTGTCCTTGTCAGCATGTGGGAGAGCTGAAATTGTCTTTTGACGAGACGATTTGTTTGTTTGCACTAGTGTCTATCACTGGTGAAATCATCTTTTAAAAAGACGATTTCACCTATTACCCAACACTTAAAAATTTTTAAAGTGTTTGAGCACCAGTGATGGGTATGGTGCTAATTAACGAAGAAATTATCTTTTGAAAAGATGATTTCAGAAATTATCTTTTTGAAGAGAAGATTTCAGAAATTATCTTTTTGAAGAGAAGATTTCTCTGTTTCTCCCACATGCTAACAAGGAGGCTGATGTGGCTCGGGAATAAATGCAACCGAAGAATGTTAGTTCCGGTTTTTTTTCCAATGTGTGTTAATACAAAAAAAAATTCTTTTGAAAGTTATTTTAGAATTTTTTTTTTCAAATATATGACTAGTTTGTTTATATGTTTACATGTTTGTCACACCTCGCTTTGCTTTTGCAATGTTAATACAAATTAGATGCATGTAAAAAAAAGCTTTCGATTGCTCTTTGTAATTGTGATAAGTGTGAAATTGATATGGTTTTATAGGTGCTAAATTCTTATTTTGTGCAACTTTTTATACGCCTCCTCACACTTATCCTATACTTTTCATGATTCTTACTTTGGGTAAGAACTGATGTCAATTTGTATGTCAAAAGCAGGAAATGACTATGAGAAAGCATAGATCTTCTCACGAGCTTTCCAACGCTGCAAACGGGGAATAAATCGGAGCTCAAACGAAGAATCTATGAGGAGTTGGGTAAGTTTTGGAGCAAAGGAGCACAAAACATACGAACGTCTGAACCACCGTCCGACCTTCTCACTTGAACAGGTCGTCCGGGGTACTGGACAAGGTATCCGTGGCCCCGGACACACCCAAATCTCGTTTTCTATCTTGTCCGGACTTACATATGACCTTTTCATCCAGACGTGTGAATCGTATCCGACCCTTTGACCCGGATGGAAGTCCGGACAGACCCAGAATGCTGCCTTTCGAATCCTTCGTGTGTCCGGCTCTCTCGTCTGACCCTGTGACCCGGACGCATGCCCACGCCGTCTGTATTTACGACGATGAGTGCAGCGCAGAGAATTGATAAGTGTCCAAAATGAGCATGTTTTATAGGTGTATTTCATATATAATTTTAGCACTTTTCTTGCTCATTTCTCCACTTCGGTTAGTTTTCCTTTAGTTTATGTTTTATTGTTTATCTCACAAAATTATTGGTTTAACATGAGGAAAACCAAGCTGGGAGTGAAGTAGATTAAGAGACGAACGAATAGACGCAAACGGCTCAGAAAACGGAGTCCAAACGAAGAATCTAGAGTCGGTCAAAGGTTGAAGGAAAATAGGTCACGGTCAAGGCTTGCTACCGCCTATAAACTGGCGGACACCAAGGCCATGCAACCGCCTATAAACTGGCGGACACCAAGGCCATGCAACCGCCTATAAACTGGCGGACACGAAGGTCATGCAACCGCCTATAAACTGGCGGACACCAGGCGGTCAAGCAACCAACCAACCGCCTATAAACTGGCGGACGTGAGGCGGACAGGCGCGGGCGGACACAAGAAGAACCGCCTGTTTTGAGGCGGTTGGTTAGGCGGTCCTAACTAAAAATCGACGCCGCGACCAGTTTTCTTCTTCGGCCGTCGTCGTCTCCAACTTGCTTCGCCATATCCATCTACTCCGCACCGCCTACCTTATTTCCCTCACGCGTCTCCAGCTCCTGTCCCCTGCAATTAATGAGCAAACAATCTGCAATTAAATTCGTACGGATCTGTCTCTTCCCTTCCTCTATTTAAACCCACCTCCTGCAACCTTAAATGAATGTACGGAGAAAACCAGAAAATCAGACTACGCTCACCACATTCCATTCTCTTCTGTTAATTCTCTCCCGTGCACCACAACACACCATTCGCTTCCACAAAACCCAAACACTCCAGTTCACTCATTTCACATACAGTAACTTACGTACACGCTTCATTCTTCGTTCTCTCCATTTCTCCATTCACAGCTCCGCATTAAATTAGTCCAACCTCTGTCTGACTTATTACCAGTTAATATGTCAGGCTAAGGAGGATTTGCTTCGGGCGAGGGTTAATTGGTTTGTTAGTGTGTAATAAATTTCTACGGTTAAAATAAATTTCTGTTGTTACGTTTAAGTTTTGTTTCTCTCCCTTTTTAATAAATTTCATCGATTTATTAAAAAGCCTTACTAAGAGTTTTTAATTCATCGGTTAGAAACAGATGGGTTATTTAAGCCGTAAAAACTGTAGGAACTTATCTTCATCGTTTAAGTTAGTACAAGTTGCATAAAAGGCCTCATACTCCTTCCGTTTACAGGCTTTTGCTTGAGTTTTCATCGGACCTTGCATACAGGTAAACGAGTTCTTAAGAGTTTCATCGGACCTTAAGAAAATTACAGGAATCTTGCCCAAATATTGTATAAACCGGTTAGTAGATGATAGCACAATTAATTAATCATATTAACTGAACCCGAAGTTCGTTAATTCATCTTCACTTCACTTAATAATATGTTTTTAAGTTTTAGAAACAAGTCAATTAACCCCCCTCTTGGACACGCTTAGGTACTACTTATCTCACTTTAAGTCCCACAGTTCGATAATCGGTCGCTTACACTTTTTATACTACCACGACGGGATTTGTTTGCAGCCCGACGTTTAATTTGAATTTTAATTTTCTTTCTTTTAATTTTACCACAAGTTTAAACAACTCGCTTACACGTCTGCAAAATGGCGCCGTTGCCGGGGACTTGATTTAATTATAGTCCCTAAGCCCCGGTTAATTCACCTTTTATATTATAATAATCGTCAATATTATCTTGTTAATAACCGTACTTGGACATCGGACTTCTGAGCTGACTTGAACATTTGATTCGGACATTGGACATCTAACTCCTAACATCTTAATATTATTGTCATTTCGTTCCATTGTCATTTCTTTCCATTGTCCTTTAATATTCCATTGTCTCTAACTACTAACTTTAAATTTCCTGTCATTTCGTTCCATTGTCATTTCAATTTTCTGTCATTTCTTTCCATTGTCTCTAACTACTAACTTAAAATTTCTGTCAACTAATTCCTAACATTTTTATTATTCTAACCCATAACCAGTTCTTTTTTCTGTTTTGAGTGGTGAATGCCTTTTACCAGGTCAAACAGTCTCCCAGGAAATATCAATAATCACACGGTTGGTTACAATCCAGAAATCGAGAGAACCTTTCTGCGTACCCTAAGGCAGAGACGAACTCAACGAAATACCACCATAGTGATAGATTCTGACCCGGAAGCTAACATGGCATCTACACCAGCGACGGTTCGAAATATCAACAGGCCGTCTAACCAAGGACAGCAGCCTGCTATCATCCTTCCTCACCTCAGCCCATCAGAATACGATGAGTGGCAGAAGCTGAAGCCATATCATCAGATCAGATTTGTGAAAGAGTTGGGCATGTTTGATGGCACCAGTCCAGACGAAGCCCTGTTACATGTGTACGGTATAAAACGTATTTGCAGCAAGTGTACTGGTCTATCGTAGCAAGTTTTCCTAGGTAGTATTCTCTAGGTTATCGAACCAAAGGAGGTTGTGTCTAGTTTAATCTCTACCCTAATCTAACTAATAAACTATAGAAAAATAACAATAATAATTGGGGGTTTGATTGCAGAAATTAAATAAACAAATTAATTAAAACAATAACAATTAAAAGTGATTGTCTGACAAATCTAAAGGGTGAATCCTGGTTTACTACTTCTCCCTAGTTTATCAATTCCCTTCCTGAGTGTTTCTAAATTCTAGATTGCAACCTCAGATCTAAATTAATCTAAAACCGGTCTCCCGCAAGATAGATCCTTACTAGCAATTCCCAAATCCTAACTCTCGTTACGAATTTACAAATTAACTAGTAGCGTTAACGGTTCATCTGGTTTCTAGTCAGGTAATCCCCAGGAATTGCCATCTGTAGTTTCACTGGTAATATTCCTATGGTCTAATGAACGCCGCAGTTCTCACTTATAAGCAATTCATACCAAATAAACTCAAACAATAAATAATCACAAGAGAATTCAATAATAAACAAGGAATAAAACTACAATCTGAATAGAATTTATATTTAACAATTCAGGAAGCAAAATAATAAACTAGTTATCCATAGTAAACCAGAATTCTAACAGACTACTCCGACATCGGAGACAAAGAAATAATAACAATAATAAAGAGTTTAGAAAACATCATCTAATTATGGAACGATGACGAATCCAGTCTCTGTCTTCTGCTCCAGTCTGTCAAAACTGACTGATATGTCTCCCTCTGTTTGTCTCTTTCTCGAACTCGCCGCGGCTGTGCTGTTCAGGTTTAGGGTTTTGAATTCTGTTTCGTAATCGTATCCTAATACCGTACCCCCTCCTTGAATATTGAATGTGATATCTTTATATTAATCACTTGATATACCGCTGCTACTTAATCCCTAATTCTCGTGCAATGTGGCTACGTACATGGCCCAGTCTCTAATGTATGTGCATGGCCCATGCACTCCAATTGACAAAAAGAATGTCTGTGCCTCAGACAAGTATAAGTCCACGTGAATGCTATTGTAGTCCCATTCTGAAATAGAATAAAACAACTATCAATCTCTTTCTCCTCATGTTGGTTACGAGCATGGCCATATTAAAAAGGCTGCGCCTCTGAAGTCTTGCTCGCCGGCCCAATCCGCTTCGCCGCGTCCAAGAAGAAATCAGGTGCAGCTCGTAGAAAATGATTGTCCCAGATTGCGGCCCATGATAACCGACTCACCACGCGAGAAGGAATTCTCAGTCCGGGAATGTAACAATATAAACCCGGACCATGCACATAACATGGCAGTAGCTTCCGTTCTTGTGTGGTCCGGGTATGTAAATCCGTACACATACCCGGACCATATCTAAAATTGACCAGAAAGCTCTTTTTCATGTGACTTTGGTCCCGTCTTTATCTTTGACTTCTTGACACATGTATTTAGACCATTTTCTTCACTATTTTTACCTGTTTAAGCATAAAACCACATGTGAGGAATAATCTAAATATTTAACATAATTAATCATATAAGTAAGGAATTTATCATATAAATCAATAAAATATTAATCACATTAAGCATAAAAACATAGATAAATTCCGCACTTATCAACATGTCACGAAATTCTTGCAACATGCCAATAGTCTTACTGCGACCGACGCAGTACTCCAGTATGCAAGATTGTCTTTATTCCCTCACAGCCTGACGGGAAACGCGAGCAAGTGGTATCATAGCCTAACACCGAGTACCATCGGTACCTGGGACGACATGGCCACCAAGTTCTACGACAAATTCCTACCCCCGAGCCGAACATTGGAGATGATTGCTGAAATTTATAATTTCAAGCAACCAGGGTCGGAGAATATTTGTGAAACTTGGGACCGGTTCAAAGGTCTACTACTTACTTGTCCTCACCATGGTCTAACGAAAGAACAAGTATCACAATTGTTCTACAAAGGCTTGATCGGTCCGTGCAGAACAATGGTATTATCCTCCTTAGGGGCCGATATTCTGAAAAAGCCAGGAGCACAATTTCTGAACAACATGGAGTCTCTCTGTGAAGAAATCAGAGACTGGGCCTCCGGTGGATCAAGGAGCGGTACTCCAGGTTTATATCATGTTGGGGAAAGTGATAACAAATTTGACCAGCTGATGAAAAGCCATGAGCAACTCATGGAAAGCAATGCTCAGCAGGCAACAAAAGTCAGTACTCTGCAAAAAGTGGTTGAGCAGATGGCTATGAATTCCTTTCCCCAGCAAGCTAAGTCGATGATTTCCCAATCATCTGCAACTATTTCTTGTACGCAATGTGGCGGGCCTCATGATTATGAACAATGCCCCCAATTACAGAAATTAAAAGCAGCGGAGGAAGCAAACTATCTCACCAACAGTTCAGGATACAGACAACCTTGGCAACGTAACATGCAATCCGTCCTTCGCTACTCAAACACAGAAAATATCCAAAACCCACATACCCTACAAACATCCCAAAACTACAGACCTCAGTCCAATTTTCAAGGAGGCCAAAGGCAATATCAGCAACAGCCTTATGGCAATGAAGCTTCATCGAGCCAACCAACTCAACCTCCTTCGAATCCTGAGTCTGAAATGTCTCAAATGCAAGAGATGTTTAAAGCTATGATGGGTAAGTCCCAAGACACGCAAGAGGAGGTCACAGCCCTTCGCAAAGACCAAAGAGCCTTGCAGTCTCAGATTCAACAACTTCTAACTCAACAAAGACCTCCTGGTCAACTACCTTCACAAACCAATCCAAATCCAAAAGAGTATGCACAAGCAATTTACATAGTGGACCAGCCCATAACTTTAGCTCAAAGGGAGCAACAACCCGAGAGTGAAATGGTCCCTGAAGTGGAGCAGCAGGCTGAGGAAGAATACCTCGACATGAACCAACTGAAGCTCTATGCCAAATTAGTTGCGATTAACGAAATGATGGAAGGTCCACTAGACCTTACATCACAGCAACCGGAGAGCAAACTGGTTCATATAGTGGACGACTTACCTGAGGATTTGAGTTACTCTATACCACCACCCCCGTTCGAAAATGAGCAAACGGTATCAAACCTTCTGCTTGAGCTTGAAGACAAGCCATCAGAGGACAACTTCTACCTCAACTTCATGGAGTCTCCTCCCTCTGAAGTCAATTACCGTTATTTTCCCTCCTTCTCTGTGCTATACCCAGACAATGAGGATTGTTACATCCTCAAAAATGAAGAGGAGGAAATGCTCGCTCCCGTCAGAACATCCAAACAAAATACCAATATCGCCTTCAAGGAACCACCTCCCTCTGAAGTTGAATTCAAACAAGGCTCTTCCTATGAGCCTCTCAAAGAAGACGAGGATTATTACATCCTCAAATTTGAAGAGGAAAAGCCATCCAACTTTGATCTTCATCTGGAGGATCACAGCCTTCCCCTCTTGTGCAACAAAGAAGTAGGGTGGAAACTCGAAGTCAGCTCGCTGAGTGAGAAGGCCACCTTTCCATTTGATCCAGGGTCAGAACTTGAAGATACAAATTTCCCAGAAGTTCTCCCTGAACCACTCAACGCAGTTAAGGATGTCTTCATCCTTAAAATTGAAAAGGATGATACTCACACTAAGGATCATCCATTGGATAATTTGGGCCCTTCGACAAAGAAAATAATGCCCACCCAACCCACCCGTTGAAGCCCACTTCCACCTTCATTTACATTCCAGAGGAGAAAATTTACATCCTCGACTATGAGCAAACACCACCACTACCATCTTCCATGCATACGGCTAAACAACAGAGGGAGAATGTTTACATTCTCCAGTTTGAGGAAGCACTACCACCACCACCCGGATTTCAATACAATATTAATGGCAACAAACACCTCCTTCAAAACCAGGTTTTGTGGAGTTTGTCTTTTCCTACTGTAATTGTTGCCGTAATTCTTTGTTTTGATCCAGGTGGTTCGGTCCTACATATTGCCAATTTCCAGTTCCCGGTACTACCATTGTCAACATTCATTTATGATCCGGGATAATAAAGAACATACGTCTAGCTAGAGACGTTAAACCTGGGCAGCTTGGTGGGAGGCAACCCACTATCTATCTATTGTCTTTCCTTTAATTTAATGTTGTTTTCTTTTTGTACTATATTTCCCTTTTATTTGTTATAATAAAATGCAGGTTTCACTTGAGTTCTTCTCGCTGTGTAGAATATTCTTTACAGGTTCCATTCATGACATTCCACAACTGCACTCAAGTGTGGGGGAGCTCTACACACTCTACGAAATCTGGGGAGTACACTCTTTCCTTTATTAATTGCATGCCCTTTTAATTTAATTCCATCTACGCAATGAGGGCATTGCTTAAGCTTAAGTGTGGGGGAAGAGTCTTTTCAGGGCATTTTGTACTTAAATTGTTTAAATCTCTCTGCTTATCTTGCATTTGTTCAAAAATTAAAATTATGTACCTTGCTAATGTAGGTTGTTCTCTTTAAGAATAAATACTGTTATGAATTGTGGGATAAATGGTACAAAATTTTAAAATTTTGATTACTTTTGAGGAGCATTTTATATGCGGTGTGACCAAATAATCTGCAAATGGTTAGATTTTATTGCTCAGGGTTTCTTTCTGTCTTCTCTCTTAGGGATTGCTAAGGGGTGCTTCTCTGTTAAAAAAAAAGAAGAAAGAAAAATACAAAAGAAATAATAAGGACTTGCGAGACACCATTAGGTAACCAACAAAAGAGAGTTGAGTGTTCTTGAATACAAAGGCGTGATGCCTATATTTTCTCATCTCTTATGCAAAAGTGAAACAAATGCATAAATCTATTTTTCCTTTTGTTTTCTTCTCAATGCCCATTCTTGAGAGAAGTTGGCCATGGTAAAAGTTCTCAGAGTCACACAAAAGAAACATTGGAGTACCTTAGATCATACCCCGAAACTCTATATTTTATTTTTACCCTGAGCACACCTATGCCACCAGCAGTTGATTTTTCACACTCCTCGAAAAGTTTAAAGATCATGTTTATCCTACCCTTCATAATAATATTTGTTAGTATTGAGCATTTCCTACTTGCTTAGGTACGTGGTTTTGCTTGAGGACAAGCAAAAAGATAAGTGTGGGGGTGTGATAAGTGTCCAAAATGAGCATGTTTTATAGGTGTATTTCATATATAATTTTAGCACTTTTCTTGCTCATTTCTCCACTTCGGTTAGTTTTCCTCTAGTTTATGTTTTATTGTTTATCTCACAAAATTATTGGTTTAACATGAGGAAAACCAAGCTGGGAGTGAAGTAGATTAAGAGACGAACGCATAGACGCAAACGGCTCAGAAAACGGAGTCCAAACGAAGAATCTAGAGCCGGTCAAAGGTTGAAGGAAAATAGGTCACGGTCAAGGCTTGCTACCGCCTATAAACTGGCGGACACCAAGGCCATGCAACCGCCTATAAACTGGCGGACACCAAGGCCATGCAACCGCCTATAAACTGGCGGACACGAAGGCCATGCAACCGCCTATAAACTGGCGGACACCAGGCGGTCAAGCAACCAACCAACCGCCTATAAACTGGCGGACGTGAGGCGGACAGGCGCGGGCGGACACAAGAAGAACCGCCTGTTTTGAGGCGGTTGGTTAGGCGGTCCTAACTAAAAATCGACGCCGCGACCAGTTTTCTTCTTCGGCCGTCGTCGTCTCCAACTTGCTTCGCCATATCCATCTACTCCGCACCGCCTACCTTATTTCCCTCACGCGTCTCCAGCTCCTGTCCCCTGCAATTAATGAGCAAACAATCTGCAATTAAATTCGTACGGATCTGTCTCTTCCCTTCCTCTATTTAAACCCACCTCCTGCAACCTTAAACGAATGTACGGAGAAAACCAGAAAATCAGACTACGCTCACCATATTCCATTCTCTTCTGTTAATTCTCTCCCGTGCACCACAACACACCATTCGCTTCCACAAAACCCAAACACTCCAGTTCACTCATTTCACATACAGTAACTTACGTACACGCTTCATTGTTCGTTCTCTCCATTTCTCCATTCACAACTCCGCATTAATATTACGTCCAACCTCTGTCTGACTTATTACCAGTTAATATGTCAGGCTAAGGAGGATTTGCTTCGGGCGAGGGTTTAATTATGGTTTGTTAGTTGTGTAATAAATTTCTACCGGTTAAAATAAATTCTGTTTGTTACGTTTAAAGTTTTGTTTCTCTCCCTTTTTAATAAATTTCATCGATTTATTAAAAAGCCTTACTAAGTCTGTTTTTAATTTCATCGGTTAGAAACAGATGGGTTATTTAAGCCGTAAAACTGTAGGAACTTATCTTCATCGTTTAAGTTAGTACAAGTTGCAAGAATAAAGCCTCATACTCCTCTGCCGTTTACAGGCTTTTGCTTGAGTTTTCATCGGACCTTGCATTACAGGTAAACGAGTTCTTAAGAGTTTTCATCGGACCTTAAGAAAATTACAGGAATCTTGCCAAACTATTGTATTAAACCGGTAGAGATAGCACAATTAATTAAATCATATTAACCTGAACCCGAAGTTCCGTTTAATTCATCTTCACTTCACTTAATTAATCTGTTATTTAATTTTCAGAAACAAGTCAATTAACCCCCCTCTTGTGACACGCTTAGGTACTACTTATCTCACTTTAAGTCCCACGGTTCGATAATCCGGTCGCTTACACTTTTCTATACTACCACGACCGGGATTTGTTTGCAGCCCGACGTTTAATTTGAATTTGAATTTCTTTTCTTTTAATTTTACACCAGTTTAACCACTCAGATATACACGTCTGCAAGAATTCCTTATATATTTTCATCCAACCCACGCGTCCGGCTCATTGACCCGTACAGGAGGTCCGGACGTCTCATATAACTTAAAAAAGCTCGCCTGACGTTCTGAGTCACGTCCGACCCTACCACCCGGACGCCTCAGTCGGACGTGTGTATTTTCTGTCTAGAATTTCTATTTAAGCAAGCGAAGTGAGGTACAACGATAGACAATTCAGTCTTGAACAAATAGAGCGTCATGCTCTGTTCTTCTCCCAGCAAAGCTACTGCTACCCTAGACCGAGCACAGGGGGATCTGCTTCACCAACATCATCTCTGTTCAACCTTCCACTCTGCAGATTCGAATTCTGGATAGACGAACAATTCTGGAGTTCTTTATTCTTTCTAGGATGAATTCTAGATCTGTTCTCTCTGACAATTTCTTAAATATGTGTGGCTGGGAGGATTTAACTCTGGGGAATTGTTGTTGTAATCTGGATATGATTTAGTTTGATATGTTGCAGTTTAAATTTGAGAATTATATGGATTGTTTTGGATTAAAAGTTTTTCTCTACGTTATTTGTTTAATCTCATGAATTAGTTGAATTGCTTTGCGAATCCTTTTACAAACTGATCGGTGAGTATTAGGAAGGTCTCTTTAATCTAAATATTTGTGGACAATTAAATCGGATAGATTAGGTTTTTCTTCAGATGCTAAAATTTATTTGCGCGTAATCCACCTATTCGTGCTTTGCTTGATTCTAGATTAGAACTCGCAAGTTCTATCAGGTGAGCTTTTCAGTGGCTAGGATTTAGTCTTGAAAAGAAAATTTAAAGAATACGTCAATCCATATCTCGAATTGAACTGTAGAATTTACTAAGTTTATCCAGGGAAACAACTTGAACCCAGGGTTCCGCCTTAATTGTTTAATTTAATCACTTTTATTTGCTTGTCATTTTCTTGTTTTCACATTAGTTTAATTTACAAAACAATTTGAACAACCACACCTAATTTCTTGTTTATTAGGATTAGATTTTTCTTTACCAAGTCCCCTGGTTCAATACCTGGTTAGTTAATTTAATTTTTACTACTCGACCAGGATTTTATGCAACCCGTAGGCTTTTGATTTACTAGTTTTATACATTATTTTTTTAGTTTATCAAAATTCTTGTTTGCAAAAAATAGCGCCGTTGTCGGGGGCTTGACTTTGTCTAGTCCTTAGCTTGGGTTGTCTCTTGTTTTGTTTTATTTTGTTTATTGTTTTGATTTTATTTTATCTATTAGTTTATTTTTATTTTTAGTATTTGGTGATTTTTCATATACTACTTTTCTCTCTTAATTATTTTAGTTCTAATTCTCTTTATTGTGTGTTTGTTTATATTTTCTCACCATTTGCAGTTAGTTGATGGTACACACGCGCTCTAAATCTGAATCTTCATTCACTTGGGATAACATTTTGGATCCGGAGATCGAGCGTACCTTTCATCAAGCTCAGGGCTAGCAAAGATTTCAAAGACGACTAGAGGTGGCGGCTCTAGCAGATGGTGCACAGGCGATGAGGCAGTTCAATCGACCTGAGGTTGTACCTAGAAGAAGTTAGGTAGTCCTTCCAGTGCTCACACCTGCACTTACTGAGGAGTAGAAGGGTCTGAAGCCTTTTCACCAATCCAAGGTAGTTCGGAAGCTACCTGGTGGCACCTTCGATGGCACCAATCCTGATGATGCCCTATATCATGTTAATCGATTTCTCATTCATATTGATCAGATAGGGTGTTTTGAAGGTCTGTTAGAGTATGTTCGATTGAGTATTTTCTCTAATACCTTATCTGGTGAGGCTGTTAATTGGTTTTATTATCATCCTTCTGGCATTATCATGGTATGGGAGCAGATGACTACCAGGTTCTATGGCAAATATTATCCTATTTGTAGAACTATTGACTTGGTAGTTGCTTTGCTTGCTTTTAAGTAGACAGGAGCTGAGACGATATGTGAGGCATGTGACAGATTCAAGGAGATGCTCCGCCAGTGCCCACACCATGGCCAAGACCTGACATGCATTGCCATGACGTTCTTCCACGGGCTCCACCGTATTCATAAAGCTGAGGAAAGATCTACTTTGGGTGGTGAAATCCTCAACAGATCTGGCACCGACTTTATGGCAGCCATGGAGACTTATATTAAGGATGTTCGCCAGTGGGGATCGGACTATGATTGTTGGGGCGAAGTGTGTGCAGAATCTGGACCCTTGGATGACACACATGGAGAAGACCAGGCACAACAAACTACTTTGGTAAGCTCTCTGGTTAAAAGATTTGATGATTTTATGATTAATCAATAACTAGTGCAGCAAGTTAAGAGGATAGATACCAGCTCATCAGACCCACTTTGCTGTCAATGTGGGGGTGCTCATGCTTTTAAAATGTGCTCACAATTGGAGGAGATGGCAAGATGAGGAAGCACACTTTGTTGGGCAGGGGAGTTACCAGCAACCTTGGAATAGGAATCAACATCCGAATCTCAAGTATGGTAATTAATCCTAATAATGCTATAAATTCTAACCATTTGCAGGGCAATCAGTAGGGACCACCTAGGTTCCCTCGACCTTCTTACAATCAAGCCCGCCCACAATGCCAGTTTCAGCAGGGCCAGAGTTCATATCAGCCAGCTGCACCTTCACAACCTGCCAAGTCCTCCTCTGATGTGAAGATGGACCAACTTCAGGAATTGATTGCATCCATGGCTAGTACTCAGAGACACACACCAAGACTCAGAACAATATCAATCAATCCATGATGGCTGGTCATAAAAGTTTGGAGAACTCGGTTCAGAGTATGCAACATCAGATGAATAAAATGAACCAGATACTCCTTAATCAACAGCAACAATGACAACCTGGCATATTCCCATATCAATCTCACCCATACCCGAAGGAATCATCTAAGGCATTGACTGTTTGTGATGAAGCTGTATCCCCTATGTTGCATTGAAGATGAACCCAGATCCGCTGCAGTAACATTGAGAAGTGGGCGACAATTGGAAGATAAGCAAAAAGACAAGTGGTTGAGGACCAAACTGGTGAAGATATCAACCCTTCTTCTGTTGATGCACCATCAGGGTCTTTAGCTCCTCCCGTGGTAATTTCTGAGGAGATCCAGGCTCCTGTTCTTCCTACTTCTTCTCTTCTTCTCGTATTACTATTGATGCTCCTTCTTCCTCTCCTAATGAAATACCCCGTAACTAAAAACAGTGATTAATTAGGCTAATTATAATTTTAAAGGCTTAATTACACTTAAATAAATATGGAGGAACAAATCCCGAAGAAAACGGACCTTTAAAATGGGTTAAAAGCATAAACGAACCTTAAAGCGCGTTTTTCGAGGAAACCGGGAAAACACGACTTTAAGCGGGTCAAATAGACTCGTAACAGTTTTGGTCAACTAAATAATCATTAATAAATATTAGTGAAGCTTTAGAACCAATAAAATTAATTAAACGAGAAAATTCCGGAAAACGGGTTCCGGTTAGTAAAAACTGTAACAACCGGGAAGTTGTGGGGTAAGAATGCAAATAAACAAACTTAGTGTGTCCACTTTGCAAATAGAAAATTAAAATCTGTGTGTGTGTATATGGGGCCGGTCAGCCTCCCCCCCTCTCACTCACTCTCTTCACTCTTTTAACTCACAAAAGGACAAAGAAATAAAGAAAGAGAAAAGCAAGTCTCTCTCCTACTCCCCCTCTTCCTCTCACGTTGGCACTCACCCCCACCAGAACTCCTTCTTCCTCCTTGAGCTAGTAATGGCGATTTCATGAACCCCATGGAGCTCCCACCCCTCTCTTCTTGTTCTAGCTCAATCCTTGTCCAAATTCAACAAAAATTGTACCATTGGAATCCCCTCACCAAGGAGAATACTTTCCTCCTTTCAAAAATCGAAAACAACCAACTTCATCTCCATGGGTGTGCTGCATTCGAAGCTTGAGTACCACCATTAGGAGCACCTTCACCTCCTTGTTCTTTTGAGGTAAAAATATACTCGAAAACCTATCTTTTTCTAGCCCTTGTGGGCAAAACAAAAATTCAACTAAACCCTTGTTTGGTGTCTTTTGCTCTAGCCGATTTTGGATTCATTTTGGGTGTTGGAATCTTGCCTTGGTTGCTGTCCACCACTCCACTCATCCATTAGAAGGTAATGCTTCACCCTAAATCTCAAACAAGCATAAACCCTAGAATGATGAAAACAATTTCTAAGTAGTTGTGTATATTGATATGGGCTGTAGCATTGGTGTGTGAACCCCATTGGAACCGAGAACAAGAGAGAAAGAAAGAAGGAAGAAGAGAAGGAAAGGAAAGAAATAGAAACTAGCAAGACAAGGTAAAACACTCCTATCTTGGGTTGGTTTGTGTATGTAGTAATGTAACAGTTTTGAGTAGTAAAAATGAGTAATGGATTGAGTAATGAGTAGTAAGTATACTGTGGTATAATGAGGAATGATATTGTAACAGTTTTGAAGTTTTTAAATGATGTTTAAAAGCTTGGGAAAACATGGGGTATTGAATGTATGTGTGCAGGAATTTATGTTGTTGTAGTAGTGTTGAAATGAGAGTATAATGTGTTGTATAAACAGGTTGTGAGAATGAGAATATGTGAGCTGAAATAATGTGTGGAGAATGTTAAAAATATAGGGGAGACTATGTCAAATTTTGTGTAGGAATGAGAGGACTTAAGTGTTTAAGAAGAGGAAGTAACCTAGGTGATAACTAGGTGTATTTGGGGAGTGTAATGGGACTGTTTTGTAGTTTAAAACAGATTTGGATAAGGTTTAGGTAATGTGGAGAAATAGGAGGTAGAGTAATACATTTTGAATGCTAGGAATAACATTAGTTGAGGGAGTAATGGAGCTTAGAAGTTTGAGTGAAAATCTGTAGCATAAAGAGGGAGTTTAAAAATCTGTAGCATTAGAAGAGTAAAAACTAGTATAAGTGTTGAGAAGAAGTGAGGAAAAATGTGTAAGTGAATGTTGGAATTGAGTAGTAAGTTGGTGGATGAACCAAGGTGATTTAAAGGGCTTAATTAGTGCTAAATCATGTAGGGAAGTATTGGTAAAGATTGGGGAAACAATGGGTAAAGAAACCAACTGAAAACAGATTTTAAAACTGAAGTACTAGGCCGGACCGGACTTGCGACCGGACTTGCAAGTTCGGTCGGGCCAGAAAATTCTCCCGTCTGAAACCTTCTGGAATGGACCGAACTTGCGACCGGACTTGCAAGTTCGGTCGGCCAGAAAAATTCCCGTAATGCAAGCTACTGGAATGGACCGACCTTGCGACCGGACTTGCAAGGTCGGTCGGACTAAAACTTTCACGTAAGAAACTTACTGGAATGGACCGACCTTGGGACCGGACTTGCAAGGTCGGTCGAGCCTAGAATTTTGCCAGTAAGTAACTTACTGACTTGGACCGAACTTGCGACCGGACTTGCAATTTCGGTCGAGTCAAAACAAAAAAAAATGTTTTATTATATGATTATAGTTATCATATGTATATATATTCCTATACAAGTATATGCATATATATGTGGTAGTACATTACGAAGGAAGTAGTAAAGGTAAGGAAGTAAGTAAATGTGTAAGAAAGCAAGTTTAAGAAGTAATAAGGAAAAGAATGGTTTTATAACCAAGTAAGAAAGTAATAAAGTAGTAAGTATACATGGAAAGTAACAATGAAGGAGTAAGTTAGATCAATAATAGGTCATTGATCATACTACTTCATGTATGTATAGGAATCAAATAGTTGATCGTCAAAGGACCCGGTAGTACGAAAACGACGGTGTACGGTATGATTTCTTCATGCCCTGTATCCTAACTTGGTTACCCCGATTTGTGTGCTTATGTGATCACCAATAAGATAAATGCACGAATCGGACTAATACTGCACTTAACTGTGTTCGAACTATTTTTTTCTTGTTGAATCTTCTTGAACATTTAGTTTGTATAATTCATGAAATGAATGAATGAGAATGAAGTGTATATGTACATGATGAGTATTTGTGTATTGTACTGATGTATGGTATGGAAGTAATGACTTCTACTAATTCCTAACCATCTAACTCCTAACTTGAGTAATGAGTAAAATGGAATGAGTAGAAGTCCGATATAGTTTCGACCACGCGTGAGGATAAGGAAACACAAGAGGTTGGATCCGAATCCTGGCTGTAATCTTTTCCATGGGCCAATTCCCTTGTATGGGTAGCATCCTGGATTAGTGGGCCACCCTAAAGCCCGGTGATGGGATGTAGTAATCCCTGCCCGGAGGTCATACCAACTTGACTTGAGTAAAGTAAGTAAGAAGTAAGTATTGTATGTGTATTGGTCTTGACTATCGTAAGTCATTGACCTTGAGTACAAGAGTATTGAACACCCGATTAACCCGGGTGTGTAATGAAGCTAACAAGACCTTCGTATGAATTGGGGAAGTGTATCCCCGTATTGCGGTGAGTATTCGGTAAGCAAGAATGGTTGACTTGTATGTCTTCCTTGCATGTATTGAGTGAATGTATGTATGCCTTGTGAAATGAATGTATTGAATTGTATTGTATAAAGCATGTATGTATGTATGAATGAAACGAACCGCATGTACTCGACCAATTAGTTGGCGTACCCTCGCTAGCACGCGTGGTATGCGGTTATCATATGCAGCGTAAGCTGACCCCCTAGGGGGAATGTTTTTATTCTACAGGTACCCGCGAGGCATGATGGTAGGGTAAGGACCGTGCGTAATTCTTTGTGGTAGTTAGTAGCATTGGAATAGTGTACCGAGTTGTACACGGCTAGGCCATTTTGAGTAGCCGGTGTACCATGTGGTACACCTCTTTGGATAATGAATTCATGATTGGATAGTAAGGAGAGGATGTATAAACTCTTCATTTTTGGGAAGTAGTCTTGGAATGTAATACATATATTCGGTATACTCGGTAATCACAATGTAAGTAAGTATTTGGTATTGTAAAGTAAGTAGTATGTATTTGGTTTATTCTAATCGTCAGACCGATACGGTAAGTAGTAGTAGCCTTGTTAACCTTGGATGGTTAACGGCGTTGTACCACCCGCCGGGAGTAAGTAAGTATTCCGCTGCGAGTAAGGTAATTATGGAAATGATTAGAGGATAATGGAAAGATTAGCGGTTGGGGTGTTACAAAAAGTGGTATCAGAGCGAAGTCTCGCTCTGATGATTAGAATTCTAAGTGTAGTGATTACCGAGTTAGGATTTCAACCGCTTTAAGACGGATATTTAGAAACCTAACTAGGAATTACCGTTGTTAACAACGGATACCCTTGACGTCTGCAAAGACGATACCATTGTTTGAATCAAGACCATGAGGTCATAGTATCACGACATCTAATGTAATCCACACTTGTTTAGATGTCAGGACGAGGTCCAGGTCGTCCCAGAGGAGAGACATCTGGTGGACCGGGCGCGCAGACGATAGCTGAAATCGTCGCCGCCACGGTAGCACAGATGCTACCGCAAGTAATCACCGATGTACAACAAACACAGCAGAACCAGCAGCAGCAACAGCAGCAGCCCGACCCACCTCATCCCCGTGAGACTAATTGGGTAAAGGCAGTCACCGACCTTCGACCTCCATGCTTTAGAGGCGAGAGCGACCCCGCCAAGCTCGAGGCCTACCTCTCCGAGATGGAGACGGCATTCGAGACACTTGAGACTCCCGCTGGAGTTCGAGTGAGGATAGCTGGGTACTACCTCAAAGACGCGGCTATGGACTGGTGGAAGCTCATTAAGGCCGAGCACGTAGCTGATCCCGCATTCGGTTGGGAGGAATTCACCTCTCTCCTCCGATCTAAGTATTACCCCGAGCATGTCAAGACCAAGAAAAGGCTTGAGCTCGATGCACTGAAAATGACCGAGAAGATGATGGTTGATGAATATTACCGCACCTTCACCTCTCTTCTTAGACTTCTACCCGACCTTGGGTATACCGGCCAAGTCTTGGTCGACCGCTTCTACGGCGGATTGAGCCATCGACTCCGGTATGGCATGGGCTTCACACGGTTTACCTCCCTTCAGGTAGACGTCGTTGAACCCTTAAAAGCCATGAGTAATGTGAATTAGTATTCCCGTATGTAAATGTGTAACCTAATGCCTAAGTAATTCAGGAGTGTTACCACGCTGCATCTCGAGTTGAGATCACTTGCCAACTAAGAGATGAGGAGCAAGCGCTGAAGCGCAAGGTGAGCGGCAAGGGTAACACCTCCGATGACCAAAACCAATCCAAACCATGGAAGAAGAAGGGGAAATATTCCCATCAGAAGAACACTTTAGGAGACGGCGGTGCCCATACTGAGAAGGGCAAGGCAGCTGAGCCATTGCAGCTTGCTTACACCGCACCAGTGGCAGCGAAGCCACTGAGGTCTCAGCCCTACAAGGGTAAGAACCCGAGTGCTGGCTGCATCCTTCAGATGGAAAGCAGCAATGACAACCTTCTGGTTGGCAGGTACTTGTAAAGCTTCGTAGGCCTTCTCATGTTCAACTATGAAACGCTCCAAAGCTACGGGGTCTGGCTCCCCTGAATATGTAGGTGGTCGGGTCTCGCCAACTGACTTCAGCCAGTTCGTTTCCCTGGGCTGTGGCGGGTGGGCTGGTGCTCCTCCTATCTGAGTACCCAGCTGTGCAAGAACGGCTGCAACCGTCTCAGTAACTCCTGGAACGCCGGGGTCACCGCCTCTACCTCTTCCAGTACCACGCCCTCTAGTTCTCCCAGACATCTGTAGTACAGTATGTCACATAAATATTCGGTAAATTGCCGTATACAACCAATAGATATTGAATTGCCTTAGAGGCTACTATGTCACGCAATTTGCGTTACTAGACACAATATCTTTCTAAGACGAATCGTCTCATACCTCCCAAATGTTTCCCATTATTTCCCAAGTCCTAAGCTCACTGTCTTAACCTATCATCTCGTCATCAGAGCGGTACTCCGCTCTGATACCACTTTTGTACCACCCCTCTCCACAATCACGTAATAATATCTCACGTAGCGATAAACAAAACGTCTCGCAGCGGAAAATAAATAACAATTACAATTCTCACTCGGGTGTCACCGGCCATTACTCGCCCATGCGAGCAACGAAGCCAAACTACATCCAACTTCCAATATAAACAAACTACTAACCGCCGTGATAACGAGAAAACTCCTATACATCATTCTAAGTCCATAAACCATAAACAGCGACAAGTGAGCGTCTACCCAATCCTGAATATACATAACCTTACCATAATACCATACACCATCTTCATTGCTAAACCAAACGAACTCCATGTGCGGTAATTAAAGTAAACTCTAATTACCCTGTTCCCGCACTTCAGCTCCGGCGATAATCAACAACCTGCATGAGTGTAGTATCAGCGATAGACGCTGAGTATGCCGGGCCTGGACCCTATTGGTCACTTGTCATTTTAACCATCTTATTATTAGATTGGTTTCATGCTTTACCATTTTACAGTTAAAATCAATACTGTAATATAAATGTATAATATACATAATCATCCATACAAATATTCATAGATATTCAACCACCCATCCAATCCAAACAATCATTTAATAACACAATCCACAATTTTATATCGAACATATCGAACAACCACAAAATGATGTACAATGTACAACCGCTGTAGCGTATACCATCCTTTATTAATTTATTTTAGTTTGGCCTTCAAGGCCCCATCCATATGTACAATGTACATTCGCCGTGGCGTACAGTTTTCATATTTAATTTACCTTAGCCTTGTAGGCTCCATCCAACCATGTTTAATTATTAATACCAGTTGGGCGTCATGTTAGGACAACCCGATAACCTCACCATGGACAGTAGTCCTCCCGTACACACAAAGGTGCTCATTTCGTCAGAGGTCCGGAGGCCCCTGACTCTCTTATGTCTCGTAAGACGTCCATATAAAGGCCGTAGCCACCTGATCCACGATCCAGTTTGGGCTCGTTGGATATAACCTGGAGCGGAATCCAATTAGGAAACCCCTCAGTGATCACAAATGCGCAACCAAGTAGTTCGTAAACTACCGGGATTCCTCACCTCAACTCATACCATCACTCTCTCATAATGTTTAAGATCTGCTCATAGTCTTATGGAGAATAATTATTAATTAGCTGCCCAATGGGTCTCACACATACCTAGAAGTAATCTAGGTTATATTCATGTTCGAGATCCATGCTCTAGAGACCGACAATGTCGTGACTCGTCCCTAAGTGTTTTACTTAGGTTACCATATACTTAATATTAATATCATGGTATTATATCAAGTAACCGTCATGTCATCACAACGCATATGTATGTTTATATAAGTCGATCTATAGTCGACGTAGTGTTAGTCCCGTAGGACGCTCGTGCATAAATAAATAATGCAGTAACACTTAAACACATACATGTAACCACACACATATAACACACAAGTTATATCAACCAAATCCGAGCCCAAGGAGCAACCTTAGGACAACTCGGATCAAACCCCTTTACATACCGTTCACCCTAATCGTATTACGGTGGAGTATGAATCAGCAAGATCCTATGCTCCGTGTAGTCCGCTAGCTCGTCAAGCGTATTGTCAGAAGTATAATCTAAACGGTATTAAAACTACAAGTCAGTCTCCATGACTAACTACATTCGGTATTTCCGAATAATAAGTAACCCCGACAGTACATCCCTGTTTTCTACAGTTGTTTGTTACGGGTTTCTCTAAACCGGTCGGCTTTGTTACTTAAAACACGTACGTCATAGTATTTCAACTGTTAAGTTTAATTCCTTATATTTCTTTTAATCTTATCCACCATCTAGTTTAGGTACGTAACCCTTAGTTGCATGTATGCATGCATTATTACATTATATTGTATTATTTTCCACCACCCATTATATTACATTGTATTATATAATCTATTACCTTAGCAAATTATATTTGCATTCAAAACTCATAACATATAGTTTGTAACTATTTTTTTTTAAATAACCACCACCATTAAATCATATGGTTTCCAACCAAAATATATATCCACCTTACATACATATTTCTTGTGTATGTATATATTTACCACATAGGTAATTCCCATGAGTTTAACAAACTCTTATATTTTATGTTACTTTTTATCATCTTTTTATTAGATGATTATTCCCATTAGTTGTATTTTATTATACAACTTATATTAAGATTATTATCCTAACATGAGTAACATTTTATGTTGTATATTCACAACTCCTAAGGTTTATTCCATAAACACCTTAGTTTATAAATCTCATTTACTTATTGTTTGTCACATCATTTAATGTGAATACATTACTTGTA
The DNA here is from genome assembly GCA_023374045.1 of Limonium bicolor. Classification (NCBI taxonomy): domain Eukaryota; kingdom Viridiplantae; phylum Streptophyta; class Magnoliopsida; order Caryophyllales; family Plumbaginaceae; genus Limonium; species Limonium bicolor. Next base: position 173,060,067 of record CM041778.1, on the reverse strand, counting down.
TTAATTCCATTAAACCACTTAATACCATATAATTGTTATAACATTTATAACATTATAGACCTTAGTCTAAAATTCATTTTCCAACTCCTATCAATTCGGTATAGCCCTTGAATTTATTTAAATTCCATTTTGACCACAAAGCATTATGTAATGTTATACCATATGCTAATATCATTTGATATGATATTTTTATTTCCTTTAACTTATAACCTATAGTTTTTATACAAAACTATTTTATATTGCCACTTAGGCACCATAAGAAAATCTTATTCTTTTTCATAAACCATAGTCTCCTTTATTTACAAAATCATCCCATAACTTATACCATGTTATATGTTCCATTTAATATAACATTTCTAACTTATAAAAAGTATAACCTATGGTTATTTTATTTAATAACCGAACAAACCCATATATGTTCTATAATTGCCATTTGGCCCAATTTATAACATATAGTTTTACAATATCATTAAAACCATATATTATACCTATATCTTAATAAATACTCTTATATAATTCTAAAAATCTCCAAATTTCACCAAAGGGTTATAAATATCCTTACTAACCCATATATTTTCGGTATTTACTATACCACCTCATATATTTCTCCAAAGTGTCACAATGACATAATAACTATATATTATACATATATAGTTCATTCTAATTCCAAAATCAACCCAATAAATTCCTAATAGCCCATGGGTGTTTATAATACCATTTTACACCCTTATTTTTCGGTAATAACATATTTACCACATATGTTATAAAAAAAATATTACAATTAAGTACTTATCTTATTATAAAGCCTTAAATAAGTTATTTAACTTATCTAACTTGGTCAAAACCTATCATGGTCAAGGTTGACCTCCTTAATATTTCCTTGACCATTAATTCCTAATAATCACGGTTTTAACCCTTAAGTTTCCAAAATTCACCATTTAACCCCAAAACTTTGTATAATCTTATAAACTTTATTTTAAATCCTTTTTAACTCTAATTTTCGGCATTAATTTTTATAAGGCCCCCAAATTTAATTTAATTACATCTAAGACCCATTTCTTTTCGGTAATAATTGAATATCACCTAAACTTAAATAAAAGCTTGTAAATGCATAAATAAAATGCCCTAAAGTACATGGCCTTATTACAACATTTGGCTTACAAAATAAATTACCCATAAATGTCCCAAAAACACATATAGATCTCGGCCTCACCATATAATTTCCATTTAATTACCAAACTTCTACATAATGTCTTAAATTTGACAATTATGCTTAATTAATTAGTTATAAAATTTATTAAACCATTCCTTAATCATTTTAAGGTCAAACATGACCTTGTTCTACTCATTCACTCACGACAATGTATATACACAAGCTTAAACTTGTGTTAATGTATCAAGTTAAGGTTTAAAGTGATTTATACCTTGATTTAGCTTGGATAAATCCTTGTTTGGATTCGGCCAGCCTTATATAAAATTCCTACAGCTTCTTTTACATGTTTTCAAACAGAAACCAAGGCTTAGTTAGTCTCCAAGCAAGATCTAACCATAAGAAGTGTTTTAATGTACATTTCAAGGTAAGATTTACCTTAGATCTTCAAGTTTGTTGGAGATCTACCTCGGCCCTATTTTTTCCAGAGAGAAAGAGTATCAAAACTCACTTAAAAACAAGGCACAAAACCATGGGTAACTAGCTTGGAAGATGGCTTAGATTTACCTTGTTTAAGATGCCAAAAATGGTGTTTTTGGCTTGGATCTAGCTACACCTTGAAGCTCTTGATAGATCCACTGAATAAATATGTTAAGAAGAATATTATAAGGCTATTAGAACAGGTTTTACAACCGGATCTAAAGAGAATCAAAGGATAAGTGCTTAAAGCACATTTTTGTACCTTAAGAACAAGTTTGGGTTTCTCAACCTTCATCCCTTGTTATGGCCGAGATTCCTCCTTCATTTAACCTCCAAGAACAACCTAGATCCATGGATGGAAGTGGTTGATGTTTAGATCCACCGAAAGAAGAAAGATTGGTGAAGAAATTGAACATAAAATGACTAATTAAGCTCACCTAGGTACCAAAGTGTTCTTCAATGTTCTTGGTGACTTACCCACGACATGGAGGAGCCAAAGAGAGAGGAGGGAGCCTTGGAATCGGTTGGAGCCAAGGCTAATGAGAGATTAGGTCAATTTTTGCCTTAATACCCTCTTTTTGCTTTGTTTATTCATTTTTGTGATTGATGACTCATCAAAGGGATAGGAAGGGACAAGGAATCGGATATTGGAGTAGAAAGGAGAGGCTCCCACGAATTGAGGCTGCTTAAATCAAATAATGGAAACAAAGTGGTGTATAAACTAATCAAAAGACAAAAGTAACCCTTAAAACATGGAAACATGTTGGAGGCTTGTATTTTATCTTGCAAGTGGCAATTTAAACCTCTCCAGCCTGTGTATGTCGACCTCATGTGGTATAATTCGTGGTCAATGGTCAACATTGACCAACTTAGTCAATGTTGACCCAAACGGGCCCCACTTTAGGGTTTTATTAATATTTTAGAGTAAATTACTCAGAACCCCCTTGAGAATTTGGGATATTACAGTTAACCTCCTCGTGTTTATCATAATTATTGGTAACCACCTCAAGGTTAAGGTATCTTTGACTACGAGCCCCCAAACTATAACTTTGTGATAAAAAAGTAAACTATGTGTTGACCTATCAGCTTAATCACATTAATTATGCCATAGTGGACAACAAAATTGCTTAATCAGCATCATCTAACTCTCTCTCATCCCACTTTAGATACATTTTCAAGGAAGGTTTGACATTTTAAGGAAAATAACAATGCATATTAAGTAGTGTTTTTTTTCCAACATGACCTTTGTAATATGATTAAGCTGATAGGTTCACACATAGTTAACTTCCTGATAACAGAGTTATAGTTCGGGGGCTCGTAGTCAAAGATACCTTAACCTCAAGGTGGTTACCAATAATTATGATAAACAAGGAGGTTAACTGTAATATCCCAAATCCTCAAGGGGGTTCTGAGTAATTTACTCAATATTTTAATATTAAATTTGTAAAAATTTGTAAATTTTTGGAATTAAATTCCTAATATGATATAATATGATATTTTATCATATTTAAAGGTATTTATAACCTTTTAGCCCATTTAAAACCAATTTAGAAGACAATTACACAAAAATGTGCTTTAAGGAGTTTTAGTGCACATTTTGTGTCTCAAGGTGTTTCTGAGCTTGGTTTTCTTTGAAAATGGTTTTGTTGTGTTTCTTACATGATATTTGATCATGGTATCCAATTTTATATCATTTAGAGGTCATTAGACCTTTAAGGTTTCTTAGAGCACATTTTTGCCCTTTTTGACCTTGAAGCATGAAAGTGCTTGTTCTTTGTGTTGGAGTGTTGTCCAACGATTTTAATATGTTTAGTAATGTGTTAATTTGCTTAGGACAAATTTTTAGGTCCTAAGAAATTCATTTGGGTATTTATTTACCCTAGACAGTCAAAGGGTGCAACACCTTGATTTGTGTTGACCACTGTTGTTCCCAGTTGACTTTTAAGGCTTGTTTAGGCCTTAATTAATGTAATTAAATATTTAATCCATGTTTTATTAGTTTGGGGTATTTCAATCTACCCCCCTTAAAAAGACTTCGTCCCGAAGTCTCTTAATCAAGTAGGTAAATATATATAGATGTATAACTACCCATTGTTCCCATAATGTATATCTATGTGATATATCATTTACACGCGTCGTGTTGTGCCTATACAGCACATAGCCATCACTTTGTGGCGTTAGTTCAATCATATATGGATATAGGTGATCCATCAGCACCATCATTTCCTATCAGTTCTACAAGCCCTGACAACCTCCCTGAGGTGTCCATAACCTATCATCGTTCCACATTCCATATCTAATGATTCATTTCGTATCTAGGCGATACCATATGTAATCATTCTATAAAGCAATATGAATACATATCACAAATAGCATAAGGAAAATACTACACACATGGTGTAAACACAACATTCATACAGGTATCTCGTAAGATACATACATTCAAGTGTATATCACACACAAACAAACCAAACAACGAACGCCCCGCGTACCAACCATAACCATTAAAACCAATTCACTGTATGCCATGCATACGAAACAATTCGCTGTATGCCATACATACTAAACAACCAAACCTCGTATGCCCCGCACACCACCAATTCTTTGTATGTAATGCATACTAAACAACCAAAACTTAGTGCACACATATGCACAGCCAAAAGGCTCTACCCCCCTTAAAAAGGGTTACGCCCCCGTACCCCACAAGTATACAACAGCCGCTCAACAAGGAGCGCTGGATACTTGGCTCTCAAAGAGTTCACCAACTCGTGGTTTATCCTCATATCAGAGAGACGGGTATGACTCTAGCCCTTCTGGGCTCCACAATACAAAAAGGTGAGGCACTGAATTGTTTGTGCTCTCTCCTAAGTTCGTTCTAATGGGCCCACTCGCTCATATGAGGTGCAGACCCATGAACATAGGCTCAGTTTGCCTCTTCCATTGCTGTGTATCCTCTCATTTGGATCACTAGCGTACATGCGTGTGTCTTCTCTCACTGATATTCAGCTTGAGATATAATATGACATTGGCAACTATTAGTACTTAGCGCTCTTTGCACTTGTCTTGTAATACTAAGACGTACTAGCCTATATGTCCACAAAGATGATGTTTGTCATCCATGTCTCCTGATGGTTTTGTTCCGGAGTGACACACTGTTGTAGTTCTTTTTTTTCACACTCGTGTTGATATCCATTTTATCTTTCTGCATTCCCACTAGATTAATAACTGCACGAGTGCAATACCAAAACACTCAGTCATACAGAGTGCAGAGGCGTAAACGCTCAACAGTTAATATCTCGTGAGTCAAACAGATAAGATGTGCAAATTATCCTTTGAGTGGTACATTCCAAATCCACTGTTCCTTGATTAAGGTATCTGTTATTATATAGCTTTGTCTTTTATCCTCGCGTAGTCACGCATTTATGTCCATATCATCTGGTAGATTTTCTCTGGATTGCAAAAGTTTGATTGATCCTTATGAGGGTTCTACATATTATTCATCCATAATGGGTTTCCATGTTTCTTTCCTTAGTATCCATGTCCTTGAAATGTTTCCCTGTCTTCACTGTATTCTGTCTACTGCTCTGTGTTGAAGGTTCTTGATTTCTTTAGCCCGTTGGTTTAACTACGGCTCTTCTCGTCCATCTTCGAGGTAATCCGTCTTACTGTCCGTGGTACGGAGTTGACTACTTCTCGTGTTCCTAACACTACTTGTCTACTTGCATGGGGTACCGTACTGATACATTACTACTTACCCGACTAACTCATAAACAAGTCTGTCAGGCCCACATGCTCCTAACGGAGTGCGGTCGTCCCATGTCTCGTTTAGCAAACTGGTAATATCTGTCACACGGTTATTGTGAAGTATTCTGTTGTCAATCTCCCTCTGATGGATATCCTGTTTCTTTTCTCTTCTTCTTCCCTTTTTTGTGTTTAATAGTTCATGGTATCGGTTATCTAGTAATAAATGGTATTGCCCTAGTGGCATCAGTGGTAGTTCGTGCCATTAATCAACGTTATCCAGCTCGGTGTAAGTAAAATCTGTGCTACATTTAGCAAACTTGGTTCTCCTAATTCAATCTCATTGAGTACAATACCTATTCCTTTTTTCCTTGTTTCTCATGATAATATCTCATCCATAGTTCATATTTGTTCCCTCATCCTTTTAATTGGATGTATTGTAGATTGCATAATAGCTTGAGCAACTTGGCTCTTCACTTCCCAACCATCCTCACTGGCGGTGGTGCATCTACAAAGGGTATGCTTGTCCATAAGGACTAAACATTTATCACTAGTAGTGATTAGCATTAAATGCGGGTATACACTGATGGTACTTGGCTAATAAGCCCTGTCTGAAAGTTCCCAAACAATTTAAACTGATGTGGTTTACAGTCATAGTGGCTGCATAGTTTCTCCAGTTGTTGGTTGGACTAACGGTCCTTCCAAAGTTGCATAGGTTTCTAATCTCAGGGTTTGTATGAAAACGTTTGAAAACTCTCTTTTTTTGTATATATATAATAAAAACTAAAAAGTAGTAGTTGATGCAGTTGCATTTGTAGTTGATGTTATTGTTGTTGTTGTTGCACTTGCTCTGTCAAGTGCGCAAGGCAGATGGAAATTTCAGTGGTTTACTCGTCATAGCGCTTGCAATAGCAAGTGCGCCATGCAGGTGGAAATTCTGGTTCAGTAATCATTGGTCTCATTGACTCTGCGTCATCGAGTATGGCTACATGATAATGTAAGTTTTAACATCCTGTTCATATATATAATCCCTCAAGATTTCAAAGTCACTCGCATCGAGTTCACAAAACTAGTTCCCAAAAGTCATACACAAAAGGCAAGTGGTCAATGACACACTCACACATACTTATAACATGTCTTTGTTTATCATCCAAGGTAAGTACACAACATAATAAGCAAAAGTCTACCACCAGCGGTCTCATGGAGTTAGGGTACTCATGCCCTATCTACTCCCTTGCCCTTCAGGGCTCCAGCATCAGTAGATGTCTGGCCATCCTGACCGCCTCGTGGTACTCCAGATCCTCCAGCTGAGGTCCTCTGAGTATTCTTTGGTGGCCTGTAGTTACGGCTCTCAGGGTTCATCCAGCATTCGAATTCCCTATGGCCCTCTTTCTTGCAGCACCGACAGACAACTTTGCGACCTTCGCAGTCGACCCCAGGATGGTCCTTCCCACAACGCTTACAATAAAAATGGCGCTGGGGCTGTCCGGTGCCTAATGGTAGTAATTAAGTTTAAGTTATAATCTGATGGTATAAAGGTTAAGGTCACAATTGAATTTAAGAGGTAGGTGTTCTCACCCTTAGGAGGTGCAGATCTCAAAGGCTGAGCATCTATAGCTGGGCCGGTCAACCGAAGGACGGGCTCTTTTCCCTTTGCTCCCTGGTGACCCTGCTGCCCTTTCTTTGGAAAGAATTTCCTGTTCAAGGTTTCGGGTCAGCATTCATAAGGTATTTAATATGATAAATAATCTAGAATGGAATAAGTCCTTACTTTCCCTTCTTTTGGCCATCGCCTGGAGATGCTCCTCCACCCTCAAACTCTCGCTCGGGGTTCTTTCTCTTCTTGGCCCCGAGAGTCTCTTCCCGAGTCTGGAGCATTAGCTTCGTCCTCGAGGCAGCCTCATAACACTCCTGGAATCTCCTTGGTAAGTTCTCACAAAGTTAATTGATAATGTAGTAAGTAAAGATTTATGGCTTTCATGTTAATACCTGGATGGTAGTGTAGAGGGTAGCACCCATCGCCATCTGGATGCGAAACAATAGTCCTCCCCGGAACTTCTCGACCTTCACGGTCTCTGAGTAATCAACACCGGGAATAAAGTCCAGTAGACCAATGAATCGAGCGTAGTACTCATCCACGGTCAGACTTCCCTGAGACAATATCTCGAACTCCTGGCGCTTCTTCTGCTTGAGATGTGCTGGGTAGTACTTCCCTCTCAGTAACTCTACAAAGGCAGCCCACGAAAAGTCGGGCGTAGCCAGGAAATGGTCCTTGACCAACCTCCACCAAGTGCTGGCTGCATCCTTCAGATGGAAAGCAGCAATGACAACCTTCTGGTTGGCAGGTACTTGTAAAGCTTCGTAGGCCTTCTCATGTTCAACTATGAAACGCTCCAAAGCTACGGGGTCTGGCTCCCATGAATATGTAGGTGGTCGGGTCTCGCCAACTGACTTCAGCCAGTTCGTTTCCCTGGGCTGTGGCGGGTGGGCTGGTGCTCCTCCTATCTGAGTACCCAGCTGTGCAAGAACGGCTGCAACCGTCTCAGTAACTCCTGGAACGCCGGGGTCACCGCCTCTACCTCTTCCAGTACCACGCCCTCTAGTTCTCCCAGACATCTGTAGTACAGTATGTCACATAAATATTCGGTAAATTACCGTATACAACCAATAGATATTGAATTGCCTTAGAGGCTACTATGTCACGCAATTTGCGTTACTAGACACAATATCTTTCTAAGACGAATCGTCTCATACCTCCCAAATGTTTCCTGTAATTTCCCAAGTCCTAAGCTCACTGTCTTAACCTATCATCTCGTCATCAGAGCGGTACTCCGCTCTGATACCACTTTTGTACCACCCCTCTCCACAATCACGTAATAATATCTCACGTAGCAATAAACAAAACGTCTCGCAGTGGAAAATAAATAACAATTACAATTCTCACTCGGGTGTCACCGGCCATTACACGCCCATGCGAGCAACGAAGCCAAACTACATCCAACTTCCAATATAAACAAACTACTAACCGCCGTGATAACGAGAAAACTCCTATACATCATTCTAAGTCCATAAACCATAAACAACGACAAGTGAGCGTCTACCCAATCCTGAATATACATAACCTTACCATAATACCATACACCATCTTCATTGCTAAACCAAACGAACTCCATGTGCGGTAATTAAAGTAAACTCTAATTACCCTGTTCCCGCACTTCAGCTCCGGCGATAATCAACAACCTGCATGAGTGTAGTATCAGCGATAGACGCTGAGTATGCCGGGCCTGGACCCTAATGGTCACTTGTCATTTTAACCATCTTATTATTAGATTGGTTTCATGCTTTAACCATTTTACAGTTTAAAATCAATACTGTAATATAAATGTATAATATACATAATCATCCATACAAATATTCATAGATATTCAACCACCCCTCCAATCCAAACAATCATTTAATAACACATCCACAATTTTATATCGAACGTATCGAACAACCACAAATGATGTTACAATGTACAACCGCCGTAGCGTATACCATCCTTTATTAATTTATTTTAGTTTGGCCTCAAGGCCCCATCCATATGTACAATGTACATTCGCCGTGGCGTACAGTTTTCATATTTAATTTACCTTAGTCTTGTAGGCTCCATCCAACCATGTTTAATTATTAATACCAGTTGGCGTCATGTTAGGACAACCCGATAACCTCACCATGGACAGTAGTCCCCCGTACACACAAAGTTGTTCATTTCGTCAGAGGTCCGGAGGCCCTGACTCTCTTATGTCTCGTAAGACGTCCATATAAAGGCCGTAGCCACCTGATCCACGATCCAGTTTGGGCTCGTTGGATATAACCTGGAGCGGAATCCAATTAGGAAACCCTCAGTGATCACAAATGCGCAACCAAGTAGTTCGTAAACTACCGGGATTCCTCACCTCAACTCATACCATCACTCTCTCATAATGTTTAAGATCTGCTCTTAGTCTTATGGAGAATAATTATTAATTAGCTGCCCAATGGGTCTCACACATACCTAGAAGTAATCTAGGTTATATTCATGTTCGAGATCCATGCTCTAGAGACCGACAATGTCGTGACTCGTCCCTAAGTGTTTTACTTAGGTTACCATATACTTAATATTAATATCATGGTATTATATCAAGTAACCGTCATGTCATCACAACGCATATGTATGTTTATAAGTCGATCTATAGTCGACGTAGTGTTAGTCCCGTAGGACGCTCGTGCATAAATAAATAATGCAGTAACACTTAAACACATACATGTAACCACACACATATAACACACAAGTTATATCAACCAAATCTGAGCCCAAGGAGCAACCTTAGGACAACTCGGATCAAACCCATTTACATACCGTTCACCCTGATCGTATTACGGTGGAGTATGAATCAGCAAGATCCTATGCTCCGTGTAGTCCGCTAGCTCGTCAAGCGTCTTGTCAGAAGTATAATCTAAACGTATTAAACTACAAGTCAGTCTCCATGACTAACTACATTCGGTATTTCCGAATATAAGTAACCCCAGTACATCCCTTTTTCTACAGTTGTTTGTTACGGGTTTCTCTAAACCGGCCGGCTTTGTTACTTAAAACGCGTACGTCATAGTATTTCAACTGTTAAGTTTAATTCCTTATATTTCTTTTAATCTTATCCACCATCTAGTTTAGGTACGTAACCCTTAGTTGCATGTATGCATGCATTATTACATTATATTGTATTATTTTCCACCACCCATTATATTACATTGTATTATATAATCTATTACCTTAGCAAATTATATTTGCATTCAAAACTCATAACATATAGTTTGTAACTATTTTTTTAAATAACCACCACCATTAAATCATATGGTTTCCAACCAAAATATATATCCACCTTACATACATATTTCTTGTGTAAGTATATATTTACCACATAGGTAATTCCCATGAGTTTAACAAACTCTTATATTTTATGTTACTTTTTATCATCTTTTTATTAGATGATTATTCCCATTAGTTGTATTTTATTATACAACTTATATTAAGATTATTATCCTAACATGAGTAACATTTTATGTTGTATATTCACAACTCCTAAGGTTTATTCCATAAACACCTTAGTTTATAAATCTCATTTACTTATTGTTTGTCACATCATTTAATGTGAATACATTACTTGTATTAATTCCATTAAACCACCTTAATACCATATAATTGTTATAACATTTATAACATTATAGACCTTAGTCTAAAATTCATTTTCCAACTCCTATCAATTCGGTATAGCCCTTGAATTTATTTAAATTCCATTTTGACCACAAAGCATTATGTAATGCTATACCATATGCTAATATCATTTGATATGATATTTTTATTTCCTTTAACTTATAACCTATAGTTTTTATACAAAACTATTTATATTGCCACTTAGGCACCATAAGAAAATCTTATTCTTTTTCATAAACCATAGTCTCCTTTATTTACAAAATCATCCCATAACTTATACCATGTTATATGTTCCATTTAATATAACATTTCTAACTTATAAAAAGTATAACCTATGGTTATTTTATTTAATAACCGAACAAACCCATATATGTTCTATAATTGCCATTTGGCCCAATTTATAACATATAGTTTTACAATATCATTAAAACCATATATTATACCTATATCTTAATAAATACTCTTATATAATTCTAAAAATCTCCGAATTTCACCAAAGGGTTATAAATATCCTTACTAACCCATATATTTTCGGTATTTACTATACCACCTCATATATTTCTCCAAAGTGTCATAATGACATAATAACTATATATTATACATATATAGTTCATTCTAATTCCAAAATCAACCCAATAAATTCCTAAAAATTCCTAATAGCCCATGGGTGTTTATAATACCATTTTACACCCTTACTTTCGGTAATAACATATTTACCACATATGTTATAAAAAAATATTACCATTAAGTACTTATCTTATTATAAAGCCTTAAATAAGTTATTTAACTTATCTAACTTGGTCAAAACCTATCATATGGTCAAGGTTGACCTCCTTAATATTTCCTTGACCATTAATTCCTAATAATCACGGTTTTAACCCTTAAGTTTCCAAAATTCACCATTTAACCCCAAAACTTTGTATAATCTTATAAACTTTATTTTAAATCCTTTTTAACTCTAATTTTCGGCATTAATTTTTATAAGGCCCCCAAATTTAATTTAATTACATCTAAGACCCATTTCTTTTCGGTAATAATTGAATATCACCTAAACTTAAATAAAAGCTTGTAAATGCATAAATAAAATGGCCTAAAGTACATGGCCTTATTACAACATTTGGCTTACAAAATAAATTACACATAAATGTCCCAAAAACACATATAGATCTCGGCCTCACCATATAATTTCCATTTAATTACCAAACTTCCACATAATGTCTTAAATTTGACAATTATGCTTAATTAATTAGTTATAAAATTTATTAAACCATTCCTTAATCATTTTAAGGTCAAACATGACCTTGTTCTACTCATTCACTCACGGCAATGTATATACACAAGCTTAAACTTGTGTTAATGTATCAAGTTAAGGTTTAAAGTGATTTATACCTTGATTTAGCATGGATAAATCCTTGTTTGGATTCGGCCAGCCTTAGATAAAATTCCTACAGCTTCTTTTACATGTTTTCAAACAGAAACCAAGGCTTAGTTAGTCTCCAAGCAAGATCTAACCATAAGAAGTGTTTTAATGTACATTTCAAGGTAAGATTTACCTTAGATCTTCAAGTTTGTTGGAGATCTACCTCGGCCCTATTTTTTCCAGAGAGAAAGAGTATCAAAACTCACTTAAAAACAAGGCACAAAACCATGGGTAACTAGCTTGGAAGATGGCTTAGATTTACCTTGTTTAAGATGCCAAAATGGTGTTTTTGGCTTGGATCTAGCTACACCTTGAAGCTCTTGATAGATCCACTGAATAAATATGTTAAGAAGAATATTATAAGGCTATTAGAACAGGCTTTACAACCGGATCTAAAGAGAATCAAAGGATAAGTGCTTAAAGCACATTTTTGTACCTTAAGAACAAGTTTGGGTTTCTCAACCTTCCTCCCTTGTTATGGCCGAGATTCCTCCTTCATTTAACCTCCAAGAAAAACCTAGATCCATGGATGGAAGTGGTTGATGTTTAGATCCACCGAAAGAAGAAAGATTGGTGAAGAAATTGAACATAAAATGACTAATTAAGCTCACCTAGGTACCAAAGTGTTCTTCAATGTTCTTTGTGACTTACCCACGACATGGAGGAGCCAAATAGAGAGGAGGGAGCCTTGGAATCGGTTGGAGCCAAGGCTAATGAGAGATTAGGTCAATTTTTGCCTTAATACCCTCTTTTTGCTTTGTTTATTCATTTTTGTGATTGATGACTCATCAAAGGGATAGGAAGGGACAAGGAATCGGATATTGGAGTAGAAAGGAGAGGCTCCCACGAATTGAGGCTGCTTGAATCAAATAATGGAGCCAAAGTGGTGTATAAACTAATCAAAAGACAAAAGTAACCCTTAAAACATGGAAACATGTTGGAGGTTTGTCTTTTATCTTGCAAGTGGCAATTTAAACCTCTCCAGCCTGTGTATGTCGACCTCATGTGGTCTAATTCGTGGTCAATGGTCAACATTGACCAGCTTAGTCAAGTTGACCCAACGGGCCCCATTTAGGGTTTTATTATATTTATTTTAATATTAAATTTGTAAAAATTTGTAAATTCTTGGAATTAATCTCCTATATAATAGATATTTTATCATATTAAAGGTATTTATAACCTTTTAGCCCATTTAAAAACCATTAGAAGACAATTACACAAAATGTGCTTTAAGGAGTTTTAGTGCACATTTTGTGTCTCAAGGTGTTTCTGAGCTTGGTTTCTTTGACATGGTTTTGTGTGTTCCTTACATGATATTGATCATGGTATCCAATTTATATCATTTAGAGGTCATTAGACCTTTAAGGTTTCTTAGAGCACATTTTTGCCCTTTTTTGACCTTGAAGCATGAAAGTGCTTGTTTTTGTGTTGGAGTGTTGTCCAATGATTTTAATATGTTTAGTAATGTGTAATATGCTTAGGACAAAATTTTTAGGTCCTAAGAAATCATTTGGGTATTATTTACCCTAGACAGTCAAAGGGTGCAACACCTTGATTTGTGTTGACCACTGTTGTTCCCAGTTGACTTTTAAGGCATGTTTAGGCCTTAATTAATGTAATTAAATATTTAATCCATGTTTTATTAGTTTGGGGTATTTCAGACAGGGATCCCGAGGTCCGCAGAAGGGCGCACCGCAAAGGCAGCCGGCCTTACACATCATTGACCGTGATGGGACCGGGACTAAGTCCGGCCCAGGTAACTACCGTAACCTTTAATCCTTGAAGAGCATGACTAAGTATTAAAGTAATTGTATGAATGGGAGTATGAATGCGTAAGTACTTGAAGTGTGAAATTGAGTATGAGTAAGTAACATGGAAGTATATATTGAGCATGAAATGAATTAGTAAGCCTAGAACTCACTCTAGATGAAATTTACCACCTTAGGGAAGTTCCTTATCTGTTACCCAATACCTTCAAACTCACCTCATGAAGAGACCGACATCGCCACTCACCACTTCGACAACGACCAGTGTCAGGTCATCCGCCCAGGTATGATTTTATTAAAAGGATACCTGACACCCGAAGCACAAGTTTCAATCATCCGACGATGCAACGAGTTAGGAATGGGTCCAGGAGGATTTTATACACCCGAATTCCCGGTGGAGCTACAATGAAGCTGAAAATGATGTGCTTGGGAAAGGATTGGAACCCTTATACCAAGGCATACCAAACAACGCGAGCAGGAGACGGAGCAACACCTCCAGTAATACCCCCAGAATTCCAAACGCTTGTCACAAAAGCTGTAGAAATCGCACAACAGTACGAAGATGAACCAATTCCTGCACTTGAAGCAGATGTATGTATTGTCAACTTCTATGAGAAAGAAGGACGACTTGGCTTACACCAAGACAAGGACGAGACAGCGGAATCTCTTGAACTTGGAGTGCCCGTAGTGTCTTGGTCCATTGGTGATGATGTCGTATTTTTGTATAGCGAGCATAAGCGTGTGGACCTCGCAGAGAAATTGGTATTGAGATCAGGAGATGTTCTAATCATGAGTGGAGAATCAAGGTTGCTGTATCACAGGATCCAGAAGATCAAGTTGAATACGGCACCACCGGCAATAATCAATGCCACACACATGAAACCAGGACGCCTAAACCTTACCTTTAGGAAGTACTAATTTTGTAGTATCATGTAATCCAGTAGTAACGTGTATTAGAGACACAGTATGTATGATGGTTGGCTATTCAATAAAAGCAGTGTTGGTTATTAAATTCCACTTGTGTTCCACCATCGATACTTATAATCTTATGAATCAATAGGTTGTGGACTCGGTACCGAAGGTAACCTGAGTATCCTCACCGAAGCACAAGCCGGCAAAAGCGACACCATTCTAACGGGAACATTCCCAGTGAACGGCATCGAAGCCTCAGTATTATTCGACTCCGGCGCCTCTCACACCTTCATATCGCCATCTCTTGCGAAGAAGTTGGGGCTAGATGCGGATGAGCTACCAAATTTCTTGGTTACTCTCCCGTCGAAGGAGTGAGTAAAGTGTACTAAGTATTACCACACAACCACCATTCAAATCAAAGGTGAAGCGTTTCCCATTTCCTTCATTGAATTCAACGGATTGGGATTCGACTTAATAATTGGAATGAACTGGTTGGAGCGGCACAAGGGACGGATCCTATGCGCCGAGCACCGATTGCTGCTCAAGAGTCCATCTGGGGTCACTGTTTCATACCGCCAGAGACCAAGGGAGCCTTCAACTACAGTCATCTCCGCTATGGCAACGGACCGGGAGCTCAGAAAAGGACATGAAGTGTATTTATGCCATGTGCAAGATCTGGAGAGAGATCCAGAATTCAGTGATGATGTGACCGTAGTTTCAGAATTCCCGGATGTATTTCCGAAGGGGCTACCTGGTATGCCACCACAAAGAGCAGTAGAGTTCGAAATCGACCTCAAACCTGGTACTGGTCCCATTGCTAGGGCACCATACCGCATGGCACCTGCAGAAATGACAGAGCTTAAAGAGCAACTACGTGACCTACTCGATAAAGGGTTTATACGCCCGAGCGTATCACCCTGGGGAGCACCGGTCCTCTTTGTTAAGAAGAAGGACGGTAGTCTCCGCCTCTGCATCGACTACCGCGAATTGAATGCGGTCACTGTAAAGAATAAATATCCATTGCCACGCATCGACGACCTGTTCGATCAGTTGAAGGGAGCATCCGTTTTTCTAAGATTGATCTCCGATCCGGATATCACCAAATTGCTATCAAAGAGCAAGATATTGAGAAAACAGCATTCTGAACAAGATATGGCCACTATGAATTCACGGTGATGCCATTCGGTTTGTCTAACGCACCAGCCAAATTCATGGACCTAATGAATCGATTATTCAGTGATCAGCTGGACACTTCAGTAGTAGTATTCATCGACGACATCCTTGTGTATTCGAAGTCAGCAGAAGAGCATGAAAACCACTTGAGAAGAGTACTTGAGACACTGCGCGAGAATCAGCTGTATGCGAAATTCTCCAAATGCGAGTTTTGGCTAGATCAGGTATCATTCCTCGGTCATGTCATCTCGAGCGCGGGCATTTCAGTAGATCCATCCAAAATCGAAGCAGTACGGTCATGGCCTAGACCTAAGACTGTTACCGACATCCGGAGCTTTCTTGGTTTAGCCGGTTATTACCGGAGGTTTGTAAAGGACTTCTCAAAAGTCGCTAAGCCCATGACGTCATTGATGAAGAAAGATGCACCGTTTGTATGGACAAACGAGTGCGAGGTATCCTTCCAGAGACTAAAAGACTCATTGACCTCAGCGCCAGTTCTCACACTTCCAGAAGGCACAGAGGGATTTAAGGTGTATTGTGATGCATCAGGTAAGGGCATGGGATGCGTACTCATGCAGCATGGCAAGGTAGTAGCCTATGCTTCTCGCCAGCTGAAAAAGCATGAGGAGAATTACCCGACACATGATCTAGAGTTAGGAGCCATTGTCTTCGCCTTGAAGATATGGCGACACTATCTCTATGGGGTAAGCATCACCATCTACTCGGACCACAAAAGTTTGCAGTATGTATTCACCCAGAAAGAACTGAATCTAAGACAGAGGAGGTGGACGGAGTTTCTATCAGATTATGACATCAACCTCCAGTATAAAGAAGGGAAGGCAAACGTTGTAGCCGACACCCTGAGTCGTCGAGCACACTCGCTCCATTCGCTACTCGCTTCTTCTAGCTTGGTTGACGAGGTGCGAGACGCTCAGTTGAGCGACCCTTACTTCACAGAGATCAGACAGAAAATCACAGACGGTACCTTCGAGAGCCGAAAGTACGACTTCAAGCTGCATGAAGATGGTCTGATCCGATTGAATGGCAGATTATGCGTTCCCCAAAGCAATGCCAAGCTAAGGGATCGCATTCTGCGAGAGTCACACTGTTCGACATTACATGTCCATCCGGGAGCCTCTAAGATGTACAAAGACATGAAGAGGTACTTCTGGTGGTCAGGAATGAAATCCGACATGACTGAATATGCTCTGAGGTGTCTCACATGCCAGAAGGTGAAGTTCAAGCACCGAAGACCGGGAGGAATGGTGCAATCCATGCCCATTCTGGAGTGGAAATTCCACGACATCTCTATGGATTTTGTTGTTGGACTCCCACCTGCTAGGGGAGGACTCAACATGATCTGGGTAGTAGTCGATCGCCTCACCAAGGTTGCCCGATTCATACCGATGAAGGACACCTGGAAGGTGGCGAAGCTCGTGGAGCTATTCGACAAGGAGATCGTCCGACACCACGGAGTCCCGAAAACCATAGTATCTGACCGCTACACCAGATTTCTTTCGAGGTACTGGAGAGCAACACGGGAAGCGCTTGGTACTAAGTTGAAGCTTAGCATCGCCTTCCACCCACAGACCGACGGTCAGACAGAAAGGACCATCCAAACACTAGAGGATATGCTTAGGGCATGTGCCTTAGACTTTCAAGGGACCTGGATTGAGAAGCTTCACCTTATCGAGTTTTCGTATAACAATAGCTATCATGCTTCGATTAAGATGTCGCCATTCCAAGCTTTGTATGGTAGACCTTGCCGTACCCCGTTGTGTTGGGATGAGTCAAGTGAAGCGGTCATCATAGAACCGGAGTATCTGGAACAAGTACAAGCTGAAGTACAACAAATCTGAGCAAATATGAAAGCAGCCCAAGATAGACAGAAATCCTATGCGGATGTGCGACGACGCGACCTTGAGTTCGCCGTGGGCGACCAAGTGTTCTTGCGTGTCTCACCTATGAAGGGTGTCTTTCGATTTGGCCAAAAGGGCAAGCTGAGCCCGAAATTTGTAGGCCCGTATACCATTACCGAGAGGATTGGAGCCGTAGCTTATAGGCTAGCATTGCCTGAAGAATTGGGGCGTGTTCATGATGTCTTTCATGTATCACAACTCAAGAAATACATAGCCGATCCCTCTCATGTATTAGAACCCGAACATCTATCCCTAGAGCCGACGATGAGATATGTCGAGACTCCATTGCGAATCCTTGATACGAAGACAAGAGACACGCCATAAATCCGTACGAATGGTGAAGGTCTTGTGGTCTAACCACGATGTCGAGGAAGCGACTTGGGAATTAGAGGACGCCATGAAGGCGAAGTACCCGGATCTATTTGTAGACTAGATGTCTAGAATCCGTATAGTATGGAGGGTACGGGGCGTACCCCTTTTAAGGGGGGTAGATCCTTTTGCTTTTGCATTGCTTCGGGTTAGCATTGCATAGTATGTATGTATTGTAATTGTATTTTGGTTGGCACATGTAGTGCTTATTGTATTTTATTGGCACAAAGTAGTGCTAGTAGTATTCAGTATGTAGTACAATGAGTATGGTATGCGTATGGTATTTGTGTAATGAGTAATGCATTTGTGTTGTACGGTATATGACACGAATGACATTGTGAAGTGTATTGTGAATGTATTGTGGAATGTGCGAATTGAATGGAGTATTGTGTATGGATTGAGTATTGTGTATGGCAATTGAACTGAGTATGATGTATGGTATCTGAATCGTGTATGTTGGTAGTGTAAGAATTGTGAACACCTTGTAAGGTGGTAGTAGAATGCATTGTGGCAATTGTTTGCCAAATGAGTAGAAATAGTAAACCGTAAACCTTGAGCAACTTTGAGGGCAAAGTTCCTTAAGGGGGGTAGATTGAAATACCCCGTAATTAAAAACAGTGATTAATTAGGCTAATTATAATTTTAAAGGCTTAATTACACTTAAATAAATATGAGGGAACAAATCCCGAAGAAAACGGACCTTTAAAATGGGTTAAAAGCATAAACGAACCTTAAAGCGCGTTTTTCGAGGAAACCGGGAAAACGTGACTTTAAGCAGGTCAAATAGACTCGTAACAGTTTTGGTCAACTAAATAATCATTAATAAATATTAGTGAATCTTTAGAACCAATAAAATTAATTAAACGAGAAAATTCCGGAAAACGGGTTCCGGTTAGTAAAAACTGTAACAACCGGGAAGTTGTGGGGTAAGAATGCAAATAAACAAACTTAGTGTGTCCACTTTGCAAATAGAAAATTAAAATCTGTGTGTGTGTGTGTATATGGGGCCGGTCAGCCTCCCCCCTCTCACTCACTCTCTTCACTCTTTTAACTCACAAAAGGACAAAGAAATAAAGAAAGAGAAAAGCAAGTCTCTCTCCTACTCCCCCTCTTCCTCTCACGTTGGCACTCACCCCCACCAGAACTCCTTCTTCCTCCTTGAGCTAGTAATGGCGATTTCATGAACCCCATGGAGCTCCCACCTTCTCTCTTCTTGTTCTAGCTCAATCCTTGTCCAAATTCAACAAAAATTGTACCATTGGAATCCCCTCACCAAGGAGAATACTTTCCTCCTTTCAAAAATCGAAAACAACCAACTTCATCTCCATGGGTGTGCTGCATTCGAAGCTTGAGTACCACCATTAGGAGCACCTTCACCTCCTTGTTCTTTTGAGGTAAAAATATACTCGAAAACCTATCTTTTTCTAGCCCTTGTGGGCAAAACAAAAATTCAACTAAACCCTTGTTTGGTGTCTTTTGCTCTAGCCGATTTTGGCTTCATTTTGGGTGTTGGAATCTTGCCTTGGTTGCTGTCCACCACTCCACTCATCCATTAGAAGGTAATGCTTCACCCTAAATCTCAAACAAGCATAAACCCTAGAATGATGAAAACAATTTCTAAGTAGTTGTGTATATTGATATGGGCTGTAGCATTGGTGTGTGAACCCCATTGGAACCGAGAACAAGAGAGAAAGAAAGAAGGAAGAAGAGAAGGAAAGGAAAGAAATAGAAACTAGCAAGACAAGGTAAAACACTCTTACCTTGGGTTGGTTTGTGTATGTAGTAATGTAACAGTTTTGAGTAGTAAAAATGAGTAATGGATTGAGTAATGAGTAGTAAGTATATTGTGGTATAATGAGGAATGATATTGTAACAGTTTTGAAGTTTTTAAATGATGTTTAAAAGCTTGGGAAAACATGGGGTATTGAATGTATGTGTGCAGGAATTTATATTGTTGTAGTAGTGTTGAAATGAGAGTATAATGTGTTGTATAAACAGGTTGTGAGAATGAGAATATGTGAGCTAAAATAATGTGTGGAGAATGTTAAAAATATAGGGGAGACTATGCCAAATTTTGTGTAGGAATGAGAGGACTTAAGTGTTTAAGAAGAGGAAGTAACCTAGGTGATAACTAGGAGTATTTGGGGAGTGTAATGGGACTGTTTTGTTTTTAAAACAGATTTGGATAGGTTTAGGTAATGTGGGAGATGATAGGAGGTAGAGTAATACATTTTGAATGCTAGAATAGCATTAGTTGAGGGAGAATGAGAGCTTAGAAGTTTGAGTGAAAATATGTAGCATAACGAGGAGTTTTAAAAATCTGTAGCATTAGAAGAGTAAAAACTAGTATAGGTGTTGAGAAGAAGTGAGGAAAATGTGTAAGTGAATGTTGGAATTGAGTAGTAAGTTGGTGGATGAACCAAGGTGATTTAGAGGGCTTATTAGTGCTACTCATGTAGGAAGTCTTGGTAAAGATTGGGGAAACAATGGGTAAAGAAACCAACTGAAAACAAATTTTAAAACTGAAGTACTGGGCCGGACCGGACTTGCGACCGGACTTGCAAGTTCGGTCGGGCCAGAAAATTCTCCCGTCTGAAACCTTCTAGAATGGACCGAACTTGCGACCGGACTTGCAAGTCGGTCGGCCAAAAAATTCCCGTAATGCAAGCTACTGGAATGGACCGACCTTGCGACCGGACTTGCAAGTCGGTCGACTAAAACTTTCACGTAAGAAACTTACTAGAATGGACTGACCTTGGGACCGACTTGCAGGTCGGTCGAGCCTAGAATTTGCGAAGTAACTTACTGACTTGGACCGAACTTGCGACCGGACTTGCAGTTCGGTCGAGTCAAAACAAAAAAAATGTTTTATTATATGATTATAGTTATCATATGTATCTATATGCCTATACAAGTCTATGCATATATATTGGGTAGTACATTACGAAGGAAGTAGTAAAGGTACAGGAAGTAAGTAAATGTGTAAGCAACGCAGTTTAAAAGTAATAAGGAAAGAATGGTTTTTATAACCAAGTAAGAAAGTAATAAAGTAGTAAGTATACATTGAAAGTAACAATGAAGGAGTAAGTTAGATCAATAATAGGTCATTGATCATACTACTTCATGTATGTATATGAATCAAATAGTTGATCGTCAAAGGACCCGGTAGTACGAAAACGACGGTGTACGGTATGATTTCTTCATGCCATGTATCCTAACTTGGTTACCCCGATTTGTGTGCTTATGTGATCACCAATAAGATAAATGCACGAATCGGACTTATACTACACTTAACTGTGTTCGAACTATTTTGTTCTTGTTGAATCTTCTTGAACATTTAGTTTGTATAATTCATGAAATGAATGAATGAGAATGAAGTGTATATGTACATGATGAGTATTTGTGTATTGTACTGATGTATGGTATGGAAGTAATGAATTCTACTAATTCCTAACCATCTAACTCCTAACTTGAGTAATGAGTAAAATGGAATGAGTAGAAGTCCGATATAGTTTCGGCCACGCGTGAGGATAAGGAAACACAAGAGGTTGGATCCGAATCCTGGCTGTAATCTTTTCCATGGACCAATTCCCTTGTATGGGTAGCATCCTGGATTAGTGGGCCACCCTAAAGCCCGGTGGTGGGATGTAGTAATCCCTACCCGGAGGTCATACCGACTTGACTTGAGTAAAGTAAGTAAGAAGTAAGTATTGTATGTGTATTGGTCTTAACTATCGTAAGTCATTGACCTTGAGTACAAGAGTATTGAACACCCGATTAACCCGAGTGTGTAATGAAGCTAACAAGACCTTCGTATGAATTGGGGAAGTGTATCCCCGTATTGCGGTGAGTATTCGGTAAGTAAGAATGGTTGACTTGTATGTCTTCCTTGCATGTATTGAGTGAATGTATGTATGCCTTGTGAAATGAATGTATTGAATTGTATTGTATAAAACATGTATGTATGTATGAATGAAACGAACCGCATGTACTCGACCAATTAGTTGGCGTACCCTCGCTAGCACGCGTGGTATACGGTTATCATATGCAGCGTAAGCTGACCCCCTAGGGGGAATGTTTTTATTCTACAGGTACCCGCGAGGCGTGATGGTAGGGTAAGGACCGTGCGTAATTCTTTTTGTTAGTTAGTAGCATTGGAATAGTGTACCGAGTTGTACACGGCTAGGCCATTTTGAGTAGCCGGTGTACCATGTGGTACACCTTTTTGGATAATGAATTCATGATTGGATAGTAAGGAGAGGATGTATATACTCTTCATTTTTGGGAAGTAGTCTTGGAATGTAATACATATATTCGGTATACTCGGTAATCACAATGTAAGTAAGTATTTGGTATTGTAAAGTAAGTAGTATGTATTTGGTTTATTCTAATCGTCAGACCGATACGGTAAGTAGTAGTAGCCTTGTTAACCTTGGATGGTTAATGGCGTTGTACCACCCGCCGGGAGTAAGTAAGTATTCCGCTGCGAGTAAGGTAATTATGGAAATGATTAGAGGATAATGGAAGGATTAGCGGTTGGGGTGTTACACCTAAGCATGTTGAACTCCCATTTCCAAATAGGATGAAGAAGAAACATTTAGAAGAGCAATTTGCTAAATTTTGGAGTATTTTTAAGAAGCTAACTCTCGATATTCCTTTAATTGATGCTTTGCAGGAGATGCCTAATATGCTCAATTCTTGAAGGATCTTCTGACAAAAAAAAAAGAAAGAGGATAAAGAGACAGTTCACCTGACAGAGGAGGGCTCTACTGCTCTCCTTCGAGCACTCCCTCATAAGCAGAAGGATTCAGCCAATCTCATTGTCCCCTGTTTCATTGGTGATGTAGATTGCGGCAGTGGCTTGTGTGACGTAGGTGCCAGCATCAATATCATGCTCTATGCCACCTTCTTGAAGGTAAGAGGTGGAGAGTTACAACCTGTCCCCTTCAAGCTCCAACTAACCGACAGATCTGAGATCAAACCTATGGGAATTGTCTGGGATTTGGTAGTTGAAGTGGACCGTTTCATTTTCCCTGCAGACTTTGTTGTGTTTAGATATGGATAATGATGTAGAGGTTCCTCTTATTTTAGGTCGACCTTTTCTGAGTACTACTAAAGCTGTAATTGATGTTCATCATGGTAAATTTACTTTGCGGTACGAGGACAAAAAGATTGAGTTTGACATGAAGAAGATGATGAGGTCAACTTCTACTCATTCTGTGATGTCGGTAAGTCTTACAAATGATGATACGGAAGAGTGTGATCTGTTGGATGATAAGGACATTATTATTTTCCTTCTTCCCCACTTGTTGATTCTGAGTCATTGGATCAAGTTCTTGTTGCTTCTGTGGAAGCGAAGACTGCCAATCATGAGGTCAATGCAGCACTTGCTCACATAAAGAGAAGAATGACTGGTTTTCAAGCTTATCGCCCTTAATTGAAGAGGCTTGATAGAGAGATTCAGAGACCCATTCCTTCTTTGGAGCAACCACCTGAACTTGAGCTTAAGGAGCTCCCTTCTAACCTTAAGTATTCTTTTCTTGCTGATAATAATTGTTTACCTATCATTGTTTCTTCTTCTTTGACTTTTGGGCAGGAAAGCAAGTTACTTGAGGTCTTGAGAAGACACAAGAGAGCAATTAGGTGGACTCTAACTGACATTAAAGGTATTAACCCAGCTTTCTGCACACATCACATTTACATGGAGGAGGATTACAAGCCTGTTAGACAGCCCCAGCGTAGGCTCAACCCTAACATGAAGGAAGTTGTCAAGAACGAGGTGTTGAAGCTCCTAGACGCAGGGATCATTTACCCCATATCAGACAGTACATGGGTGAGTCTGGTACAGGTAGTTCCTAAGAAAGGGGGTTTTGAAGTTGTTCTGAATGACTAAGGTGAGTTTATTCCTTAAAGAAAGATCACTGGATGGCGTATGTGCATTGACTATAGGCGCATGAATTCTGCTACCAAGAAAGATCATTTCCCTCTCCCTTTTATTGATCAAATTCTTGAGAGGTTGGTTGGTCAAGAGTATTATTGCTTTTTAGATGGTTTTTCAGGGTACTTTCAGATTCTTATTGTGCCAGAGGACCAAGACAAGACCACATTCACTTGTCCATATGGTACCTTTGTGTACAAAAGAATGCCCTTTGGACTGTGCAATGCCCCTGCCACCTTTTAGCGTTGTATATATGCAGGCAATCTTTGTTGACTTCATCGAGCAGCGCATTGAGGTATTTATGGATGATTTTTCTGTTTATGGCTCTAGCTTTGATGTTTGTTTGGCACAGCTTGATTTGATCCTAGGACGATGTGAGGAGACCAATCTGGTTCTAAATTAGAAGAAATGTCACTTTATGGTCAAGGATGAGATTGTGTTGGGCCACAAAGTTTCTGCTAAGGGATTGAGGTTGACCAAGCAAAGGTGGAGGTGATTGAGAAGTTGTCAGGACCTACTTGTGTTAAGGAGGTAAGAGCTTTCTTAGGGCATGCAGGTTCTTATCAATAATTTATTCAGGATTTTTCTAAGATTGCAAGACCGTTGACTGATATGCTTCTGAAAGATGTCCTATTTGTCTTTTATAAAGATTGTCTTTCTGCTTTTAATTTAATTAAGCAAAAATTGGTAGTTGCACCTATTATTGTTTCACCTGACTGGTCATTACCTTTTGAGATTATGTGTGAAGCCAACGATTATGCAGTGGGGGCAGCTCTATGCCAGAGAAAAGACAAGATTCTCAGGGTCATTGCTTATGCAAACAAAACTCTGAATGATGCCCAGAGGAACTACACTAGCACCGAAAAGGAGCTTCCGGCTGTGGTATTCTCCCTAGACAAGTTTAGGTCATATATTTGGGGAAGTAAAGTAATTGTTCATACTGACCACAATGCTCTTATATATTTATTTGCTAAGAAATGGGCCAAGCCTCGCTTGTTGCGTTGGATTCTTTTTCTACAGGAATTCGACACTGAAGTGAGGGATAAAAGTGGTAAATTGAATGTCGTGGTTGACCTTCTATCTCGGTTGGTAGTTCCTGATGATGGGGTTCTTATTAACGAGTTCTTTCTTGATGAAACTATCTTTGTTTTGTAGAAAGTGCAAGAGCCATGGTATGCTGACCTGGCTAATTATCTTGTTTATGGGATGGTACCTCATGATTTATCTTATGCTCAAAAGAAGAAATTCTTATCTGATTCTAAGCATTATATCTGGGAAGACCCTTATCTTTTTCGAGTTTATGCACATGGTTTAATTCGCATGTGTCTTCTAGATGATGAGGTTACTAGTGTCATAGAGTTCTGCCATTCTAGAGAGGCTGGAGTCACCATGGTTCACAGAGAACATCTGTAAAGGTTTTGGAATCCGGTTTTTATTGGCCTACACTCCATAAAGATTGCCAGACATTTGTAGTCGAGTGTGATATTTGTCAAAGACTAGGCAACACTTCAAGCCGGAACGAGATGCCTCAACATGGTATTTTGGAAGTTGAATTATTTGAGTGTTGGGGTATTGATTTTATGGGCCCTTACCCTTCTTCTCAGGGTTACCAGTACATTCTTGTGACCGTTGACTATGTGTTAGAGTGGGTAGAAGCTATTCCTTGTCAGAAGGCTGATTCAAAAATTGTGGTTAAGTTTCTCAAGAAGCACATCTTCACTCGCTTCGGGGTTCCTAGGGCCATTATTAGTGATGGAGGATCACATTTCTGCAATCGTTCTTTCGATGCCCTGATGGCTAAGTATGGTGTGCGCCACAAGGTTGTTTTGCCCTACCACCCACAGACAAATGGACAGGCTGAAGTGTCCAATCGAGAGCTCAAGTGGATTCTTCAAAAAACGGTGAATTCTTCACGGAAAGACTGGGCACTAAAGCTGGATGATGTTCTTTGGGCCTACACGACTGCATTCAAGACACCCATTGGGATGTCTCCTTTTAGGCTGGTTTATGGGAAATCATGTCATTTACCTGTTGAGTTAGAGCACAAGGCATATTGGGCAGTTAAGGCCTTGAACTTTGATGTGCTTGTTGCTGGTTGTTATGATAAATATGTATAGTGGTCAAGTGTTAACTTGGGCAAGTGTACCCAGTCGGTGTAGTAATAAAAGTGTCGTTCCACTAGGAAATCGAATGTCTATCTCCCTAGTTTCGGTATTTTTGATAAAGAGCAATAATTAAAAGGGGTTTAGCCGGTGGCAAGCTTAATGATTTTGTTCAAGACAAATTACAAAGTAAACAAGGAAACTAAATGTGTTTTGATGGATTTGGATGGAATGCACCCTAGGATGGTTATTATCACCCCAATTTCACTTTCAAACCCACTTCACTCAAGTTGTCTATTTGGACTAGTGTAATGACTTTGCAAATCATGGAAAAGTCAAATCTTACTTAGCTAATTTCAACTCTCTAATCAAGTAGAGTTTAAACCACAAAATAGTATTAATTGTAAGTCCACAATAATAGCCCCAAATTTCAGCAACTAATCAAGATAGCATAATCTAGGGTTTATCTCTCTCTTTGGTCACAATCTCCAACTCAAAATCATGTGTTGTTGGAAACCTCCATAAATACCATAAATGATCAAGTTATAACATTAAATAAGCAAGAGAGAGAAAATAACTATCATTCGAGCGTACGACGTTCTGTGCAAAAATATTATGTGAACCGGTGATATGGCAGTTACGGCCAGCTGCTGACTGGACTGTTTTGCTGATTGGGCTGCTTTTTTTATTGTATTAACTTTAAATCACTACTACACATAAAGTCTACGGAGGTAACTTTTATTGCCTCTGGAAACCACAAAATTGTCTTTGTAGATATTTAGAGGCAACAAAACGGTTGCCTCTAGGTTGCCTCTAAAGTGCCGCCTTAGTTGCTTATGGAGACGACTAAACTCTTTGCCTTTGTTGATTTTACCTACAGAGGCAACATTACTTGCCTTCATTGATGTTAAACTACTGGGGCAAGCAGCTTCTCGCCTCTGTTGGTCTTTAGCTTTTGAGGCAACTAGCTTCTCTCGCCCCCATTGAGCTGTGTGAAGTACATATCCATCATAAGCAAGAGAGGCAACGTGTAAATCTCGCCTCCCTTGGTCTTTGTAGAGAATAAGCAACGGAGACAACAAAGCCAGTTAGCCTCCGTTGATGTCCAACAAACGAGGCAAGACCTGAAACTCGCCCCCATTGCTTTGTGTAGAGAATAAACAACGGAGGCAACCAAGGTAACTCACCTCCGTTGATATCCAACAAGAGGCAAGGCCTGAAACTTGCCCTCATTGCTTTGTGTTGAGAATAAACAACGGAAGGAACCAAGGATGCTCGCCTCCGTTGTTGTCCAACAACCGAGGCAAGGCCTGAAACACGCCCACATTGATTTATGTAGAGAATGAACAACAGAGGCAACCTTCTTCTCACCGCCTCTGTTGATGTCCAACAAGAGAGGCAATTGGAAAGTTGCCCCTGTTGTTCTTTTATTTTGAAAAAAAAAATACTAAATTCATCCAGATCATTTATGTTCCCATAGCAAATATACACAAACAATAAACCGTGGAACAACAATTTTTTTAAAAAACAATACAACTGTATATAAGCAATGTATGTTACAAACCAAAACGTCTTCTATTGTTTCAGCCCCTTATTGTTTCAGTGAGGCTTTAAGCTATACCTGCCCATATAATATGATACATTAATCTTCTTGATGTTACATTAAGCATGAGTTACTATTCTTACAAGTGAGCAAACTGCCTTTTGAATTGACCAAGAGCGCTACTAATGCGAACATCAACATAATTAATACCTCTGCAAATATGCATCCAATGCTCCACATAACTTCATTAATTTTTGGCTCTGAATCCTTCCCTTCCTGAACCCAAGATATCAAAGAGAAACAAACTCAGACCATGCCGCAGGAATGTACCAATTACATAGAATGAAAAATACCGAACATGTATATCCCTTTAGTATCTGACCTTGTAAATCAACGTGAATTTTGTGATCATATTCGCATTCCATGTGCTCCAAATACTGCAGATGAATATATGTAATTTCAAGAATTCAAAACTTTATGAAAGACGGGACTGTAAAACTGCTTATTTCAGACAGATTCAAACACAAATGTATCCAGTACATGTTTTAAACTATAATGATCTTAACGAGAAGGCGTTCGTTAGTTACCTCCATTGCTGCTTTTTCAGTTACAGAACCTTCTCTCACACAATACACAGCGGCCCCTTAAGAAAAGGAAAATTTCAGCAAGTGCGAGTGGTATTTGGTTTTTCCAAACGCAACAAATTCAGGACAGCAAAACAAGCCTTAGCTTACACAAATGGACCCTTCGCTATATTCCAAGGTACAAGTCCTTGTTGGGTGTTCAGGAGTGCCACAGTGATCAATGCATGCTAGGGAGACAAAACAAACAGTGTCATAAAATTATAACGAATGTAGAAACGGACAAGGCTCAGTTCGAACAACACATTACTGCACTGCAGTTTGTCCAACAAACCACACATCACACATAAGTAAAGCATATTCATGTATAAATAAAAGAGATTGACTTCTAATCTGTCAAAAGTAATTGTTTACTGATGGTGATGTAACTATAAAAGATCCAACAAATAAATGACATCAATTTTGAGTACCCTCCTCCCTCGGAGAATAATCAATTTCAAAATAAAGAACTTTGAGTCTCACTTTTGTACTCACACAGGACATAGATCTGGGAAAAAATATTGGCGGTTTCAGATAGAATATTAAGGACAAATAAAATACCAGGGGGGCTTCCATGCCCTGTTCGAATATTAGGTTCCAGAATTAGGCCAAAAGTCACCAGAAATCTCCCCAGACAATATCCCTTTGATTTTATTATATCTACCTCATGAACTTTATCATCTGGAGTGAATTATTTTCACTTTTTAAAAACACCATTGCTCAATCCTCCTTTGCTATTAATACAATAACAAGGGAGAGGGGATGATAAAATACCTCGGATCTTTGTATTATCGAAGATCAACTCAGAAAGAACAAGATTATGGAAGAAGATTGGAAAGAAAGGGGAAGTAGAAGATATTGGGTAGCTACGCAGAGCTGCAGAAAACGACCAGGGGATAATAGACACAACCTCGACTGTATATATAGTCTACTAAGTCAAAGACATATCAGGACTTGACAAAAGACTAAACAACCCTTACTAAAATGTTGCGTTTAACTCTTCTAACACGCTTTACTCTTCTAACAGCCCCCCTTGAAACAAGCAATCTCATTGCCTTGTTTTGCCAGCTAAAGAGTTAAGCATAACTAAACAACATGCACCAAACAGAAAAATAAACTGCTCAAAACAGCATATAAACTGCTCAAAACAGCATCACATCAAGCCCGCACTGTCTCTGATTCCAAGTTGTTTAAGTATGACAGGATAATTGTGTCCTGGCAAAACCTTGGTTAAAATGTCTGCCATTTGACGATCAGAAGAAACGAAATCCACTCGCACAAGACCTTCAAGAATTTTTTGTCGCACAAAATGGCAGTCCACCTCGATATGCTTGGTCCTCTCATGGAAGACCGGGTTTTTTGCAATATATACCACCGCTTGGCTGTCTGATTTGAGGGGAATGGGCAGTATCCCTTCTATTCCCAATTCATGTAGCAACCTTGTCAGCCAGCTCACCTCAGCAGCAGCTCGTCTTAAGGCTCGATATTCTACTTCAGTTGAAGAAAGAGCCACATTAGTTTGCTTCTTGGATTTCCAAGATAAAGAACTTCCACCCAGCTCTATATAAAAGCCACTAATAGACTTTCTAGTATTAGGACATCCAGCCCAATCAACATCACAATAAGCTATGAGATCAAACTTTTCAGAGGCATTCATCATCAAACCATAATTCAAAGTACCCTTAACATATCTCAATGTGTGCAGTGCAGCTCTCATATGGATATCTGTGGGTCTTTGCAAGAATTGACTCAACAATTGGACAGAAAAAGATAAATCAGGTCTTGTATGTGTTAGAAAGTTCAGTTACCCTACTAATTTCCTGAAAATCATGGGATTCTCTAAGGGTTTTCCTTCTTCCAAGATAAGTTTTACATTCAGCTCTAAGGGTCCTGCTGTCTGTCTTAACTTGTCACAACCAAATTCAATTAGAAGTTGTTCACAGAAACCTTTCTGCATAAGAATCATGTCTTGGTCTGTTCTAAGAAATTCCATCCCAATAAACCTTCCTAGGCACCCAATGTCCTTAATCTTAAATTTCTCATCCAAACTGTTCCTTACCCGTGTGATCATATCAGTGTCATTCCCAGTGAGCAAAATGTCATCAATGTAAACTGCTAAGATGGTTATCCTTTCCTTGTCTCTCCTAGTGAATA
Source organism: Limonium bicolor (assembly GCA_023374045.1). Lineage (NCBI taxonomy): Eukaryota > Viridiplantae > Streptophyta > Magnoliopsida > Caryophyllales > Plumbaginaceae > Limonium > Limonium bicolor. The sequence goes on along the minus strand of CM041778.1, from coordinate 173,029,547 downwards.
AGGAAAAGTCATTTAATGACTGGACAAAATCCAAACTTCTAAGGAAACCACTTAACTTTTCATGCCACTGCTTAGAGGCTTGTTTCAACCCATATAATGATTTCTGCAGTCTATATACTTTCCCTTTACTTGCTGTCTCATAACCTAGAGGTAATTCCATATATACCTCCTCATGCAAATCTCCATGCAAAAATGCGTTGTTAATATCTAACTGATTTATGTTCCATTTCCTTTTTACAGCAAGTATAATTATTGCTCTCACAGTTGTGAATTTCACTACCGGGGAAAAGGTTTCTAAATAGTCTATTCCATGTTTTTGGTTGTAACCCTTGGCAACGAACCTTGCCTTGTATCTCTCAAGAGTTCCATCTGCCTTATACTTGACTTTATATACCCACTTTGAGCCTATGGGTTTCTTGTCCTTTGGACAGTCTACCACTGCCCAAGTTTTATTTGTCTCCAGAGCCTTAATCTCCTCCCTCATTGCCTTAACCTAGTTGCTATTTTTTATATATTCATGATAATTATTTGGTTCTATTTCACTCTTTCTAGCTTAGTAGGAAACATGCTCAGTTTTATCATGAAGTTCAACAGATTCAGGTGTTGTGAGGCAAACATGCTTTGGTTCATAAAAATATCATTGCAAGCATAGTTAGACTCAGATTTATCCTGCAAGGCAATGAATCTAGACTTTTTGGGATAGACATGCTCGGGCACACAAAGGTGTTTTAAAGAAAGTCTATGACAGAGTAAACTAGTGAAAGAGTCAGGAAACTTCCCTTGGTCTTTGTCTGTTGCATTTCCAAGTTGGTAATCTGCAAGGTGTTTTGGTGTCTGTCTTTCTCTTGCTGACGTTCTTAATCCCATGTCCCTTGGTTCTTCTGTTGTTTCCTTGTCTGGTTCTAAGCTTTGATTCATTGTTTCTGGATGAGTTCCTGCCTCCTCATTTTCTGCTTCAGATCCTGTTAAGACTTCATTTCTGTTGTGCATAGGTGCTCTAAATATCTCTTCACATGAAATGTTAGTATTCTCAAGAAGAGTATTGTCATCAGGTATAAACAGGGGATGATCACCAGGCGCTCCTGTATTGTACTTATCTAGGCCATGCATTTCATTTTCTCCTCGATAAGGAAAAACATTTTCATAAATTGGACATCTCTATTTACAATAATCTTCTTGTTATCTAAATCAAATAATCTATATCCCTTCTTGTTAGTTGGGCAACCAAGAACAATACACTTTACAGCTTTAAGAGAAAATTTATCATGTATGGGAGCATTGATATGAGCAAAATCAAGACATCCAAAACATCTCAACTTATCATAGTCTGGTTCTGCTTCATATAAAATGTTGAAGGGACTTTTGCCTCCAAGAATGTCCAAAGGCATTTTGTTCATTAAATAAACTGCTGTTAAAACACTCTCCCCCCAAAATTACTTATGTAACACCCCAGTCGATAAACTCATAATAATCGCATTCGTAGCATAATTAGAGACATCTCACATCGGAAGTTAAACTACACTAATCCTCACTTGGGTGTCACACGCCATTACTCGCCCATGCGAGTAAAGAAGCATAACCGTAATATAACAATTTACAACAACAACTAACCGCAGTGATGGATAAGATATTTACTACATTACCCTACATACAAAGCTAATACCTATGACAAGTGAGCATTTAAAGAATTCCCAAGGTTACAATGTACTAAGATGGATTAATCCTACAGGCGTCATAAATAAAGGTCGAGGTCATCTACCCACGATCCCGCTCTTCAGCGCCAATCATCATTCACCTGAAACATAAAATATCAGTGCCCATGGAGGGCTCAACGCTTGGCCGAGTATGTTAACTATGTTATCCTAGACCCTTTAGGTCACTTAGGTCAATTAGCCGTCTGAACATGAGGTTGATTACAAGCTGGTTCAGTTTACAGTTTATGTGAACAGCAGTAAATAGCATAAATAATCATATAGCAAATCCATCATTGTAACAGTCCATTCACCACATACAATTCACAACATACAATATACTATGTACTACAAATAACATACCATATACCACATACTATAAACAATCATACAACACGTAGTTACTTCCACTAGGGTATCATAATTTTTCCTTTAATTTATGTTAGTCACCATTAAGCCTTACTCTCAATATCAATGGGTGTCATGTTAGGACAACCCGTAAATAACCTTACTGGATAGTAGTCCTCCCGTACACACAAGGTGCTCATTGCCAAGGATTATTCGATCCCGGGACTTCCACTTGCCTAATAAAGGCGTCCATGAATGGCCGAAGCCGTGTGCCAAAAGCGGCACCCTGACCCAACAGTCTATCTAGGCCCGTCGGAATATAGAGGGAGTCGGTCCGGTACGGACGTTATACTCCGGTGATCACCAATGCGTAACTAACTAGTCGAAGACTAATTAGATTGCCATACGATATACCATAAACCAACACTCTCCAATATGTGATTAATTCTTAATCAACTACCCTAAGTAAAGTCTTAGGTCATGGAGAAGTCATTACCATTACAATTACCATTGAAGTCTTATATTCCTTCCTAGAAATAATCTAGGTTATGTCCATGATTGAGTATGAAGCTCTACAGACTGGGGATCCCGAGTCTTGTTCCTAAGTGTTTTACTTAGGTTAATTAGAAATAAAGTTCTCATATATTAGTGATCCAATCGCATGATTAATCATAGTAATATTGTCCGAAGACGTCGCGCACAATAATAATCGCTTAACAATTCAAGGAAATAATCCACACAACATGCATAGCACACATATCGTTCTTATCATATAGCCAAACAATACCCGAACCCGAGGCTTCCCTCAGGGGTTCAGACCACACAATGAACATACCGTACACCGAAGTACAACGCTAGCGTGACAATACACGCTTGCCCTCAATCACCCCGAAGCTCGTCCTCCAGCATATGCCCTCTAATGCACTCAACTCTATAATACAACTACATATTAGCTCTCTGTAATACGGACTAATTTGGTATTCCAACTAATCACTAATCCCCCTTGTAATTACCCCCATGATTGCTCAATGTTTACTATTCGAGTTTTAAACAGTTTGGGATTAGTTAAATCACCCTCCACTATATTGTAATTAGCATGTAGTATTTATTTACTACTTAGGATTTAATCCAAATAACCTATTTCGTTTATTCATAGGTTTGTTATTTATATATAATACACACATCCATGTGGTTTGTTACTATATGTTAATTATATCCTCGGCCTTTAAACCTTTATTTCTCCTTTCGAGTTATGAGTAGGTCAACTTGACCTCCTTGGTCAATTGAGTTGGCTTAGCCAATTATGTTGACTTGGTTAGTTTATCCAAGTGTATAAGTTTATATAATTCATATTAGGACCCTTGTATTATATAACTCACTGACCATTTAATATGTCATACTTAAACATAAGAACTCTATGTCTAATGTGTTATACTTTATCTCCCCATCTTATACCTCTCTTAGTTAATATTGTATGGATCCCAACCATATCATATAATCCATTCACTTCATATACTCTTAGATATATAAGGATTACAAAACTCATTCATTAAATGATATAACTTATCATTTCATATAAGGTAATTAACCTCACTTAGTTGTGTTATTTTACACAAATCCATATTAGGATTAAAATCCTAAGATTATGTAACATTTATAACATTATGGACCATATTCTAAAATTCAATCATAATCTTCATATTGTACGTCTAATACATAAGTTTTATTAATTACTAAAATCTGTAATGGCATTACATTATTTAGCCAAATAACTTCCAACCTCAGAGTTCGAATCCAAATTATACTAGCTTATCAGTTAATTCCTTTCGTACCTAGCATAATCTAATCCTCTACCTACATACACACATACGTATTCATACAATATATATACATAGTCTTATAAATTATAACATTAACCCACTACATATACATATATAAAACTCTAACTTCTCATTCATAATATCAACTTAATACTCATAAACTTCACACCGATTTATAAAACGAATCCTTAATTACTTTAACCCATCAATTGATCATTTAATAAAATTCATTAATCTCCTTTTACTACTTACTAATTTAGTACCTAAGCATTCAAAGTTGGCCCAATCAACTATTCCAATTCTTACCACTTCTAGCTTGGGTTTAAGCCCTTTATAAAATTCTAGTCAATCGGCTAGAAGCCCAACTTGACTAACTTCAGCTCAATTTGATTTATCCTTTATTGGTTTAGTGGGATATTCCTCTAAGCCCAGTTTAGTTTGACTAACCCAAAATCACTTTTTGACCTAAACAAAATTCCCAAATCAATTTAAATTCTGAAACCTTAATTTTGACTCCCCAATTTCGATTTTGACTTGGTCAAAATCCCTAATTTGATCTTGACCACACAACACCAATTTTGACCATTCCAATTTGATTTTAACCACGTCATAAACCCTAAGCTATCCCATTTTATATTTTCATCCATAATTTTCTCCAATTACATTTTCAGTCACCATTTAATCATAATTACCATTTTAACCCAATTTTTCAAATATTACGATTTTACCCCAATATTAATTTATCCAGAAAACCATAGTTCACATTCTGATTTTTCACTTAAATCCCTAAATTTCCAAAATTACCAATTGACCTAGAATTTTCTAGATTTAAGTTTCGCTCCTATTTCCAAAACACTAATTTAATTAAAAAATTATATATATATATATATTCATTTATTTATTTATTATATTTTAATTTTTTCCAACTATCGCCGCCAACTCCCAAACATACCGCATCCTTAATTCTGATCAACGTTTTTCCCAAATTCTAGTTCTGATCTTTGAACATCTTAACCCACTCAAACTAAACTCAAAATTTTACACAACATACAAACCTTAATTTTTGGTTTTATCAAAACTACAAATCATGGCCTTAATTTTCGGATTCCCACAGAATGACAAGAATACAAAATCTTTTTTCCTTGGTTTAACCCAAAATTTTAATTTATTCATTCAGACATCCTACATGTCGATCTCACCAGACTTTAACATAGAAACTCAAATTTCAGAAGCACAAAACTCCCATCAGAATCAGTAATTTTTTTAAATTACAAAATCATCAAGTTTACACAAGTTTTTTCAAGTCATCAACAACCACAAAACTTTAGTTTTACGCATCCTAAGATTCACCAGATTAGCTCTAGTTTTCGGACCTAACTACAACATAAACACCAATCCAGATTCGTACCCAATCAGTCACAAAACCCAAAGTCTCGGCACCATCAAAGTCCATCCCAGAACAAATTTTTCAGTCGATTAAACCCCCAACGTAACTCTAAGTTCGTATTCAACAAAACACTCGAAACAAACCCTAAATTTTCGCATAGAACAACATCAAATCTTCAGATTAAATTCCATGTACAAGGTTTGTAGATCTACGGCTAACAAAAACGAGGCATTCGAATTACTATAGCCATCTACCTCGCACAAGAACTGGCCAGAAATTCGTACAAGATTTTACAAGGGAAAAATCGGCTCTAAGGCGTCGAAATTTCAGAGAAGGAGAAGGGGATAATTTTTTGTCCTAGTTTCTAGCTTAATCTAGCCTAAATCAACAACAAAACTAGCAAGACAAAATATAAAAGGATGAGCTACCTCCCGACGTCTGATGGGGATTTTCGGATTTGGTCTCCTTCCATCTCGGGCGGCTCCAAACGCGGCTCCTCCGGTCTCCTTCTCTTTTGTCTGTCCCGACTCCTCTCAGTTTGTGTCCACTTCTACCACCATATCACGTTCTCGGATGCAAGCAGAAGAGTAGAGGCGTGGAGGAAGAGGAAGGAGAATGAAGAGAAAATGAAGAGAGTCGTCGCGCAGGAATGGAGAAGAAGAGGGGCTCGAGATAGGGTTTGCAAAATCCCGTGAGTTAGGAAAGAAGGGAGACACGAGCAGTATTTCCTATCGCCAGTTTAAGGTTTAGAAATTGAAGGTGGAAGAATGAAGGAGGGCGGCGAGGGAGAAATGAGAGTGTTAGGGATTATGTTAGGGTTTGAGCATTGAAGGAAATAACGAATAGAGAGGCGCCCGTATGTTCTGAGTTCCAGTTAGGGTTGCAATGTATGTAAGTGAAGAGATGGTCTTGAGAGGAGGCGCCCCATTGGGCTCTTTTTTTTTTGAGCTGGACTATTACCGAAAGTGGATGGGAACTGGGCCGGCCCAGTATTTTGGCTGGTCGGCCCATTTTAATTGTAGCAACGTTTCACTTGTAAGGTCGTTTCTAGCTCGTTTTATACCTGTCTTTCGTGCCGTTCGCGACACGTTGCCCTGTTTAACGAGGCAAATTTTTTTATGCCTCTTAATTTATACTTCCAAACAATAATTATCATTGTTATTTATAAGTTTAATTAATTTGTATTTAATTTCTAATTGGTTTGCGTTTCACCATTTTAGGCGAAAACATGATCTCTTTTATTCCGATTTCTTAGCTAATATTTCAATGCCTCTGGAATTATCCAAATAACCTCGTAAGGTGTCTAAGACCTTGTTTGCACTCCTAAAATATTTATGGCACATTTTTCAATGTAAAAATGACTAATTTTATTGTCGTTTATATTCATTTTTCTAAAACATTCTCAAGGTCGTTTAGTGATCATTAATGTTACTAACGACTTCTAAGGGTTCATTTAAATATTATATTATTCCCATTTTACTTATTTAAGGATATTTAATTCCTTAATCTCTCATTAATTACTTTTATTTAATTAATTTATGATTAATTAAAGTACTTAATATTAAGGATATTTCAACTTAGGTAAACCAGAGTGGAACATTAATCCTCTTGCTGTCTCCAAACTATGCCTATGTTTTCTTTCTACAACTCCATTTTGATGGGGAGTGTGTGCACAGGTCATTTGATGATGTATTCCCTTTACCTTAAAGTATTTTATCCTTGTTTAGATGCTCCTAACTCATATGCATTTAATTTTTCTTTTGAATTGAGTTTCCGCCATTTGAACAAATTATTTAATGACATTAAGACATTTTGATTTCTGCGCAATCATATGTATCCAAGTGGCACGGGAATTATCATCTACAAAAGTGAGAAAATATGTGAAGTTGTCATGTGTCTTTGATGCATAAGGTCCCCACAGATCTACATGTAGTAATTGAAAATTTTCCGAGGTTTTAGTTGTGCTCAAAGGAAAAGGAAGCCTATGGCCTTTGGCTTTACAACATGATTCACACAGAAATTGTTTCTTTGCTAATTTTTTATCAAACAGATTCAATTTCTTTAGTTTCCCTATGGGCAAGTGCCCAAGTCTATGGTGCCATAGACTAACAACGTTTTTACAATCAAAACCATCCACCACCCTTCTAGAATTACAAGCTATAGAGGAAAGAGAAACTTGAAACATGTTCTTATTCCAGGAAAAAAATTCATCTAATAGGTATAATCCTCCTGTCATCCTCCCAATTATGTGCTCAAGAGGTGACTCACATTCCTAAAAAGTACAACAAGCATCATCAAACTAGAATTTCCCTTTAAGCTGCATAGCCAGTTTACTGATTGAAATTAAGTTGAATTGAAAACTGGGAACGAATAAAACATTCTTCAAGGTTAAACCGAGATTGATCCTAACATTTCCTATGATGCTCACTAGGATGGCCGTCGGGCATTCCTATGGTGTGTGTCCTTTCAAGAGGTTTGTAAGAAATAAAGTTTTTTAGATCGCAGCACATGTGCTCACTTGCACCACTATCTAATATCCATTTCTTGGCTAAATGGTTTTTGATATCTGTTGAGTTCAAAACTAATTTATGTGTTCTTACATCATGTTGAGCACAAGGAACCTTTGAACCAAATTGTTTCCCAGTTCTAAGGTATTCATTTTGCGACAGGAGCTCATTAAACTTATTTGAGTCAGACACATCATCAAAACTACACATTGAGTCAGACACAACATCAAAATTACACATTCCATACCAAGGAACAGAGCTTCTAGGAGCAGTTTTTGAATAGCGGGAAACAGATAGGTAATCATCAGAAACTCCAAAAACATCATCTATTTTACCAGTGACATTCTGTGCACTTAAAACATCGACATTCCTAGGGTTTGTTTTCAATAGGCATAGATAAGATAAAGATTTATTAGTAGCACCAGAAACACTAGAAAAACATCGATCAGATAAGTATTCATCAGAACTGTCATGGATATAATCACAAGAGGCTACTCTTAATTGTCCCAAATTAGACAGGGAGTCATTAGTAGCACCAAAAACATTTAAAACTCTAGAAACAACAGACTCATCATCTAAATCAGGTTGTGCAATTAAATTAGTAGCACCATAAACATTTAAAACTCCAGAAACAACAGAAACATCATCTAAATCAGGTTGTGCAATTAAATTACTGGTATTGTCAACAGAGACAGGTTGCAAAATGCAAGAATCATTGAAATAGTTATCAGACATGCATCGTAATTCACTCAATTCAGAGGCGTAGGGTCTAGAAATTGTACCAACAAAGCTACAGGTAACGTTAGTCTCTTCTCCCTTTCCTGGTTGATTCTTTGCAAAGTGAGATAACAACTGATTTACTTGCTCCAAGGTGAACATTGCATTGTTTCCTTCTCGTCTAGTTGGACTTTGAGTATTGTCAATGCTTGCGGCTATGGTCTTTTTTCCTTTCTTCCAACTTGGTGGAAATCCGTTAATCTGATAGCACCTTTCTACTGTATGACCATTTTACCGCAGTGGGAGCAAGAAAGGTTCGCGCGCTTCACTTCTTTGGTTTGCCAGGGTTTTCCTCCCTTCTTGCTTGATTCAACTGAGAAGGAGAGACTGCTCTCTCCCTTTGCCGGTGAACATACGCTCTTCTGTCTTTCTTCATGGACAAGAAGTGAGTAGACTTGATCTATCGAAGGTAAGGGAGACATCATAAGTATGTTTCCCCGTACAATCGAAAAAGTTTCCGAAAGACCCATTAAGAACTGCACGACGTGTTGTTTTCTGAAAATTTCCTTATACCCAACTTTAGCGTCGCATTCGCAGTGTGGAACCTCTTGCGAAGAATCGAGTTCATCCCATATCCTTTTGATCTTGGTGTAATAGACTCTAATTGTGTCTGCTTCTTGTTTGGTCTCTATCAGTTTTTTATGAAGGGAATAGATTTGTGCAGCGTTCGATTCTTCATACCACGTTGAAAGCTCGCTCCAGATTTGCGAGGTAGTCTTATAATAAAGGACTGTATCTGTAATGTCCTTATCTAGAGCTATGAGAATCCAGGTAGTAACCATCGAATTACACCGATCCCATGACTCGGCCTTCGTCTCTGAATATTTCGGTCTTGGAAAAGTTCCTTCGACATAACAGAGTTTGTTCCTTGCTCTCAAGGCACTTGACATGCTCTGCTTCCATGATCTGAAACCTTTTCCATCAAATTTCCCAACCAAAAGTGCTCATGGGCTCTCGGAGGTTGCCAAGAACAGTGGATCGGAATTGTCGCCCAGGACAATTCCCTGAATTTCGCTTTTCCCGCTTCCACTCGTTTCCGCCTTTTCTTTCTCCTTCCCTTTGTCCTCTCCATCTGAATTCATTTTCGAAGTCCTTCATCGCTTTCTGCGAAAAAATTTATTGAAGAAGTCTCTGAAGAACGACGCTTCAAGAATTAGGGTTTTTGAGTTATCTTCTCCGTAGAACAATCCACTCTCATCAGAATTATGATTCTCGCTCTGATACCATGATAAAATAACTCAGATCTTTGTATTATCAAAGATCAACTCAGAAAGTACAAGATTGTGGAAGAAGATTGGAAAGAAAGGGGAAGTAGAAGATATTGGGTAGCTACGTAGAGCTACAGAAAACGACCAGGGGATAATAGACACAACCTTGACTGTATATACAGTCTACTAAGTCAAAGACCTATCAGGACTTGACAAAAGACTAAACAGCCCCTACTAAAACGTTGAGTTTAACTCTCCTAACACGCTTAACTCTTCTAACAGGGGAAACAAAGTAGGTAACATGTCAGAATATACCTGCAAAGTGGGCAAACTCTTTCGACGAAGGATCAAAGTGCATACCAGTTCAGGAAAAAGACCAATGTGTAGGTTCAGGATTTTCTATATTCAAACTCATACCAGTTACACAGTGCAATTAGTGCAAATCTAAACCAAAAACAAGAATAACAGTCTCCTTATCTCACACCCATAAATTTCATAATAACAAAAGTGAGTCTTTCTACCTGAATACTCATATGCAAATACAAAATGAATATGATAATCAAGTAGGGAGCACATCTACTGTTGTCAAATGGCACCCAAGGTGCCAGTAATACTATATTTCACTATTAAAACTCATTTGCTTTAGACCTTAGAATTCCTTTCTTTTAGCTGATCTACAAGTTCTTGGTTGGTGCCCATAACTTATCATACTATTAAAATCAAACCACACGTCGCACAATGTTGCATCTCAATTATATCCCTCTGGTTTAAATACATCCAAAACATCTGATATATAAGCTTGGATACGTACCATTTACAGATCACACAATTGAGTAAAAGCATGCAATTTAAATTAGATGCAAAAACAGTAGAAGCAACTGGTCTTAATAGAGATGAAAACATATAATATCACCATAAGTTCAAGGACAGTCAATTGACACTGAAATTTCTAGAGCAATTATATTCAAAACAGTCGATTGTGTCAATATTTACATACCAACATTTTCAGGTTTCAGACCTCAAGCATTTAGTAATATATTAATGTTTCTGTATACCAACATTTTATCAGCTTGGTCAAATAAGGTTCTACTACTGCTAAAAAACAACCAAAACTAGTATAAGGGAGTGGAACTATGACTTGCAAGGATGGAGAGTAGCGGGAAGGCCAAAGTCCCATTGATGAACGATTGATCTTGATTCTGCACCCCACAGAATGTTAAAAGCACATATGTGTCTATTCTAGTAGAAGAGGCAGATAGCATCTTGTACGTATGGCGTCTATTTTCATCAAGAATGATTTGCTCCTTTTCATGCTTCAGTAGTATGTACTTCGGCATGGAACCAGGGGTTAACCAAGAATTTTACAAGATATAAGTGAACAAGGTAATGTCATGAAATTATAAAGTATTCAATAAGTAATTACGGAGGATTGAGAAATGAAGAAAAATCACAGTATCTTAATTAGCAGGTATATCGTTGGTTTTGTCATATTTGTCATCAAACCAGCTAATTTTCCGGGGTTAACCATTCATGAAACTGTGCGCCAAGTTGAAGATATTATCATAGACACAGGAAGAAGTGCATGTTCAATGTAAAACATTTGATAATTTTCTGCAGGATTATTTTAGAAAGGTAGGTGGGAGAAGTGATGCAACTAACAGAGGCCAGTTGTCCTTGTTTTTCTCTTTGGGAGGAAGACCAACACCCTAGTTATTAGTACTGTAGGTAAAATCCAACCTGATCATGATAATAGGTAGGGGTGTTCATGGAAAACCGGAACCGCCAAACCGGACCGGAACCGGAAACCCGGTTAACCGAAGTCGTTTGCCGGTTCGGTTAACCGAACCGTTTAGTTTCCCGGTTCCGGTTCCGGTTACGGTTATTGATTTTGACGAATCCGGTTAACCGAAAAAACCGTTTAAGCATTTAATTTATTAACTTTTTTGAGTATAAGTATTAAACTATATGGTTAATTATTAGATTTACCAAAAATAAATATACAATTACATAGTTAATGGTTATAATTATACCAAAATCAATAAAATCTTATCAAAATCGGCGGTTAACCAGATTAATATCGCAACAAAACCAGAAAAACCGCACATTGTTTACTAATTATACGAAAAAAACACATAAATCTACATCATTTCGGTTAACCGTTAAACCGGTAAAACCGCACCGAAACCGACGGTTAACCGGTCCCGGTTAACCGCTTCTAAATGAACCGGTTACGATTATTAAATTTGACTAACCGACAATCCGGTTAACCGGTGAAAAGCCGGTTAACCGGATATGAACACCTAGGTCTATAGACAATTATATAGAATTCGAAGTCAGAACGGGACCATGTAATGACCCCTTTGTCATATGTGAAAGCCAATTTACCAACTTGTCATTCTGTTTCCTTAAATAACATATCACAATGAGATACATCAAAATATTTTTCAAAAAATGACACTGATATCTCAGCTATTTACCTTCATTGAGTGGATGGAGCTTTTGCATATAATGTAACGACCCCAAAACCAGCCTGGGAGTTAGGGCCGTTACACGCCGCGAGTCTACTACCTAACGTCGCAAGGCTCTAAGAAAAACGAATCCCAAAACCAAATAACGAACTTGTATAAATACCAAAAGAGTTTACAAGCTTTAAATCCTTATAGGTCAAATACAAAGAGAGGCCCGAAGGCTACACAAAGTACTAAAGCGTCCAACGCGCAAGCAAACAAAGTCTAAAGAAACATAACATAAACGATGCTCCAGAAGGGGACAAGAGAGAGAAGATCCCACGAGCTCAATCTGCAACAAAGTAAAGGGGTGAGCTAAACAGCCCAGCAAGAAGAAGACTTCCTCAAGGAAGCCCACTCAAAACAGAAGCAGAAGGATACTTATAAACAGAGAAGATGGCAGAGTCAATATAAATAGACAGAATGAAACCACAAAACAGAGGCAGAGCAGAATGTCACTACAAATCGTAGTCGGACCTTCAGAAACAGATGCAGAAGAGTGGGACACTAGTAACCAGCTAACACAATAGAAGGACTCACATAATGTCCTATGGATCCGAAGATCCCACAACAGAAGCCGTAGAGACAGCTAACAGACCCGTCGGTCAAATAACATCCTAAGGGAGACCCTAAGGAGTATAAACAGAAGGAATTCCTGCGCAGCATGCTACGGGACAGCCCGACCCGACTATCCAAGGCTCAGAAGCAAAGTGACTAGGTCCCAAAACCAAAAGCTCACAAAACAGATCTCAGGTGCATAAAAATGCATATAAACAGCATAAGAAGCTTGTACACAGATAGGGGAACCCAACCCCGCAAACGGAACTCAAAACGGAGCTAAAACGAAGAAGTTATGCCAAAAACAGAGGCATGTCCGAACTTGCGTCCGACCTTGCAAGTTCGGACAGATGCCGAGAACAAATACCGCAGAGAAATCACAGTGTCCGAACTTCTATGTTCGGACCGAAGTTCGGACAAAATCTTCGGAAACGTTACGAGGGAAGTCCGAGCTTCGAAACTCGGAATTTTCACAAAACAGGGGTGTCCGAACTTCGATGTTCGGACCGAAGTTCGGACGCCCCGAAATTCAGAAATCAGAGGCGGAAAAACGAGCCGTCCGAACTTCAACGTTCGGACCGAAGTTCGGACGGCACAACAGAGGCGAAAACCAGGACGATCAGACGCGCAGAAAATCATCCAAAACATACCAAACTCACCCAAAATTCATAGAATGGTAAATCAGTACCCTCGGGGGTTTAACCATCAATTAACACACAAAACGCGGAGAAAACGCACAAGCAACACACGAAATCAGATACGAAACAGATATTAAAAGCAGTCCCCGAGGGTGAGCAAACTACCCCGATTCCATCCCCCACTTACATCGAATTGCAGAGAAGGTTGCACCAAACTGAAGCGGAGCGAAGACCCGACACACCGCAACCCCGAACAGCGCAATCAGCCACTGAATTTGCAGAGAACAGCCCCCAAAAACAGAATGCAAAATCAGAAAACTGCTTCTCCAAAACAGCAAAGAGACTACCGAATTCACCAACGAACCTACCTGATTTGCAGAGGAACAGAATCTGAACAGAAGCAGCATCAGAACCGACCACAAACACAGCAAAGATTCACCAGAAGACAAAGTGCTCACCAAGGAAGAAGAAGAGAGGAGAGAAACTGTCGCGAGGAAGAACGCACGATTTGTAAATTGATCGTGAATTGCAAAAAGGATTAAAAGACTTAACTTCCTTAATTAAGTCTCACCAAAATAAAAGAGAGGGGAATGACCTCCTTGCCCCCGTCTTTTAACTTAAAGACTCCGGTGTCCCATCAGCTATCCAAAGTAACACATAACATAAGCAAAGATATAAACCGAAATGTCATGAAATCTGAAACGTAAAATACGGAGTATTACATCACTCCCCCCTTAAAAGGAATTTCGTCCTCGAAATTCAACATACCTCACTGCTCGAAGAGGGAAAGGAACTTGGCACGCAACTCCTCCTCGAGTTCCCACGTCGCCTCACGCTCAGACTGATCAGACCACTGCACCTTAACCATAGGCAATGTCTTGCTACGAAGCCGACGAACATCCCGAGCTAAAATACGAACCGGAACTGCCTCATAAGTGAAATCATCTCGGAGTCAAAGCTGACCATAATCTATCACATGCGAAGGATCGTGTAGATACTTCCTGAGCATCGACACATGGAACACGTCGTGCACTCCTGCTAGAGCTGGTGGCAATGCCAATCTGTAAGCCACCGCCCCAAACCTTCTCAAGCACCTCAAAAGGCCCTACGAACCGAGGACTCAGCTTGCCTCGCTTCCCAAAACGAACCACACCCCCTGGAGAAATCTTCAGATACACGTGGTCTCCCACCTGAAACTCAAGCGGACGGCGTCTCTGATCTGCATAACTCTTCTGCCGGCTCTGGGCAACCAACAAACACTCCCTGATAGTCTTGACTTTGTCCACAGCCCCCTGCACCAACTCAGGACCCACAATCGCCCTCTCTCGCAGGTCGTCCCAACAAATAGGAGATCTACAGCGCCTACCATACAACGCCTCAAATGGAGCCATCCCAATGCTCGATTGGAAACTATTGTTGTAGGCGAACTCAATCAATGTCACATGCTGATCCCAGCTGCCCCCGAAGTCGAGCACACAAGCCCTCAACATGTCCTCCAAAATCTGATTCGTCCTCTCGGTCTGCCCATCTGTCTGAGGATGATAAGCCGAACTGAAAGCCAAATTCGTCCCTAACGCCTTATGCAGGCTCCGCCAGAAGCGAGATACGAATCTCGGATCTCTGTCCGAAACGATCGTCGCCGGCACACCATGCAGCCTCACAATCTCATCTACATACAGCCGAGCCAGGCGCTCAAGGCTGAAGGTCTTCCTCACAGGCAAGAAATGGGCTGACTTCGTCAACCGGTCCACAATCACCCACAACGCATCGTACCCAGAAGATGTCCTAGGCAGCCCCACAATGAAATCCATGCCAACGCTCTCCCATTTCCACTCAGGAACGGGAAGAGGCTGTAGAAGCCCCGCAGGTCGCTGATGCTCAGCCTTCACCTGCTGACAGGTTTGGCAACGAGCCACAAAATCAGAAATCTCCCTCTTCATATTCGCCCACCAAAAGGATTCCCGGAGATCCCGGTACATCTTCACCCCTCCTGGGTGAACAGAATAAGGAGCTCCATGAGCCTCCTGCATAATCTCCCGCCTAAGGTCGCCACCACTAGGCACACAGACTCTGCCTCTAAAGCGTAGACAGTCATCGCTGGACACAGAAAACTCTGACTCCTGCTCATCTGACATCCTCTCCCTGATCTTACACAACTCAGCATCAGCCTTCTGACCCTCTCTGATCCGCTCAATCAAAGTAGACTGGACCTGAATAGAAGCAATCATCCCAGCACGGTCGGACCGAACAACCCAAATCCCCATACGCTGAAGCTCAATAGCAGACCTCTGAACTCCTGACAACGAACAAGCAAGACCAGGAGCACCCCTACGGCTCAAGGCATCAGCCACCACATTCGCTCTACCCGGATGGTAGAGGATCTCCAGGTCGTAGTCATGTAACAGCTCCAACCAGCGCCGCTGTCTCAAATTCAATTCCTTCTGCGTGAACAGATATTTGAGACTCTTGTGATCCGTGTAGACCTTACACGTCACCCCATACAAATAGTGCCACCAGATCTTCAAGGCGAAGACCACAGCAGCTAGCTCCAAGTCATGGGTAGGATAATTCTTCTCATACGGCTTCAACTGTCGTGACCCATACACTACCACCTTTCCCTGCTGCATCAAAACACACCCCAGCCCTCTATGGGAAGCGTCACAGAACACCTCAAAGCCCTCTGTCCCAGAAGGCAACGTCAAAATCGGAGCCGAAGTCAACCTCTTCTTCAACTCCTGAAAGCTCTCCTGGCACGCCTCACTCCAATCAAACTTGACATCCTTCCTAAGAAGACGAGTCAAGGGAGATACGATCTTAGAAAAGCCCTCCCACGAACTTCTATATATACCCAGCCAATCCCAGAAAACTGCGCCACCTCAGACACACTAGTGGCTTCGCCCACTCCATAACTGCCTTAATCTTCTCTGGGTCCACTGATATGCAATCCTTCGAAACCACGTGGCCAAGAAACACCACTCTATCCAACCAGAACTCACACTTCTTCAATTTAGCATACAGCTCCTTCTCCTTCAACGTCTGAAGAACCATCCTCAGATGCTCCTCATGCTCCTCAGCACTCTTGGAGTACACCAAGAGTCGTCAATAAACACAACTACGAAAGAATCCAAGAAAGGTTTGAAGACTCTGTTCATCATATCCATGAAGAACGACGGGGCATTGGTCAAACCAAAAGGCATAACCAAGAACTCATAATGCCCATATCGGGTCCTAAATGTAGACTTAGGCACATCCTCGGCCTTAATCTTCATCTGATGATATCCAGAACGCAAGTCGATCTTCGAGAAGACTGTCGCCTGTAACTGGTCGAAGAGATCATCAATGCGGGGAAGAGGATACCGGTTCTTGATGGTAACCTTATTCAATTCCCTGTAGTCAATACACAATCTGAAGGAGCCATCCTTCTTCTTCACAAACAGCACAGGTGCTCCCCATGGAGACACACTAGGGCGAATGAAGCCCTTATCCAGAAGATTCTGCAGCTGCACCTTCAGCTCCTTAAGCTCTGCCGGACTCATGCGATAGGGAGCTTAGAGATAGGCTGAGTCCTGGCGCTAACTCAATAGAAAACTCCACCTCACGATCAGGTGGTAGCCCTGGCACATCGTCCTGGAACACCTCAGGAAACTCACACACAATGGGTATATCTTCAAACCGGGATCCCTCCTTAACCTCAGGTACAAAGCAGAGAAAAACCCTGGCAGCCCTTCTCAAGGAAGGACTGCCTGCATAGCAGACACCAACAGGAGCACAAGGGATGGCGTTCCCCACAAAGCAAAACGGGTCTCACCGGTCTATCAAACACCACCCTCCTAGCCGCACAATCTATATGGGCATGGTGCTCCGCTAGCCAGTCCATGCCCAAAATCACATCGAAGCAAGACATATGCATAG
This sequence comes from Limonium bicolor, assembly GCA_023374045.1. Taxonomy (NCBI): domain Eukaryota; kingdom Viridiplantae; phylum Streptophyta; class Magnoliopsida; order Caryophyllales; family Plumbaginaceae; genus Limonium; species Limonium bicolor. The sequence continues at coordinate 173,012,194 of CM041778.1, read as the reverse complement.
GGATCAAATCAGCAGACAAGTTCCTATCCATAATCACTCGGAACCGACTTACACACAGAATCAATCACAAGCAGGCACCACTCAACGGGCTAGAAATACACAAATCCACATCACAGGGCAAACAGACAACCGAGATACCCAACTAAATCAGCAGACACAAGGTGTGGGTAGCTCCTGAATCAAACAAGCAGAAAACTGGCTGAGAAGAGATCTGAAGAATACCTGACACTACTCGGTCTGAGTCACGGTCACGCCCACCAGCTAGAGCATACACACGGGCCTGGGTCTGGGGCTTCTTCTAATCAGCCTTTCTGCCCGGACCCTGAACCAGCAACACTCTCAGAACCACCACTGCTACCTCCACCTCTAGCCTGTGGACACTGGGCAATGCGGTGATCCAGCGAACCACACTTGAAGCACGCCCGGACTTCTGTAGCCTCCCGTCCTGGTGGAATCGATCACATCCGCACACTTCTCCACAGCAGGGGATGCTGATGAAGAAGAACCCCGGTCTCCTCTATACTTCTTCTTCTGAGAAGAAGGCTGCTCACACCTCTCGGGCTTCTCCACACGACCCTTCCTCTTCTGGTCTTTGCCCTTATCGGGCCTCTGGTCCTTCTTCTCATAACGCTGCCTAGCCTGCAGCTCAGCCTCCCACAACCAACGCCACATCAGCCACATCCCTGAATGGTCTTGTGGCGAAAGTTGCCACAGCAGCTCGAATGTCACCCCTAGACCAGCCGAACTTCCTAGCCTTTCGATTGTCATCCGGCTCAGGCACAAACTTAGAGAGAGAAATAAACTTGCGCACGTACTCATCCACTGACATCTCCTTCGTCTGACGAAGCCTCCCATACTCTACAATCTTCTGATCCTGAAGACATCGGGATAGAAACTGCTGATTGAAGCAGCCCCTGAACTGCTCCCATGTCCATGGGGGGGGTACTTCCCTTCACCGACTTCCACCACTCCTTCGCCTCTGACTGAAACATAAAGGTGGCAAAGCCAACCTTCTGATCCTCCTCACATCCCATGACCCGCAGAATGTCCTCAATGGCAATGGCAGTGATCCAGTGGCTGCCTCCTGTGGGTCGCCACTAGCATCAAAAGAAGGCGGCTTCAGCTTCAGGAACTCCTGAAGCGCCTTCACGTTGCTGCCCCCCGCGTTACCGGCTCCTACCGCTTGACCAGCAGTGCCCCTACAGTCTGCAGCACCTGGGTCACCACCTGCTGCACAATCTCTGCAATGTCCCCCTGGGGAGCATCGCCTGAAGCTGCACCACGTCCTGAACGTCGGGGAGGCATACTGAAGATACAACATCAAAATTAATCAGAAACCGACAAGCAGCAAACAGCAGACCTTTCAGACACCTACACTGCAGACAAACCCCACAAACACCAAAGAACGAGCAACCTGGCTCTGATACCACTAAATGTAACGACCCCCAAAACAGCCTGGGAGTTCGGGCCGTTACACGCCGCGAGTCTACTACCTAACGTCGCAAGGCTCTAAGAAAAACGAATCCCAAAACCAAATAACGAACTTGTATAAATACAAAAGAGTTTACAAGCTTTAAATCCTTATAGGTCAAATACAAAGAGAGGCCCGAAGGCTACACAAAGTACTAAAGCGTCCAACGCGCAAGCAAACAAAGTCTAAAGAAACATAACATAAACGATGCTCCAGAAGGGGACAAGAGATAGAGAGAGACCACAAGCTCAATCTGCAACAAAGTAAAGGGGTGAGCTAAACAGCCCAGCAAGCAGAAGACTTCCTCAAGGAAGCCCACTCAAAACAGAAGCAGAAGGATACTTATAAACAGAGAAGATGGCGGAGTCATATAAATAGACAGAATGAAACCACAAAAAGAGTAGAGCAGAATGTCACTTCAAATCGTAGTCGGACCTTCAGAAACAGATGCAGAAGAGTGGGACATAGTAACCAGCTAACACAATAGAAGGACTCACATAATGTCCTATGGATCCGAAGATCCCACAACAGAAGCCGAGTAGAGACAGCTAAAGACAACCCGTCGGTCAAATAACATCCTAAGGGAGACCCTAAGGAGTATAAACAGAAGGAATTCCTGCGCAGCATCTACGGGACAGCCCGACCCGACTATCCAAGGCTCAAAAGCAGTGACTAGGTCCCAAAACCAAAAGCTCAAAACAGATCTCAGGTGCATAAAAATGCATATAACAGCATAAGAAGCTTGTACACAGATAGGGGAACCAACCCCGCAAAACGGAACTCAAAACGGAGCTAAAACGAAGAAAGTAGTTATGCCAAAAAAAGAGGATGCCGAAACTTGCGTCCGACCTTGCAAGTTCGGACAGATGCCGAGAACAAATACGCAGAGAAATCACAGTGTCCGAACTTCTATGTTCGGGACCGAAGTTCGGACAAAATCTTCGGAAACGTGCGAGGGAGTCCGAGCTTCGAAACTCGGAATTTTCACAAAACAGGGGTGTCCGAACTTCGATGTTCGGGACCGAAGTTCGGACGCCCCGAAAAATTCAGAAATCAGAGGCGGAAAAACGAGCCGTCCGAACTTCAACGTTCGGACCGAAGTTCGGACGGCACAAAGAGGCGAAAACCAGGACGATCAGACGCGCAGAGAAAATCATCCAAACATACAAACTCACCCAAAATTCATAGAATGGTAAATCAGTTACCCTCGGGGGGTTTAAACCATCAATTAACAACACAAAACGCGGAGAAAACGCACAAGCAACACACGAATCAGATACAAAAAACAGATATTAAAAGCAGTCCCCGAGGGTGAGCAAACTACCCCGATTCCATCCCCACTTACATCGAATTGCAGAGAAGGTTGCACCAAACTGAGCGGAGCGAAGAACCGACACACCGCAACCCGAAAGCGCAATCAGCCACTGAATTTGCAGAGAAAGCCCCCAAAAAAAGAATGCAAAATCAGAAACTGCTTCTCCAAAAACAGCAAAGAGACTACCGAATTCACCAACGAACCCTACCTGATTTTGCAGAGGAACAGAATCTGAACAGAAGCAGCAGGCAAGAACCACCAAACGCAGCAAAGATCACCAGAAGACAAAGTGCTCACCAAGGAGAAGAAGAGAGGAGAGCGTATAGAAACTGTCGCGAGGAGAACGCACGATTTGTAAATTGATCGTGAATTGCAAAAAGGATTAAAGACTTAACTTCTTAATTAAGTCTCACCAAAATAAAAGAGAGGGAATGACCTCCTTGCCCCGTTTTTAACTTAAAGACTCCGGTGTCCATCAGCTATCCAAAGTAACACATAACATAAGCAAAGATATAAACCGAAATGTCATGAAATCTGAAACGTAAAATACAGAGTATTACATATTATTTGTCGGCCAGCCAGTAACAAAATTCACATGTAACGATATATTCTCTCTATTCCTAACAAGACAGACTGATATAAACATAACAAGAGGCATATAGACTGAAACCTACCTAGCTAGTGTGACTGATGATTTATTAAAATGATGTTATATTCATTTTAAATTTGATACTATGATTCATTGAAATTGGTTATGATTCATTAACTAATAAGTGGTGAATTAGATAACAAACTCTGGAAGGGGTAAAAAATCATTATTGTTTTTAGTGTATTATTATTGTATTGTAATATATTTTAAACCTTATATGGTGAATGATGGATTTATCTTACGTACCAAAATATTGTTTGTGTTGTATTATTGTTTTAAAATTTTTCGTTTTATATGTGACTGATGATTCACTAAAATGATGTATGATTCATTAAATTTAATATTATGATTTATTGAAATTGGTATTATGATTCTTAACAATAAGTGGTGAATTAGATAACAAACTTCAGACACAATACTGAATCATTGTTGTTTTATGGTGTATTATTAATGTTATTGGGTATTTTAAATGTACGTGTGAATCATAAGTGGTCGTTGATATATAGTTGATATGTAATAAACTAACATAAATTTTTAAACTTGTCAAAACATATCCATGACTGGTCTTATTTTAAAGAGCTTGAATTTAGATCAACAATGGTGCAATTTTTTATTTATTTTGGACTTATATTTTAAAAGTTATGACTATTTAAAGTTAATACAAATATCACCCCATTTATTATGCCACATATACAAACGCATATAACGAGAACGGCGTTCCCGCGCTGTGTACCGTTGTAGTTCTATATACTACCTCCGTCCCACTTTGACCTTTGTGTTTGTTTTTTCGCATGTTTTTCCACTTTAATATTAAACATATAAGATAAAATAATTTTATAAAATAAATTTCTACAATATATAGTAAAATTTAAATTTATAAAGTATGTCATTTTACCTACATGCTAAATATTAAATTCAAAACGACGTGTCCAACCAGCAAAGGAGAAGGTGAAACAAGCACGGATGTAGTATATTGTAATCGCACATTTCATTATACGTTTATGGTCAACGACATTTTTTCCCCTTAACTCAGGTCAACGGCAATTAATCTGTCCAGATTACACTCGTGTAAGTTCGACTTGGGCTCCGAGCAACACACTGCCTCTCTGGGATTTTCAGCGGGATTTACACAGCGTAGAACCTTACCAAAACCCTAATCGGAACCACCAGTCGGCTTCCAAAACCACCACCACGACGCCTATCCTCACCTCCTAGCCGGGCTCAAAGAAAATGGGGAGGAAAAAGAAAACCCAAACCGATAACCAGAAGCAGCTAGACTTGCTCGAAACACTGGGAGATTTTACCAGCAAGAGAATTGGACAAGTTCTTCACATCAGAGGCGGGGACGACTCCTTCGAATGGTATGCTGAGTGGAATCAACTCAAAGACCCTCTCCTTTCGCTCCTGCGATCATCCTCCGCAACCGGAGACCCCGGGCGACAATCTTCGACAAAGGAGTTGCAGATTCTCGTACCCGGATGTGGGAATTCCCGCCTTTCGGAGCATCTATACGATGCCGGATTTCATGCAATCACAAATGTTGACTTCTCTAAAGTTGTCATATCTGATATGCTGCGACGCAACGTCAGGGACCGGCCTGTAATGCGATGGCGCGTGATGGACATTACGGAAATGCAGGTATCTTTCTCATCTGTTTCCTTCTCGCGCTTAAGCTTGTTCATTTGAGAATCAAACTAAACTGTTGGTGGAAAGAATCTTCTTCTTTGCTTGGCTATTTGATAACTTTCAAGTCTTCTTTCTGTGGTGTTTCTTCCATTTGGTACATTTTGTCAAACAGTTCATGGATGAAATATTTGATGTTGTACTGGATAAAGGGGGGCTGGACGCACTGATGGAGCCAGAGCTTGGCTCCAGGCTGGGCAATCGATATTTATCCGAGGTGACTTGCATTTTCAGAAAATGCTCACTTTTCTTTTCTTCTTGTATTTCGATTGTATTCTGCGGGAAAAGATATGCCTTATTCTGCTGGATTCTTAACCTGCACTCTCCCCTGTGCAAGCAGGTAAAGAGAGTGTCAAAAACAGGAGGGAAATTTATCTGCCTCACATTGGCCGAGTCCCATGTAATAGGTAGTATACTTAGCTGTATCAAATTTATGCTTGCTTCAAGCTCTATCCTGGATTTTTAGAATTAAAGACATTACTTCATAAGCGCTAGGTTATTTTTGTTGAGTAGTTGAACTAGTTATAAGTTCATTTCATCTAGCAAAAGAAATACACAATGCTATGTCTTAATAGTCTCATCTCTGCTCAGGTCTGCTTTTCTCAAAATTCCGGTTTGGGTGGAAAATGGTTATTCATTCCATACCTCAGACTGCATCTAGGCAACCAGGGCTTACTACTTATATCATAGTGGCTGAGAAGGATAATTTATCTTCCCTGCATCAGATTGCTCTATCCTTTGATCATTCCCTCATTTCCTCTGCAGCCGATCAGGTATACTATCTAATCAAAGAGTTTGAAAGTTAGAGCTGTGAGTCAGATCATTATTTTTCTCCAAGGAGCTATATAATAGGACTCCCTTTGAGTTGTAGCTGTTTTGTTGCCCTAGGGAACTTGCTCCTCTCCAGTATTATTTGATTAACTAGATTGATGACTAACCTCTCTGTCCAGGCTAAAGGACTTCTTGATGCCCTTGATGCTGAAAATAGAATACGTCTTGCATACTCAGATGGCTCTGATGTATTATACTCACTTGAAGAACTGAAGCTGGGGGTGGAAGGGGATCTGATGGAGCTAAGACCTGGTCGCCGAGTACAGCTAACATTGGGTGGAGTAGGAGATTCGAGCTATCGATACAAAGCTGTGCTTCTGGATGCTAATCAAGAATATGGCCCCTTCTTATACCACTGTGGAGTTTTTCTGGTACAAAAGGTACATGAATTTGTTGTTCGTTCTCAGAATTTGTTCTACATATTGAGTGTAAATGCAGATATGTAAATTTGACAATTCATCAACAAGCTATTGTTATCTGTCATTTGTCTTAATACAGATATGTTAAATTGAATTGAGTGTTGCAGACAAGGAGTCATGAATGGCTATTTTCATCTGAAGAAGGACAGTGGGTTGTAGTTGAGAGCTCAAAGGCTGCTCGCTTGATCATGGCATGTTTTCTCGTGTCCTATTCAATATCGGATCTTGCATACCATTATTTCTCTCTCCTTTGCTACCTAATAGTGAAAGCTCTCTTTCTCTCTCATATAGATTCTGTTGGACTCTAGCCATCTGAACCTGAACATGGATGAGATCCAGGTGATTTTGCTTTTTCTTACTAAAGCTTATGGTTCTTTTCAATGTGTTCATGTTCCTGTTTTGCCTTTGACTTTGCAGAAAGATCTTTCCCCACTTGTCAAACAGCTGGCACCCGGGAATCATGACAATGGGTCTCAAATACCGTAAGCATTGCCTTCACGTTTCTTTTCCTCAAATACTTGTATTCAGGCCCCTCTACGGTCCCAAGTTTTTCTTTGTCTGGTGGAGCAAACATTTATCTTGTTCCTAATAGTTTGCTTGCTTGGCCATGAATGAAAAAATATCCAACTCAGTTTTTCCTTGTAAATTTTCCAGATTTATGATGGCAGGTGATGGAATTAAAGAGCGGAAAGTCATTCAGGAGGTTTACAGATCTGTTTAATTGCTTGCACCTTTGATTCCAGGACTGAGCTCTTTTTTTCTTTTCAGACTGTTCTCCCCTCCTCACCCACACCCCCACCACCACCTCAAAATAAATAAATATATTAAGAAAGGCCGATAATGGAATTGACATTATTCTTAAATTTGTTGTAGGCCTCATCGAAGTTGACTGGATCGATGGTTGTTGAGGATGTTGTATATGAATCCACTGATAAGGATTCTAGTAATCTTTCTGCAGCTGATGAGTTGGTATTTCGCCGCCTTGTTTTCCGAAGGACTGAGGGTTTGGTACAATCTGAGGCCTTGCTAATTGAAGATGCGAATTACCTTCCAACCGGTGTGGAAACTGAAGTGAAGACTCCATGCTTGATCTCTAAATCGAAGAAGAAAGAAAAACAGAAAGGAATTAGCTCAAAGCTGTCAATGTCTAACGGTAACGCCTTTAGTTTTAAGATATGTGCTCATATGAGCAGATACTTGCATGCCTGGATTCTCACTCTTTGACTTGATAACTTTTTATCACCATGCTCTGCGATATATTTATTTTCTTGTTCCCTAACTTTCATCATGGTGAAATATACTTGAGTGTTTTTTTGTCATTATTTGTGCTATTCTGATTATATCTTTGCTGTATGCTTTAGGGTTCAGTGACCATATGAAGGTAGATCACAGCTTTTTGGCGAGCTCTTATCATACTGGAATTGTTGCTGGGTTTTCTCTGATTTCTTCTTATATGGAAACTTCTGCATCATCTGGAAGGATGGTGAGGACTTTGTTCTAGTGCATCCTATTTTCTATCACTTTGTTACATATTATCTTTGTAATATCTTTTGAGGTATAATATCTCTCAATCTTATGGCTCCTTTGTTTGTTATTATTGCTTGGAAATAATATGCTTTGTTAGCTTATATTCTCATGCTCGACTGTGGCTATAACTGTAATTCACTGCTGTCTGTGAGAATGACCCTTCTTCCAATACTCTATTTCATGTTCAACAGGTTGAAGTAGTTGTGATTGGTCTCGGAGCTGGTTTGCTTCCAAAATTTCTCCATGATTGCATTCCTTTCATTCAAGTGGAGGTCATCTAAATGTCTCACTTATCTAATTTGGCTCTGTTACTATGATTATGGTTATGATTATATGTTAACCCAAGTGTATGTATCCTGGTTGCAGGCTGTGGAATTGGACCCTGTGGTTGCTAGTCTGGCAAAAGATCACTTTGGTTTTGACGAGGATGATCGTTTGAAGGTAAGTGATATATAATGTTTCCTCTTAACGGTCTTCTGTTGCTTACGCTTAAGAAGAATTGTTTGCTTTAATACGGTTCTGTTGTCAATCGGGAGCTTTTTATAGCATTGGTGGAGTTATGGTGGAGGGTGAAAACATCCACGGTCATGGCCAAGGCAATGCAGTTCTGAATCAAACATCTTTCTTAATGTGGGATGGATGTATGCTGCTGCATATTCATTCTTAGTCCTCATACAGCAGTGGCCAATTATCCTAGGCAAGAAATTGTGTTTGCCACGCAGTTGATATGCCTGTGTTTTATGTGTCAATTAGGTTCACGTTGCTGACGGGATTCAATATATCAGAGATCTTAGTAGGGCCAAAAAGCAAATCGACATAGTTATAATTGATGTGGATGCTTCTGATCCGAGGTCTTATATTATACATATATTTCTGTAGCCTTTTCGTCACAGAATAAAACAAATCTTTCTCCTTATTTATGCCTCAAAATTGCAGTTGTTACGTTTACTTTTCTGTCGCAGCTCTGGGTTGTCATGCCCTGCTAAAGATTTTGTGGATCATCCTTTCCTTACAACCGTGAAGAGTGTTCTCTCAGAGCAAGGTCTTTTTGTCGTTAATCTGGTGTCAAGATCAACTGGTATCAAGAACACAGTCATCTCGAGGATGAAATCGGTGAGAAGAAAAATCAGTAAAAAATCGCAACAACTCAGAATTCAATAACCATTAGGGTTATTATAACTCATATCCATGTTTATTTTTTCCCTAGGTCTTCTCCCGCCTCTACTGTCTTCAATTGGAGGAAGATGTTAATGAAGTTGTATTTGCTCTAAACTCAAGTGCAAGTAGTGTTAAGGTAGAGGATGATAAGCTGTCTGATGCTACTGCTACTGCTACTGAGCTCGGCAAGCTGTTGAAGTCGGAGCGTCTGGACCGAATACAGGGCATCTTGGACTCTGCAAACAACATCAAATGCTTGAAGTGAGAATTTTGTTGACGGTACACAGCAGATTGTGACTCTGTTGCATCAGGAAGCTGGAGATATTGATATGTAGGATAGTGATAGGTTATATATGTACTATGGAAACGCACGCTTGATATGGTATACTGATGTGTTATTTTCTAAAAGGGTCAATACGTATGTGCAATCAGAAAATGACATTTTGTCCTTCACTTAAAATGATTCAAAAACTACAATATTCACCTCAACTTTTGACATATTACAAAAAGTGTCAAATGCCATTATATAAGGAGGTTAGAAATGTTTTGAAATCATATTCAATCGTATTCAATAATATAACAGAGAGAGGAAATGACATTCAAAAGTTTGAAGAAATTTTCAAGAGGTCGAAATATAAGAGACGCAAAACATGAAGAGGAGGGACATACGAGGAACATCTCGATGATATCAATATCGACAAGGATATATGAGGGGTTCATTTAAAGGTATGTATTTACATTTTAAGGAAAAAAATAGAACAGAAAATCTAAAGAACAATCAGAAAAAATAAAACCCGGAACAAACTCTGCCCCGGGTAGCATACGTCGATGGCCACATAGGAGGGCCACCGTCAACATGTAGCCAAAGACGGCCATACCTGGCGTCAACGGTGGCTTTATTTTACGTGCGTCGACGACAGCATTTGTATATGGGTGTCGATAGCCACTATCCTCAACCACGACAATGGTGGCCTTTTGTACCGGGCGTTGACGTTAGCTAACCAGGCGATTTAGCCGGTTTTGATCTATTTGGGCGTTTTTTTTAAAAAAAATTCACCGGATTTGACCGGTTCTGACTTAATTTCATTGTGATTTACCTAAGATGATTGTTTTGAATGAGTTTATGCTTCATTTGCCTGTTTGTTTCTTAAATACGCAATTTTGTCGTTTACGTTGACCACACACTTAGCTTTAGTTAACCGCATGTAGTTTTGTGTTATTAAGGGTGAGAACAACGTCGGATATGACCACAAACAAGTGAATATAGACATAGGTCATCTATTCAACATGAGTAAAATATTTTCCGGTAAAAAAGAGGTGGCTTCTACGATGATCTGCATTGCTAAGAATAACATTATACATTTGATCAGTCAAACTGTTAGGGATGGCGGCAAACTTATGCTTACATGTGAAAGGTGTGCCACGACTAGGTCACAAAATAGCCAATGATAGTCATTCTCTTTGAGCCAAGGCATTATATCTTGAAGAAATGCAATTGTCCGTTCCGTCTCAGCATCCATGGTGGCCCAATTTTTGGGTGGTCCGTTCTTGTTATAAAGTTGACGCACAACTATAATCTGGCTCGTACTACTCTGTCTCATTTTTTGAGCCTTTGTGTTAATGTGGATGACAAATCAGCCCTAAAGAGCTTGCACAAGAGTGGAGCTGTGCCACGACAGACGTGGGATCATTTGCATGAAATGAACCCTAACACCATGGCAGACAAATCTTCACTGCATAATCTGGTTACCAAATTCAGAAGGGAGGACAGAGGTTGACGTATTGATATTGCATCTCTCATGCATTTGCTCAACAATAGCAACTACAGTTGGTGGCCGAACAAAGATCTAAGTAAGTGTCCCAACTTCTTTATAGCGATTTTGTATGGTGTTGTAATGATTTGAGAAATTTGTGTTATGATGTTGTTTTGCAGAGAATAACTCTAGGTTAGGGTACATTTTCTTCACGCACATGTTCGCTCTATTCCAGATGTTGGCGCTGCTCTACTAGACGCCTCCTAGCTGAGGTGTTGGTGTGCCCAGCATGTCTCTTCTCCCCTACTTCTAGGACTGGCGATGATTGTTCACCCTGGCCAGATGAGCTACTGCCTCTACTGAAGAATCCCTTACCCCCTACCGCCATCTGTTGTTACCAAAAGTTAGTCAAAATCGGTCTAGTCGATACTGGTCCAATTATGTTCATTGTGGTGCAAATCTAGTCGAAATCAATCAAAACAGGTCAAAACAAATTAAAACCGGTCAATTTAAGGTCAAAACCGGCTTAAATCCGCCAACACTGGTCATAAAATGTCAAAAACCGGTCAAAATCCGATTCAAGGCGTGTCAGACCCATGCCAGATAGGGGGCGTCGACGCCCGCCCTTCTTTCCCAGTGTGGTGCCTACTTTTTTCCCCGCCCGTCGACGCCCACGCCTCTTCGCCTCTGTTGTTGCGCACCGTGTCTTGCTTCCGTGATGCCACCCGTGTTGACGCCCGCCCTTCTGTGTGGGCGTCCGTACCCGCTTACCGTGGGTGTTCGTTATCCCGTTTTTGAACGTTTTCAACTATTTTTTTTATTCTGTTATATTTTGTATCTAAAACTACTTAAAACTTTGAATTAGGTAAGAAAAAATACGTGGAACAGAAGATCTAAGCTGATGTGAACTGAACTTATGTTCCCGCTTCTGATTCTAGAGAAAAATCGGAGGATTCTAAAGAGATTGAGAGTTTTGAGACTTTGAAATGAGGTGGAGAGACAACTAAGGGTGTGAGTGTATTTATAGAAATTTTTAAAAATGAAGGGCTCGTTTTGTTTTTTGGTAATAGATAAGTGTAAATTCAAGCTAAGGGCAATATTGTAAGACTCTTTTAATTTTTGACTGTGCGTACTGGAAACCAGACTACGCGTACGAGTTCAGTTTCTAAAATGTGCAAAAGTAAGTATTTATGCTTCTTTCTTTTTGCTCTGTTTGCATTGGTATATTTGTAAATGTTTTGTATGACTATTTATATGAGACAATATATTATTAAAGGCACATTCATACCTGGCGTTGGAGCTATGCAAGAAGGTGGCCACTACTTCTATTTTTTTTCAAAACTTTAAAAAGTTGTATGTTAAATATAAGTCCAAATAGTATAATTCGAGCTCTTCGAAATAAGATTCAACATGAATATGTTTCATAAACTTAAAATTTTACATTTTTGTATGTACATATGTTATAAGATGTGTAACTATTATTAAAAGTATCATATGTTTTGACATGCTAGATTTTCCTACGGTGCGAACCAACTTAAGGTTGTATGGGGGTAGGGTTATATTTTTCTTGTGTGATAGTTAATAACTTAACCACATTATCATTCTTCGTCGGTGTTAGTTTTTTTGTCAGTTAACTATACTAAGATATGATTGGGTTTAGGGTATATTTTTGTTCTTCATTTTATACTTTTATAATGTTCCAATTATCTCGGCAGATTTTTAGAGTTTGAGGTTCAGGGTTTAGCCGTCGACGGTTTAACCATCCTAGGGTATGTATGGGGTGGGTTTTAGATAAGTGTATAAATGAGCATGTTTTAAGGATTTATTTCATATGTTGTATAAATGTTTATCATGCTCATTTCTCCACTTTAGCTAGTTATCCTTAATTTTTGTGTTTTAGTAGTGTTCTTACACTTTTGTTATTTAAACATGAGGAAAACTTAGCTAAGAGCAAAGTAGACAAAAGAGAGAAGCATTTAGGAGCAAACAAATATGAAATTGGAGCCAAAATGAAAAAGTTATGTGCTATTATAGATGTCTGGACATATGTCTGGGACTACAGGTCCGGACGCACCCCTGGGTGAGACTACTGGACATTTTCGGCATTGGTCTGGGTCTTTGTCCAGATAAATATACCCGTACCTGAAACACCCCTAATTCTAAACCTGTAATAACGTCGCATATCGTAGCATAATAAATAATAATTCGCAGCGGAAATTAAAACTATCTACCTTGGTGTTACACGCCGTTACTCCTTCCAACAATCTCAACTCCACACGCTGTGATGAACAGATACTGAGCACTCTAATTATTACAAACCAAATCCAACTAAATGAGCAACTAACTGAATACAACAACCTCCTTAATACAATACAAAATAAAACCAAAGGTGTTTGTTGAAAACACATCAGCTACCCCCGTGTCCCGCACTCCGGCTTGAGTCTTCTTCAATAAACTGGAATGTTCGGCCCATTGAAGGGATCAACAATCGAAATGCTGGTATGCTAAATGTAGTCTTAAATCATCTAGATTCCTTAAGTCGTTTTAGCCATCTTGATATTAGGTTCTTTACATAAAATACCGGTTTACAATAATAACAGTAATAACTGTAAACATTAAACAATCACATAACAGTCCACCTGCAGACATCAGTGTACAATAGTACACAACACCAATAACCACACATCAATGATCCATAGCAATAACCAATAATCACACATCAATAATCCATAACAGTAACCAAACAAGATACGCATATTAAACTCTACTTGTTAGTTGGCCACCTGGCCCTTATCCTTTAAACCAATCACTTAACCTTTTCCAATTAAATTCCACTCAGGCGTCATGTCAAGACCACCCTTAATAACTTGTTAATGGACGATAGTCCTCTGGGTTCCAATGGAACCGTTACCAGCTGACCTTATGGCCCTGGATAAATATAAGACCGATCCGGTCGAACCTGTGCACCAACGGCAGTGCCCTCCGCCATCCTCGAATGTGACTGATGGATTCCCTTGAGTGACTTCCCATTGAAGTCTCTCGTAGTGATCACGATGCACAACCAGAAAGTCGAAACAGTCTGGATTCCTCTCTTTATAAGTTATCCCTTTACTCAATAATACAATATCCAATCCTTGAGTTAAGACTATAATAGTTGACCATCAGTTAGGTTCAATAATACCTAAAGGTCAGTTAGTCTTGTTCCAGTTTAGATGTATAAACTTCCAGTCATAAGACGTTCGCGTAAAAATACAACGCAACAGTGTTGAGCAATACAGTATACAATATCATATACATAAAATCACAGATATCACTCTTAAACAGTTAACCATAACGTCTGGACCTTAGGACATTCAGACCACACAATTAACATACCGTTCACCAAGTAACTGCTAGCTTGACAAATTCCTGTTCAGTAGTTCCTCCCCGTACGCTGTTATATAAACATGCAATACCGGGTAATATTAATATAACTATTCACTAAATATTACAGTACTGTCACTGTAGCGTTTATACTCGTAGTATACTAACTCTGTATGTTCTTTATTTCCCCCTGTTATTTAACAGTGGTTCTAGGTAGTCCATCAGTTCATTATTTTATGTGATTTCCACATGTGATAATGAATTTCCACCTTGTAGTATATTTCCATTTCCTTAATTACATACTCATAATTGTTTCCACTTATTCTTTATATTATATCCTTTGGTCATTTTTATTATAACCACAATTATTTTATAAACTTTATATTATACTCCATAATATCCATAATACATTATATTACCTAGTTTTAATTCCTTTCTTTATTAAATTACAAAACCAACCTTATTAATTCAGTATTATATTTTATACCCAACAACTTTTATAAATTACCAAATAATCCCTTAAATTTTCGGTTTCCATATATACTTCCCATAATTACATTTTAACCCCAAAACTTTTATATAAGTTACATATTAACTTATAAACCATAGTCTTATTATTTAATTTCCTTAATTACCGAGACAACCCTTATACTTTTATAAATTGCCAAATAACCTTATAATTTTTATAATTCATTAATTATCCACATTAACTTTCGGAAATTGCAAAACAAATATATTTTTTATAAATTATGAAATGACCACATTTATTTTCGGTCTTAACTGTAATTCTCTTATATTCACAATTTAACCTCAAAACTTTATATAAGTTACATATTAACTTATAAACTATAGTTTTAATATTTAATTTTCTTAAATAACCGAAATGGCCCATACTTTTATAAATTACATTTCCACCCCTTGTCCAATTCGGTTTTATATATTAATTTCTATAAATTACATATTCACCCCATAACTTTTATAAACTTATATTTCATGTCATAAATCATTTTAATCCAAAGTTTTTGGTCAACACTTTGACCAAGACTTCATTTCATTTAATACCTTAATATACCCATAAAACATATGTAATTCGGTTTCACCTCTCAACTTTCCAATAATTACAAAATAGCCCCCAAACTTTATAAAATGTTATTTAAACACTTAAACATTTATTTAAATTCACCAAAATTCATAACATCAATTCCTACCTTATATTATAACATAAATATACCAAATCCACCCTTTTACTCTCGGCAATTATAATAAACACTCCAAACTTTTCAAAATTTACATTTTAGCCACATAACTTTATAAATTAACCATTTAAATACTTGGAGCTATTTTTAATACTCCCAAAACTTATAATATAAGTTAATACACTTATATATTTTGAAAAATTACCAAATGACCCCTTTCATATTCGGTTGTAACAAATACTTACTATATAGTTTTAAAACTTGATTTAAACCTTATAATAAATACTTATAAATGTATATAAGCCATATAACACTTCAAAAAATTATGCTAATGACCTAGAATGATTATAAACTCAAAATAGAACATTTTATTCTTAGATATTTCGGCCTATATTTATATGTATCATAATTTAATTTTTGTGACACAAATTTATACCTTAAGGTAATAATCTTACCTTATATGTTATAAATTATTTTCTTGACATTATAACCCATAGTATTTTTGGCCTTAAGATTTCCAAGGCTTGTACATAATTTTTATACTAAGTTTGAAGCTTAAATAAAACTTAAACTTAATAAATCTTAATTATATACACTTACTCCTTAAATCAAGACAATTCTTGTACTTGATTTCTCCTTGAATTCCAAGCTCTTCGAATGCTATTTTGATGAAGAGAATTCGGCCTCCTTGTATATATTTAGGAGATCCATTTGTTAGACTTCTAACAAAAATTATAAATAAGATTTGGAGTAGTTTTACAAGAGTTTACCTTAGAAATTTTTCCTGGAATTTTCGGTAGACCTTGAGATGGTTGTAGATCTAAGTTTCCTTCATGAAATAATGAAGAGAATATAGGTTTAGAAGTTACACAATTTCCGGCTAACCGGTGCAAAAAAGAGCGTTAGGAAATTCGTCCGAGCACTTTGTTTATTTTGAGAAGTAGCTCGAGCATTATCTGTAGAATTTGAATAATGATTTAGGAACTCTAAGAATGAATTTTAGGAGTTCGTGCCACCTCGGCACTCCTCCGGGCATTCCCGGGGGTTTTGGGACCCCAAAGGCATATCCTAGCACTTTGCGTTTAACTGAGAATTTAGCTTGAGAACTTCATTTTATATGTTTAATAAAGTATTACGGTGCATTTGGAATGAAGTGTAATGCTTTAATTCATCCTATAATGTATTTCCGGGGGCCTTAAGGGCCTTTAAGGGAACTCCCGGGCATATTGTATTTTTACTCAGTTTTAGATGAGGTCCTGTATTCTAAGGGTCATATAATGATCCTATATAGGTTACCTTCATATGAGGTTTATAGTTTATATAACTTGTTTAGCTTAAGGTTGGGCTTTAACGCACGTTTTTGACCTTAAGGAGTTTAAGTGTGTTTTAACGCCCAAGTGTTTATATACTTTCTTAGGGTTTAATAATCCCCTAAATAATACTTATTTATCATTATTTAATTATTTAAAGGTTAGGGGTATTCCAGTCTACCCCCCTTAAAAGGACTTTGTCCCGAAGTCATAACTTATACTTATTCATCCTAAGGAATCAAGTTCCTCATATCTATTCCTCTATACTTATCATTCTTGGGTGTCAATACTATATTGACACCTCTACATTCCATCTGTAATCCAAGTGTATGCAATTCGTACATACACATAACCTTACTCATGATTTTCAATGTAATCGTAGCACAAATAACTTGGTAAATACTGTAAAGCAAATAAGTGTCCCAACTTCCTTGCTATCCCACTAGGTCATCACTGCACAAGTGCAATACCAAAACACTCAGTCCTACAGAGTGCAGAGGCGTCAACTCTTGGCAGTAAATCTCTTGTGTGATTGCATTAGGAATGAATATACTGTCAAGTAAATAAGTGTATTATTTTTATTAATCAACCAAGTGTTACATAGAACACAACCATATGCATTCAAGTGTCACATAGGACACAACAATAACCATTCAAGTATCACATAGGACACAACAATAACCATCCAAGTGTCTCATAGGACACAACAATAACCATGTGTCACATAGGACATATCAATTACCATTCAACCAATTGCACACATGCGCAACAATCAAACACAAATAATCATACACAAACCAGTATAGACTGCAGATATGCGAGTTGCATGTGGTGCTCTACCCCCCTTAAAAAGGGTTACGCCCATGTACCCCCACAAGTATACACAAAACTAAAAGAAAAGTGCTGGATACTTGTCTCGCATGGAGTCCTCTAACTCCCATGTCGCCTGTCGTGGTTTGACCACAGAACCTTGACCATTCTAATGGTCTTGTTCCTGGTCTCTCTAGTCTTGGATTTTAAATGCGAAATGGGGTCTCCTCATATCTAAGTGTAGGATCTAGCTCGAGTGTCTCGGGCTCTAAGATATGTGATGGATGAGGCACATACTGCTTTAGCTGTGAAATATGAAACACATTGTGCACTCTACCAAGCTCAACAGGTAAATCTAATCTGTAAGCTAATGGGCCCACTCGCTCCGTAATAAGGTACGGTCCTACATACTTCAGGCTAAGCTTGCCCTTCTGCCCAAATCTAAAAATTCCCTTCATAGGTGAAACTCTAAGGAAGACTCGATCGCCTACTGCGAACTCGAGGTCTCTCCTACGGACATCAGCATATGACTTCTGTCTGTTTACGAGGTATAGCCCCCAAGAATCTATGCATTCTCTGACACGTTCCATAGTGTATTAATATGCTTTTATATTTGAATCCCGTATGTATGGGTGAAGGTATCTACCATCTTGTACGTTGCCAATATCATCTCATAGCTTATTTAAACTATCGTGTGTAACACACTTCCATTAATCGCCTCTTGTAGTTGTAATTGTCGGTGCTCGGGTCTTGTATTAATATTGGGGCATACTTAAAATCTCTCTCTTTGATCTTAAGGTCATCATCTTGTGATTCTGGTATTTGAGATTACTGTCACCATATTCGGTTTTCATTTTCAATGTAAAGTATGAGCTATGGTCGAGCCGTGTATCTTATGTATATTATAGAAATATTTCTTGATATTATTGATTTACCAATTGTCGGTAGCACATACACGATTAATATCGTCTGTTCATCAGGTATACCATAGTAGGGTTCCCGCTAAGGTTTCTAACAAGGTACAGTTTTCTCTCAATTGAACACGTTCTTGCGGTTGTGAATCAACTCATGTGAGTATTAGTATAATGTTTCTACTCCTTATATTCTACCATGCTTATAGGTAGGTTCCCATTTAATATATTGGGTTTGAATTCATAAAGAAAGACTTAAAGTCGATCTTTCCCTTCAGATGACAATATGGCCATAACTTAGAAGCTAGTTTGAGAATACTCTTATTATAGGTAATTGTCTCTTGATCTCATATTTAATTTATTAACCTGGTTCATGTAATAATAATAGCTAGTATTTCCCTCACAATTGACTATTTTTCCGACATACGCGGAGTTGTTTTAGCTATTAAATCTCCTCAGGGTAACCTGGACAACTTAACTCTTAATTTACACCTTCTACATCTCATATAATTATTAGTCAAACCTTATATTAGTTTAAGAATAAATACTTACGTATCACAGAAATATTTGTGACCACTTGTAAGGAGTCTCAGGAATCATCCAACCCTGACGGGGTCAGCATCAGTGTTGAACTATCCTTCCACACCATTTTATGTTTGGTTTTCCCTTGATCTGACCAGGATCAAGTTCGACCTCCCACGTCAAATATCAAACAACCACATAATTATCATTTTCCAGATTTTATCTTAATGAACTTTGTGACGTGGTGATTACTACATGTACATTTTCCTTGATTGTTATACAACTATTCCAATAACTGTTATAACCTATACTTGAATCTAGTGTATTCCTTAATCCCCGAAACTAAGTTCCTTTGATCAAATCATCAAGCGGGGAAGCCAGTTTTTCCTCTTGGCACAAAAGATAAATTCCTACTAAAACATCTAGACACATACTGTCTAATACTTATATTCATCAATCATTTTAACTCTTAAATCCATCATGCAAGTGATAAATTCAGTTATGGACTTGGATACCTTAGAATACCCTCTTCTCTTTTAAAAGGCTCATCTAGTATTTAACTCACCAGGGTTTGATTATTGCCTACACTTTGGTTACCATTACATAGAACAAAGACAGTCACAGTTAGACTTCCAAGGAAAAGTTTTTTTTTATAACCCGATCAACAATTACAGCTCCATAGAGTATTATTTCCTCCACCTTAAAGCTTGGCTTTTTCTTATTCCATCTAAACTCCATGAATCAGGTGAACCATATGTTCAGCCTAGGTTAAGTATCTCTTAATATTAGTACCATCTCAAACTAAGGGTTTCCAGTTTGAATCCTACAGTTTGGTAATAGGACAATCAAAGCTTATTGTCTGTTTCTATCTCTTAGAAACGTGGTTAATCCATAAACTCAATGGCTTCCAAAAATAGGTCGATTAGGTGTATCAAATAGAGGATTTAGAATCACAGTGGTTAGTATATAACGTTAGGAAGGTTTATGTGTAAAACAGTTGTTACAAGCCAAGGGGTATGTTTCCCTACTTTTAAATTTAACTTCCACTCACTTTTAGTGTATATACTAGTTCAAACTCTTAATATAACTTACTCTACCTTCAAGTGTCAAGGAGAGTTATTCGTTACCATGTTTATATTAAAATTTATATTACATAGGGGGTTA
The DNA here is from genome assembly GCA_023374045.1 of Limonium bicolor. Taxonomy (NCBI): domain Eukaryota; kingdom Viridiplantae; phylum Streptophyta; class Magnoliopsida; order Caryophyllales; family Plumbaginaceae; genus Limonium; species Limonium bicolor. Next base: position 172,992,111 of record CM041778.1, on the reverse strand, counting down.
ACCTTATTTGATTTCTTGCGCTCTTTATTCGCTTTATAAATTGAGTTGTCATAGAAGACATATGCTCGTATAGAACCATAAGGATAGTGTAGGACGTGAGCCTCAAAATAGGGTAGGTATATTTAATGATACTTAGCCCTCTAAAATGTATCAATACTCCTCAACGTTTTAGGTTTACAACCTCCAAATTATATGTATATATGTAGCATTTGGTATTGCTAATTAGATAGTTCTCCCGACTTAGAAAATATAGATTCAAAATTTGTTCTCTCCCCTTTGTTAATTAGGAGTCCAGCACTGTCACTATATTGATACTAGCTGAGACCCTTGGTACTTGCTCAGGTATTTAAAACCCGTGCTTATCCATGATGGACGTTTAGTTATATATTTTGAGATTCTGTTTCTCTATTGTCATATTTCAAGGTTTCGCACTATCTTCTCGCGAAGTTAATAAGGGATTGTAAGATTTTCCAGTCCCGCACTGGGCGATAAGCTCAGTGCCCGGGTATCCCATGAAATTCAATGTTTGTTCTTCATGTGCATGTTTTCAACAAACCCTTTTGACAATTTATGTAGTCTTAAGTATTTCATATTAATTAATGTATTCTTTTTCATGACATCTGCTCGTCATTTAGGCAGGTCATAATTTGTAGTTACTGTAAGTTTGGACAGTTGATAACCCCTTCGGCGAACCAAGCAAAAACTAACTTACTATTCCTCACTGTACTATTTCACACTCTGCATTAGCTTCATGGTTTGGTATGTGGTTGGTTTCTAATTGTTGTGCAATTTTGACCGCTTCTGTTACCAAAGTTTGGAAAATATCGGGTATCCTAGGAACTCGTGTTCCATCTACCTTTCTTACTTCACTATATAACCTAGCTTGTGGATCCCAATCCTTACCCATACACATCATATACAATTTAAGTTTCGATCCACTCCCATATCTTGGAATATAAAATCCTCCAAGGCCCATTCCCAATGTTCTACATTCGTTTACAATAGTCATTTGCTCATCTAGAGTTAAATATTGCTTAAGTAAGATCATGCCGGGTCAAAGTACTTGACATTTTGCCTCCGGATATTCCCGACCTTTGCTCATAGGCTCAGGTGACCTCGGTCTCATAGATAAGGGAAAACAAATGTCAAAGTATCCTATTAGGTGAGAGGTTACCTAAGCTAGGTCTCTCTAAAATTTTTGATACTTCCTAAACACATACAAGTCTCTTCGACTAATGACTATAAACACACATTCATGCATCATGCATTTAGTTTAGGTTCTAGGCTTACCGGTTTCGCGCTGAGCGCTAGCCTCAGCGCCTGAAGTTCCCACTGTGTACAAGGTGGTTCTTCCTGGAACTATCTCCTTTCCCTTCCGGCTCCCGGATGAGGATAGCTGTCCTCCCAGTCCTCTAGTATAGGTATTAGACTGTGGCGCTTGACCTCCTCTGGGTCCGCCCGCTTCCATAGCTGGTGTTCTCTGTGAACCTCTAGCTCCCTTGTATACTTGACTCCCTGGATTGGAAAAGCATTCATACTCCCTGTGGTCTTCTTTCTTGCAATAGCGACACTCCACTTTCCTGCCTGCGCAGTCTACGCCTGGGTGATCATTTCCACAGCGCTTACAGTAGTAGTGGCGCTGGGTTGGCTTATTGTTCCTAGGTGGTGCTGATCTCCGTGGCTGTGCATCAATGGCTGGGCCTGTCAAACGAGGAATCTGCTCCTTCGTCTTCTGACCATGGAAGTCCTTCCGCCCTTTCTTCTTATCAAAGAATTTCTTCCCCTTCCTGTAGTAACCGCCAGAGGTTGCTCCACCATCATCTCCCTCAGTACTATTTCTCTTCTTTCTTCCTGCGCCTCTTCCCCTAAACTTTTGAATCTTCACAGTGTCGGAGTAGTCGAATCCTGGTATGTAGTCCAACAAACTGGTGAACCGCGCGTAGTACTGGTCAACTGTTTGACTCCCTTGGATTAAGGTCTCGATCTCCTGCCTTTTTCTCCGCTTTAGGTGTTCGGGGTAGAACTTCTCCCGCAACACTTCTACAAACACTGTCCATCCAAAGTCCGATGTAGCTCTACGGTGGCCCTCCACAGACCGCCACCAAATGTCAGCTGCGTCCTTCAGGTTGTACGCGGCGATGTCGACTTTCTGGTCTTCTGGAAATCTGACAGCCTTGAACGCCTTCTGGTGCTCTACAATGAACTTCTCCAGTGCGGCGGGGTCCGGTTCCCCTGAATAAGTCGGTACTCTCGCGTCTGCAACGCTCTTCAACCAGTTGGTTTCCCTGGGTTGCGGCGGGTGGGGTATGGCTCCCGTAAGTTGAGCTCCTAGTTGCTGTGCAAAGGCCGCCATGGCTGCTGCTAGGCCTGGTACCTCTGGAACATCCGCTGGTGTCTTGCCACCGCGTCCACTGCTGCCTCCACGTGGTCTTCCTCTTGTCGACATCTATAGTGTATTATTATTACTACTCGATTGCTACACCGTTTTACATACACAATCACAAATATATAAGAAAGTTAACCACTATCAATAAAGATATTCCTAGATTTTTCTAGGTCACGAATCCTCACAGACGTTTCCCCGTATTCCCAAATATCCTATGCTCATATTCAAGACTCAGTATCTTTCATCAGAGCGTAACTACGCTCTGATACCACTTTTTGTGACACCCCTAATCCTAAGCCTGTAATAATGTCGCATGTCGTAGCATAATAAATAATAATTCACAGCGGAAATTAAAACTATCTACCTTGGTGTTACACGCCGTTACTCACCCTTGTGAGTAACAAGGCATCCTTACTCCTTCCAACAATCTCAACTCCACACGCTGTGATGAACAGATACTGAGCACTTTAATTATTACAAACCAAATCAAACTAAATGAGCAACTAACTGAATACAACAACCTCCTTAATACAATACAAAATAAAACCAAAGGTGTTTGTTGAAAACACATCAGCTACCCCCGTGTCCCGCACTCCGGCTTGAGTCTTCTTCAATAACCTGGAATGTTTGGCCCATTGAAGGGCTCAGCAATCGAAATGATGGTATGCTAAATGTAGTCTTAAATCATCTAGATTCCTTAAGTCGTTTTAGCCATCTTGATATTAGGTTCTTTACATAAAATACCGGTTTACAATAATAACAGTAATAACTGTAAACATTAAACAATCACATAACAGTCCACCTGCAGACATCAGTGTACAATAGTACACAACACCAATAACCACACATCAATGATCCATAGCAATAACCAATAATCACACATCAATAATCTATAACAGTAACCAAACAAGATACGCGTATTAAACTTTACTTGTTAGTTGGCCACCTGGCCCTTATCCTTTAAACCAATCACTTAACCTTTTCCAATTAAATTCCACCTCAGGCGTCATGTCAAGACCACCCTTAATAACTTGTTAATGGACGATAGTCCCCTGGGTTCCAATGGAACCGTTACCAGCTGACCTTATGGCCCTAGATAAATATAAGACCGATCCGGTCGAACCAGTGCACCAACGGCAGTGCCCTCCGCCATCCTCGAATGTGACTGATGGATTCCCTTGAGTGACTTCCCATTGAAGTCTCTCGTAGTGATCACGATGCGCAACCAGAAAGTCGAAACAGTCTGGATTCCTTTCTTTATAAGTTAGCCCTTTAGTCAATAATACAATATCCAATCCTTGAGTTAAGACTATAACAGTTGACCATCAGTTAGGTTCAATAATACCTAAAGGTCAGTTAGTCTTGTTCCAGTTTAGATGTATAAACTTCCAGTCATAAGACGTTCGCGTAAAAATACAACGCAACAGTGTTGAGCAATACAGTATACAATATCATATACATAAAATCACAGATATCGCTCTTCAACAGTTAAACACATAACGTCTGGACCTTAGGACATTCAGACCACACAATTAACATACCGTTCACCAAGTAACTGCTAGCTTGACAAATTCCTGTTCAGTAGTTCCTCCCCGTACGCTGTTATATAAACATGCAATACCGGGTAATATTAATATAACTATTCACTAAATATTACAGTACTGTCACTGTAGCGTTTATACTCGTAGTATACTAACTCTGTATGTTCTTTATTTCCCCCTGTTATTTAACAGTGGTTCTAGGTAGTCCATCAGTTCATTATTTTATGTGATTTCCACATGTGATAATGAATTTCCACCTTGTAGTATATTTTCATTTCCTTAATTACATACTCATAATTGTTTCCACTTATTCTTTATATTATATCCTTTGGTCATTTTTATTATAACCACAATTATTTTATAAACTTTATATTATACTCCATAATATACCATAATACATTATATTACCTAGTTTTAATTCCTTTCTTTATTAAATTACAAAACCAACCTTATTAATTCAGTATTTATATTTTATACCCAACAAATTTTATAAATTACCAAATAATCCCTTAAATTTTCGGTTTCCATATATACTTCCCATAATTACATTTTAACCCCAAAACTTTTATATAAGTTACATATTAACTTATAAACCATAGTCTTATTATTTAATTTCCTTAATTACCGAGACAACCCTTATACTTTTATAAATTGCCAAATAACCTTATAATTTTTATAATTCATTAATTATCCACATTAACTTTCGGAAATTGCAAAACAAATATATTAGTTTTTATAAATTACCAAATGACCACATTTATTTTTGGTCTTAACATGTAATTCTCTTATATTCACAATTTAACCTCAAAACTTTATATAAGTTACATATTAACTTATAAACTATAGTTTTAATATTTAATTTTCTTAAATAACCGAAATGGCCCATATACTTTTATAAATTACATTTCCACCCCTTGTCCAATTCGGTTTTACATATTAATTTCTATAAATTACATATTCACCCCATAACTTTTATAAACTTAATATTTCATGTCATAAATCATTTTAATCCAAAGTTTTTGGTCAACACTTTGACCAAGACTTCATTTCATAATTAATACCTTAATATACCCATAAAACATATGTAATTCGGTTTCACCTCTCAACTTTCCAATAATTACAAAATAGCCCCAAAACTTTATAAAATGTTATTTAAACACTTAAACATTTATTTAAATTCACCAAAATTCATAACATCAATTCTTACCTTATATTATAACATAAATATACCAAATCCACCCTTTTACTCTCGACAATTATAATAAACACTCCAAACTTTTCAAAATTTACATTTTAGCCACATAACTTTATAAATTAACCATTTAAATACTTGTAGCTATTTTTAATACTCCCAAAACTTATAATATAAGTTAATACACTTATATATTTCGAAAAATTACCAAATGGCCCCTTTCATATTCGGCTGTAACAAATACTTACTATATAGTTTTAAAACTTGATTTAAACCTTATAATAAATACTTATAAATGTATATAAGCCATATAACACTTCAAAAAATTATGCTAATGACCTAGAATGATTATAAACTCAAAATAGAACATTTTATTCTTAGATATTTCGGCCTATATTTATATGTATCATAATTTAATTTTTGTGTCACAAATTTATACCTTAAGGTAATAATCTTACCTTATATGTTATAAATTATTTTCTTGACATTATAACCCATAGTATTTTCGGCCTTCATATTTCTAAGGCTTGTACATAATTTGTATACTAAGTTTGAAGCTTAAATCAAACTTAAACTTAATAAACCTTAATTATATACACTTACTCCTTAAATCAAGACAATTCTTGTACTTGATTTCTCCTTGAATTCCAAGCTCTTCGAATGCTATTTTGATGAAGAGAATTCGGCCTCCTTGTATATATTTAGGAGATCCATTTGTTAGACTTCTAACAAAAATTATAAATAAGATTTGGAGTAGTTTTACAAAAGTTTACCTTAGGAATTTTTCAAGGAATATTCGGTAGACCTTGAGATGGTTGTAGATCTAAGTTTCCTTCATGAAATAATGAAGAGAATATAGGTTTAGAAGTTACAAATTTTTCGGTAATGACTTAAGGGTATTTTACCAAGATTTTCAACATGAAAATATACCTTAACTTGATCTTGTTGCTCCTTGTGTTGTTGTTGAATCTAGGAACCTCCTTGGAACACTTATGCTTGGCGAATTCTTGTAGGTTTGATAGGATGATTTCTTGCTTCAAGACTTAGGAGAATTAACTAGGAAATTTACATAGAAATGGTGTTAGACCTTAATACACCATTAATGGAGCTTTGGAGCTCTAAAGAATTAACTAACAAAGGAAGAAGAAAATAGAGGATAAGAGAGAGCTTACCAATCGGTGGAATGAAGGCAAGAAAGAAATGAAGCCTAAATTACGTAGGAAATAAGGAAGGCAAATTGAAAGGATTTTTCTTTTGCTAAATTAATGTCAATTTTGACTAGTCTTTGTATTAGTTTATTCATTGATTATTGGCTCAATAAATGTCCACATTTGAGGCTAGTCTTTCGGCTGATTGGAAGAAATAATGAAGGCTTTGTTTGATAATTGAAACTAGAAGACAAGACAAGGTAGGTACATGTCTTCTTTTGAATTTTCTAAAATGACTACCATGCTAGTGTTGTCTTCTTTCTCTTGTTTATACGGTAATGTGCTGTTGTGTAACATTTGATTTTTTTGTCTTTTGAGACATGAGAACATGCTAGATTGCTAGGTGTCTTATTTGATTAATTTTAGAGCAATCAACTTGTTCTTTTCTCCTCCTTGAATTCGGCCACCATGTGCTAGTGAGGCCATTTGATTTTGTCCATATTTGACCATTAATTATGCTTAGTTAGGTAGTGTATTCTTTTAACTAGTTAATCAACAATCATTCCCCCTTTTCCTATATCAAAATCGGCAGCCTCAATAGGTAGAACATGGGCTGTTTTGTTTGTACACTAGCAACTTGTATAATTGGTATCTAGATTACTTTAGTTGTATTTAATTCCCTTGTTTTTTTCAAAAGCTAATCTCTTCTTTTTTTTCCTTGTAGGTAATCGGTAATTGAGGTCTCATTTGACAGATTTATTTGACATATATCACATGGTACATGATAAGGTGAGTCGCCATTCCATAAGACAAAATTTTAACTAAAACTAGTCAAAATACACTCAAAATGGCGCCTGTTTTGGAGACCATATGGGACTGATTTTTAATTTAATTCTTGTCACACTATATTGTATTAAGACCATATTATAACATGTTATAAGTCCCAACATTTAATTGGTACATTTATACCAAGGTAAAAGATGAAAGTTTTAAGGTAAAAATGCTGATTTTAGGTACCTTTTTGACCCAAAAATCGCCCCCACTTGTACTATGAATTTAGTACTGAAATTAATTGATTTAGATGGTCAATTTATCCCCTTTTAAGATTATCAACTCGTGGCTCCTCAAAAACTTCAAGGTAATTGCGTAGAACACATTTTTGTGACACCCGAAGGTGCGTTTTTGTGCTTTAAGGATTTTCTGGAAAATAAGTAGTCGCTATGAGTTCCAAGTGTTTATAAACACTGTTTATAGTCAATAATAATATTTTAAGGTGTTACATTGAGTTGTATGGGGTTATATCAACTCAAAACACAATTTCCGGCTAACCGGTGCAAAAAAGAGCGTTAAGAAATTCGTCCGAGCACTTTGTTTATTTTTGAGAAAGTAGCTCGAGCATTCTCTTTAGAATGTTGAATAATGATGTTAGGAACTCTAAGAATGAATTTTATAGGAGTTTGTGCCACCTCGGCACTCCTCCGGGGCATTCCCGGGGGTTTATGGGACCCCCATAAGGCATCTCCTAGCACTTTGCGTTTAAGTGAGAATTTAGCTTGAGAACTTAATCTTATATGTTTAATAAAGTATTATGGTGCATTTGGAATGAAGTGTAATGCTTTAATTCATCCTATAATGTATTTCCGGGGGCCTTAAGGGCCTTTAAGGGAACTCCCGGGCATATTGTATTTTTACTCAGTTTTAGATGAGGTCCTGTATTCTAAGGGTCATATAATGATCCTAGGTTACCTTCATATAAGGTTTATAGTTTATATAACTTGTTTAGCTTAAGGTCGGGCTTTAACGCACGTTTTTGACCTTAAGGAGTTTAGGTGCGTTTTAACGCCCAAGTGTTTATATACTTTCTTAGGGTTTAATAATCCCCTAAATAATACTTATTTATCATTATTTAATCATTTAAAGGTTAGGGGTATTTCAGTACCAACTATGGGTCAAAGCTACCGTTTCTTTTTAACCCCTGTCCAGGATATGTCCGAGTATTAAACCCGGACCAACTCTATCACATGTTTGACCATTTAGGTCCGGATATAAGTCCGGACGTACGTAATGAAGCGTCAATTAGTTAATTTAGTGTTCCCGTGGTTTAGCTGTAAGTTCATGAATCGACAATCGGTGGTAAAGGGTGAAGGGGACAAAGATTCATCCCGGGATGCATCTATCTTAGTTAGTTAGTTTAATTTTGTTGATTTCCTTTGTTTCTATATATCTCACAAAAACCATAAAACCTCAATTTACTGCATTTACATCGTTTGTATATATTATTGTACATTTACTAAACTCGTGATTAGCTGAATAGACTCCAAGTTCTAGTGGAACGACAACCCACTCACCACTATACTCATCCATCCTAGATTTTTTTCCATCACTTTTCTTTTTCTTGGATGGGTTGTATGGGGTAGGTTTATTTTAGGTGGTGCTTATTCTTAACCACAGAGCTTCTTTGACGATATTAGTCATCCTAAGGTTATACCACAAATTGATTAAAATTCATTATATTATTTAAAAAGATTCATTTCGTCAATGAATAACATTCACTTTTCAAAATACATATTACATGCTCATTCAAAAATATAAAATTTTAAGTTTATCAAAAATGCATCATGTTTAGCGCACAAATTATGATAAATAATGATATATATTCTTTTATACTTATATTTTGTAAGTTGTAACATTTTAAAATTTAATATATATTTTCTCTTATTTATGTGTCACCTGACTTGAGTGTGGCACATGACAAAAGTCATGTAGCTAGGTGAATCCCTTGCTACCTTCTCCAAACTGTTATTATCAATAATTCTTATGAGTTAATAGCTAAAAATATAAATAAAAAACATGAGATGTATATGAGATTAGGAGAGGATGATAATTTAGGAGAGAAGATTCTCCTACAAAAACTTTTAAGAACCTAAACATAGACCTTACAATAACTACCCTTTAGGACATCCACAATGGTGTGAAATCCACTTTAAATTAATAAAACAAAAAGATAAAATATGACATGGAGGAGAGAAGTTGTGTGAGAGTTTCTTAACTAAAAACCCCAAAAAGTGGGTGTCTTAGCAAAAGAAGAGAGAGATTGTGAGGAGAAGAATAAAATACTATTATTTTGAGAGTGGAATCCACTCTTGTTATTGTGGATGCCCTAAGTAATAGAGAATACGTTATGAACGAAGATGTGAGTTATCTAATGTGGTGTATAGGAAGCGGAAGAAAGAGAAAATATGATAGAGAAACTTAAGAAACTAAAACTGGGTTTTGTGCTAATTGTGCTCTTAAATGGCTGAAGAATGTAGGACCTACTTGTAATATAGTGATAAGTATAACAGGACAAACCAAGCAAAGCGTATGTTTGTGGATGTGGTGGTGGGCGGTTCTGCAAATTCTCGCCGGTTGCGTATTGCTTCCCACTTCCTAGTGGAATTAATCATCTGGAGAAGTGTTTGCAATTCCTTTACTTTAGTCGTATAGTGATTGAAGATATTTCCATGAACCTCTCTATTTATTTGAGATATAACCCATATCTCTCTCTCCCTCTATCTAGTCCGCCGCGTCCCTCACAAATGGGGGAGAATGTTCAGCTCTATTCCGTTGATTTGAGATACATTTTTTTTTTAAGATTCTCACTGTGATCATTGACGAAGATCGAAACAGTGAATTACAATTCCACGGGTTTCAACAGTATATTGGAATGATTCTGGTTCGACGGAATATCGGAATTCTATTGGTCGAGAAACGAAAAAGAGATAAGGGAGTTTAAAAAAACAAAGAGATAAGGTTGATAAAAATGAAGGACAAACTTGGAATAATACCCCTACAGCAGAGCTCGTGGAAAGTGACGGAAAGCCGCCATTTCTCTTCTTTCATGGGTGCTGCTGTACACTAGTCTACGACAGTTCAAAACGGGTGGGTTGAGAATTACATATACACCCTTGCCATATCATAGAATTAAGAGCTGGTAAACCCAACCCAAGCGCCAAATGGGGCCGCGGGTGTCGTAAATATGGACCCATTTGGGGGTTCTACTGTTTGCTTTTTTGTTGATGATGATGAACCAAGTGAGTCAATGGTCTCTTTCTTTCTTTCCAACCTCTCTCCTCTCTCACTCTGTCATGTAGCTAAAGAGGACAGTGCGTTGTATCTTCGTTGGAAATTCCTTGTAGTTTCTCACAAATCTCTACTTATCACCCCCTTCCCCGCTTTTGGGTTCTTTCCCCTTGATAATTGAGCTCTTAAGCTGGTGATCGAAGCACAAGTTGGACGGACAATACAGAACCGCACAAATTGAGAGCAACAGAAAGGGAGAGAGAGAGAGAATACTTTCGCCTTTACATCTAACCGCTACAGTTCTCCTCCTTCCAGGTTACTCTTGTTTGCTTTCTGTCGCTGGTCTGGTTAGCAAGCTTCTGCAGCTCATTAGACATGGCGGTGAGTTCTTCTTCTCACCTTCATCTTTTACTATTGTTCCAAGTTCCAACCGTGTATCCCCACTGGGCTCTCCCGAGAGGATGATGTGTTTAAAAGTAATTTGCTTTTCTCGCTGCTAAATTTTTGTCGGTTCAGGTCAGATGAATGTGCATTATCTACCCACTCTAAATTTTATCATGAAGGTTGCAGTAACTCAAGGCTTTGATGATGACTCCCTGTGATTTGCAGTCAATTATTATTTGTTTGGGTAAAATACTAGTATATCATAGGCGTTCTTCTCTGCCAAGGATATTGATGAGTTGACGATGCCGATTTTGAGCTTATCAAATTGATTGATGGCGGGGAAACATCATCCTGTCAATTGTTAATTTCATGGTAATCGCTACATATATGACTTCAGTGATGTTGACGTTACTGCTCTGCAAAGGCATAGCCAAATCTTCAAACTATTACTAGTATTTTCAAAATTTAATTCATACTTGCTAATTATCTTTCTCATTATTATCATTACTGATTGAATTTGGCCCCAAACAAATAGACTAGGGGATAGAATTCTTCAATCTACCCGTCAGGACTTCAATCCATTTGATTCTCAATTAGGTTGCTCACAATTTGTTATCCACTTTCTGATCCCCTATCATTGATCTGGCTAGAGCATAAAGTCATCTTTTCAACCTCTGTTAACTCAGTTTGGGGTTGAAACAGGAGGCTACGAAAAAGAAGCAAGAAGACCCAATATCAAAGCAACATGACAATATCTATAAACCAGGCCAAGAAGACGGTGACTTACCAAAACAAACCGCTTCTGCTTCACAATCGGGTACTGGTGGTAGTGGAAGTGGATCGGCTGGCTCCGACTCGAGTCATCATCAACATCGGCCTAATAATACTGTTAGTCCCTCGAATACACCCAAAAGAATGACGCCCCACCGCAGCACTGCTGCCAAGAGTGCCCCTGCAGGTCTTAGGAGTGCTGACCATTCTCCGCTTCACCCGTCATATTACAGGGATAAGGCTTCTGGTGGCACAGCCAAGGGAAATAATAGTGTTTCTACTCCTTTGTGGGAGAGGAGATCGTATGATGGTGGTTTGGGTCCGTCTACTCCCAGCAGAGCCAAGCTGAAAGCAGCTGCTAAGGGAACTGAAACAGTGAGTGTTGCTATTGTGTCACTTTACTCTTTTAGATTGCAATTTCCCCATCTCAGTTCTTGTTGAGGAGTTTCTTGATCAAGGTAAGAGTAAGCTGATTACTGTGGGGATGATCAGTTCTGAGTTCTATAGATTGAAAAGGGGATAAGTTTCTTGATAAGTTCAGTAGCTGATCCTGTTGTAAATACAGCTGATGTTATAAATTTGGACATTATTAATCATGTGAATTGCCTATAGGAAGAAAGAGGTTCCTCATCACATGGATCAGCTAGCTTTCAAAATTTCTAGTGTCCACTAGTAGTTTTGTCAATCCTAATCTGCAGCTTGTGTGTTTATTCTTTTCCCTTTGTGGTGAACAGGTGAAGGATTGTGTATGTAACTATGTGTGTATGACCTTCAGTGCTAAATAAACTACTAATGTGCAGCTAGATAAGAGTGAGGCATCGGTCCCAAGGTTTGCGGACTGGGATGAGAAGGATCCATCATCAGCCGATGGTTACACACAGGTTTTCAACCGGCTAAGGGAGGAGAGACAGGGTGGGCCCAGAAACGTGGCAGCCGTGGGAGCTGCTAACCCTCTATCTGGCAGAGGTCAAAATCAGCGTGGCAATGGGAAGGAAGAGGTATGTGGAGCGTTGGTTGGTTGGTTGCATTTCCTAGCAATGAGAAATATTTGTCTTTGTTGACTTATGGGTATCTGATTTGTTTGTCCTATAAAAATTGCCAGAGCTGCTGTGGCTGCTTTCCATGGGGTGGGAACTGAGTCAGGGCTATCCAACTGTTGATGGATGTCTCTGTGTTTGGATTTTTGGTAGTAGCAGCAAGCTTGTGCTTCAAATATATGGATGGAGTGGAGTGCAAAGGGAAGTTGGTTTACTGTATAGAATTCTGGCAAGGAAACAGACACCAATGGCGAAAAGAAAGAGGAAAGAAAAAAGAATGGATGGATGAGTTTTATTATGTGACATTTATGTATGTATATTACATGTTGACAACAGAAGGCTAGATAGTCAATGTCTTCTTCGCTTTTATTGTTTTTGTTAGTTGTGGTTTTGCTCCTGTCTATTTCTGTATCTATTTGATAACGGTAAGCTGATAGTTCAGTGTATCCAAGTATTTTTGCCTGTTCAAGAGGTTGTTTGAACAGACGACAGTCAAGGTATTGTCAAGTAATTGGTCATATTTTGTGAAGAAAAAAAATGTAGTCCGCGAGTTCATCAAGTAATGCTCGGTATATGAACAGAAGCAAAGTACTTTTAAGATCAACGTTTTATGGCAAGGGATCCTTTATAAAACATAAATCTAACTGGAAGCATATATATATGTTGAAGAAGATTAGCAGAACCAGCGGGTATTATATGAACACGGTAAGTGTCAATTGCCTTCTGAATTTAACTTTGGCAGCCGCTTACGGTCTCTATTGACAATCATCTTTTAGCAGGACATCTTGATTCTTGAGTCACAAGTCGGCCGTCATTAAGCCACCTGACTGACATCTGTCCATGCTTAGTGAAATCAGCCTATTAAAAGCATCCAAAACAATTCTGGCACTGACAAATAAAGTACAAATTCTGCGTGTGAACAAAGAAAAAGACGGCTAGTAAACAACTCAAAGTAGGAACTAGTGCATGTGGCATGAGAAACGTGCATAAAGTACAATGATGATTGCCATGCAACTTCTCCCTAAAGCATATATTGATATTGGCAGAAATGTACCGGAGGATGCGAATTAACTGATACTTGATAGCTTATTTTGTGTTGTGTGTGGTGGTATAGCTTCCTCCAAACTAGTTGTTTTTGAAAACTGTTTTAACAACTAATATCAATTTCAATGTCTCTCTCAATTTCTCCTCAGTTTTATTCTGACAGCTGCATTTGAAAACTGACCACATACAGACTCAATTGTTGATTTCGGTAGTGTAACACCCCTCACGTTAAACGCGTAATAATCACTCTCGTAGCATAATTAAAGACGTCTTACAGCGGAAGTTAAAAATAATAATTCTCACTCGGGTGTCACATGCCATTACTCGCACATGCGAGTAAAGATCGAAGCAAAAAAGTAATAATAATAAAATAACAACAATAATTAACCGCAGTGATGAACGAGATATATACTACATCATCCTAAGTTTAAACTAATACATAAGGTAAGTGAGCATCTAAGTTCATCCCAAGGTTTACATCGTACTAAATATAACTAATTCTGAAGAGCAATAAATAAATAGATAACGTCGTTGACTACCCCGAAGACCCGCACCCCGGCTTCATAGCTCAATTAAGTCCTGAAATATGGTGTCATAAAGGCTCAGCCAACTGCTGATATGCTAAATGTGATCCTAGACCCTTTAGGCCACTTAGGTCGTTTTAGCCATCTTGATTAACATGGGGTTCGTTTCATGCTGTACCTTTACATGCTTATAACATAACTGTAAATACAGAATTAAAACACACAACAAGTATTCAAACATTCACACATCAAGACATGCTATTACGACATTAATAATTGAACAATTAAATCCGAATCGACGGTAATGTAAGAGTTAGCTGAACTCCAGTTAGTCTCACTTGTTTATTTCCATCACATGAAGCCCCGCTTCCACATTCTCACATAAACATACGGGTGTCATGTTAAGGACAATTCCCCGTTTAACCTCACACATTAATATTTTGGACACTAGTCCGGTGCCATCTACAGTGGGTAGATGGACTCACTTATCTACAGTGGTAGATGTCCATTAGGCCGAAGCCATGGTATGGTGCCAACAGTAGCACACTTCGACTAACGATCGTATCTGGCTCGTTAGATAAACAAGAGTAGACCCTAAACGGGTGTTAGAACTCTAGTGATCACTATGTGCAACCTGCTGGGATGTATGCAGACCAGGATTTATTAAACACTGTTTCATTAATTAATTATCACACTCTCATAAGTTAGTGTATTTTAATTAGTCTCCCGGAGATTCAATCTTGTTATTGGAGAAAACACATTTTTATTGGATGCCCAATGGGTCTTACACATGCCTAGAAGTCTGCTATGTGATGTTCAAAAGTCGAGTCATCGCTCTAGAGACGGTTAATACCGGGTCTCTAAACTAAGTTCCTCACTTAGTACTGTTAGGAGTATTTCACTCTCATAAGATGATAATGGGAGTCTCTCTCCTAATAGTTCATACCAGTTAGGTGATAATTGATATCACAAGTCCGAACGACGTACGCGCACATTTAATAAACGCTTTGGTGATTGGAAAACATAAGCACATACAAACACATGCATAACATTTATTTATCTGACATGCAAGCTCACAGTTACGTCCGGAACCCAAGGAAACCCTCGGAGTTTTCAGACCACACATTCACATACCGTTCACCGTTGAACAATGCTAGTGTGATGATTCACGCCTATCCTCTAGCAATCCCGTAGCTCGTATTTAACAGTCCGTACCTCTGGAATACATCACTCTAATATCAGTGTCTATATTATGAGTCTACTTAACCGTCATAGATAGGTTTTAATCTTTGCCTCGTTTAACTACCCTTAACCGGTTATTGTTTGGCTCGGGTTTGTATTAAGTCTTGGGATTTAATTTAACCATACTCTATAGTTGTAAAAGTATAATATTTCGTAGCACAATAATATTCATTACTTAAGGATGAAATTCCTAGTAACCCATGCTATTTATCAAGGTTGTTTGACCCTTGTATATTGTATACACATACATATTGGTCTCTACATATATATATATATACATAGTTCTTTGTTATACTTGTTCGACTAAATTATATTCCACTTATATATTTATATACCCATGTTCGTATGTATTGATACATATATATTTATACCCATGCAATATAGTCCATTGTTATACTTTACTTGACTAAGTTATATTCTAACTTTTAATTACATATTAATTTTTGTGTCGGTCAACTTAATCACTTGATCAATTTGTGTTGACTTGGTCAATCTAGTTTGACTTGGTCAATGTTACAAGTCAATGTTTCATTATAACCAATATTTTATTTATCAACTCATATTATATCATATTATAACACTTATAATCATATATCCAAATCTATGATTCTCCCCACATTAACCCTATATGATTTATCAATCATATTATATTTTTCATCTTGTATTATAAATTCGTATCATGTGAATTATAAGGTTTTCCCATAGTGCATTTATTCATAATTTCGTGTGGAGTACACATTTATCTATTTGTGTTTTTTATTCACAAATCTCTTATTAATAATTCATCTTACTATTATACAAGTATTTTATACATTATCACATTCCTTATATTATAAGGTTTCTTATCATATGTTATACTCCCCAAATTTCCAATTTAAACCCATTATTCTATGAGGTTATTTATAAGGTATATTTATACCCCATTAATCTCTTTATAATATACCCTCTTATATTTTAACACAAGGTCAGATTATATGATTTTAAACTTTATAATATATCATTCATTGTTTCTGAAAATTCCAAACTAACCATATACCTTCGGTATTTTAATTCATTCCCCTTTCATTATTGATTATTTACAAAATCACCCCAAACATTATTCTTGTTACATTTCTAACCTTATTTAATTATAACCTAAGATCCCAAAACCTTATAATATACAACCATATACATATATATATATCTACAAATTCGAACAACATCCTCTCTTTTCCAGATTTATACTATTGCTCACAACTTTCTTATTATTACATATTACCCCTCTTTATTTTGTAAACTTACAAGTTAATACCTAAAACTTTATATTACACATATTAACTTATTTAATTCTAAAAACTCCCAAAATAATTCCTTAAATTCTCTAACAGCCCCTAGGCTGTCCCAATATTATTTTCCATCCCAAACTTTCGGTTATTTACATATTAACCTCATAAGTTTTATAAATGTTACATTTTAATACTTAAACTATATATTATAATCCTTAATTTATTAAATTACCAAAACTAGCCCAAAAATTCTCAAATAATTCAAGCAGCCCCCTAAGGTCTTAATAATCATATTCCTGCCCTCATAATTCTCGGTAATTACAAGATTACCCCATAACTTTATATAATTATTATTTTTAACTTAATACTTCTTTAAATCACCAAAATAATTATTTGTATTATTTTAATTTGGTCAAACCTCACAAGTGGTCAAGGTTGACCACCCAATTATTTCTTTGACCCATATTTATACAATTTACGGTTTTGCCACCTTTACTTCTCTAGTTTTACATTTAAGTGTTTAAACTTTATAAAAAAATTACATTTTATGTTTTAAAATTCCTAAACAGCCCCCATTCAGTTTTATTTATTGTTTAGCACCCCAAACTTTATTTATTTATGGTTTGACCCACATGGTAAATCTTTTGTTCATTTTAACACCTATAAAGTTCATAAATCATATTATAACTTTATATTCAATTTATGTTACACCTAAATTCATCATTATTCATACAAAATGTTCCTAGGTGAATATGTTCACTAAAATTACACTTTAGCACCAGAAACATGTTTAATTCATTTAACCACCTAAAAACTTAATAATTTAATACTTCAAGATTTAAATAACTATAATAAAATGGCCTAAACACATGGCCTTCAACATAACATAAACTTAACTTTAAAATGAATTTAAAATGTCCATAAACCATAGGTTATACACGGCTTGCTACAAATTTTTCATTTAACTTATAAAAATCATGAATCTTTCATTTTTAACTTATAAACTTGACTTTAATAAGTCATTGCCACCTATATTCACTAACTAAACATACAACCATCACTTTATACACATTTTCAAGGATTAAACATCACTTATTTACATACACATTCTCGGCTATAATTTAACTTACAAGATAATAACCTTTTAAGCTTTAAAATTGCTTTAAGGGTTCTTACCTTGTTTTTAAATCAACAAGGCAGTCCAAGCAGCTCCTATATCCTCTCGGCTCCCTTGTTTTTGGCAGTAGCAATAATAATAACAACCCTGATGGTAAAGACTTTAACCACAGGGCTGAAAGTTTCTGAGTAGTCTATGCCCCGAGTCTGCCCAAAACCTTGAGCAACAAGGCGGGCCTTCCTTCTTTCCAAATCACCATTTGCATATCTCTTTGTTTTTAAAACCCATTTGGTGCCCAAAATGTTCATATGAGGCTGATAAGTCATAATATCCCATGTTTTGTTTCTTTGTAAAGCATTAAACTCTGCATTCATGACAACTTTCCATTCTAGGTATTTTTTGGCTTGACCAAAAGTACACTGATCTGGAACAGAATCTGAGGCAGTGGAGAGGTGAGTGTGATTAAGCCAGTGTATATATAGTACCAGCGGTTCTAACCTTGGGCTTTAAACTGTTTGTCTTAGCTCGAATGAGCATGGAGTGAACTTGGGCAGGACTAGGAGATGATGATGGCGGTTCTGGGGAGGGAGAGGTTAGTGGTGAGGCAAGAAGAGCTTTATCTAGTGGAGGAGAATTTTGTAGAGATTCTAAATAAGTGCAAGGTGAGGAGATAGAGGGAACGTCATGAGAAGTCCGTGGAGAATTAGAGATAGATGAAGAAGAAAAAGTAGCTGGGGATGACTTTATGGGTATGAGGAGGTTAGAAACAACATTGTTTTTTGTAGCAGCTTGAGAGTGAGAGAGATTTTGAGGAAAGGTAGGCATAGGGGAAAACATTTTCTTGAAAAAGAACATCACGTGAGATGTAAAGTCTCTGAGTGAGAGGAACTAGACAGAGATACCAAGTAGAATTGTCTGAATGTCCAAGGAATATACATTCAGTGGATCGAAGATAGAATTTATTGGTGTTATAGGGTCTAAGTTTGGGCCAACAACTGCACCCAAAGACCTTGAGGTGAGAGTAGGTAGGAGATTTGTTGTGAAGTTTAAGAAAGGGTGTAGAATAGTCAAAGGCTTTAGTTGGGGTTCTGTTCATGAGGTAAACTGAAGTCCTAAAAGCATAGGACCAGAAGGACATGGGTAAGGTTGCCTGAGATAGGAGACAAAGGCCACGGTCAACAAAACAAAACGTATCTTGCTCTCCACTGATCCATTCTGCTGGTGGGAGTGAGGACAATGTATTTGTGAGCAATGCCTTTGCTTTAAAAATAATGTTCCATAGCCTCGAACTCTCCTTCTTGGTCTGTTTGAATTTTCTCAATAGTAGCATGGTACTGAGTTTGAATCATAGTACAAAATATAGTTAAAACAACAGCAACATCAGATTTTCTCTTTAGTGGATAAAGCCACATATAGCGAAAAATCATCAACAATGAGCATAAAATAGTAAAAACCATCCGTAGAAGCATAATTGGGTGGACCCCAAAGGTCAATAAAAATCAATCCAAAACTCTTAACAGAGACAGAGTCTGAAGGATATTATAGGAGAGCATGAGACTTGCCTTGACAACAGGCAGTTTTTAACTTATTATAATCAAAAGTAGAAATAGGTAATTGAAAACTATTGATAATCCGCTTAGTTAGAGCATCACTAGGATGACCTAGGCGAGCATGCTAGATAGTTGAGGGAGCCTTAGTAGTGTAGTGAAGTTGAGGGGTAGCACAAACAGTAGAGGGAAAAGTGTACACACCATCCTTAGCATTCCCTCTGAGAAGAACAACCTTGATTTGTGAATCCTTCAATAGAAAATAATGAGGGTGAAACTCAAAATATATGCCATTATCTTGGCAAAATTTACTAACAAAAACCAACTGCTTAGTTAGTTGAGGAACATGCATAATATTGGTGAGAGAGAAGGTTTTATCAGCAATAGTTAAAGAAACATTACCCTGATGCTGAATACCAAGATTAGAACCATCTCCCAGTGAGACGGTATCAGTCCCACTATAATCAGAAACACTGATGTTCAACTTAGAAAAATCTCCCACAAAGTGATAGGAGGCGACTGTGTCAGGCATCCACTCCAGGGTTGGGGTTTTGCCAGTGGCATTGACTGTGATAGGTGAGGGAGGGCGAGGCTGATAGAAAAAGTTATATCTATATGGTAGCAGGCATCAGCCTCATGGTCTCTTTTGCGGCAAATCTGACATTGAGGCCTTGAAACTTGTTTACCAGTAAAATTTGTGGAGTTGCATGGTTTAATTTGAGAGGCAGGGGAGGAAGATGAAGAGGAGAATCCTCTGCCTCTGCCTCTATTGTTGAGCCCTCTATTGTTATAATAAGATTTCCTCTTCTTTCTGTAGAATTATAATTTATGAAATTAACAGTGACAGTAGTAGTGGTTTGAGCATGGTTCTGTTTGGAGACACCCTTCTTGAGCCAGAAGAAAGTGGTATAACTAAGGGGGAAGACAAGGATCTGTCCTTATGAGGATACTGGAAACAAGAGCACTATATTCAAAGGGCAAACCATTCAGAATATAACTTTGAAACTCTCTATGAAAAACAATATGACCAGTGAAAGACAGAGAGTCCACCAAGGCTTGAGCCCTATTATAATAAGAAGTCACAGTCTCATTAGGGAGCTTAGATATGAAGCTCAACTGGGAATGCAGATGACCAACTTGAGCATTGGTCTGAGACCCAAAAGTCTAATGTAGGTAAGACCAGGCCTGAGCTGTAGTTTTCATACTGATAATTTGGTCAATAATACTTTCACAAACAGAAGCAAAAAATCATCGTCAAAACTAACCGATCCATCTGGGTCCATTAGAGATATTCATTATCAACATTATTGTAACTATAGGCATGAGACAAGGGTAAGAGCCGTCCACATTCTTATAGAGAACATTGCCCTTTAAAAAAGTTGAAAGAACTCCTTACCAAATCTGAAAATTGTCTTTTCAATTTAATAAGATTTGTGGCAACAGATAGATTGAGAAGTATGTGTGCAGGGGTAGATATACTCGAGACCTGAGGAGTCTTCTTACCAGATCTAGCCGCTCTAGCCATCAGATCGTCATTGCTTCCATCGGTGGATGAAATTTCAGGGCCTGTGGAAGCCATAGATAGAAGATCACAACGGTAGAAGAAGAAAAATTCAGATCATCTCTGACGCTGCTCTAATACCATAGGTGCGTTGGTAGAATTTAGGCTAATGGAAGAGAATAAGGGTTGTGAAAATATCTTCCATTGATTGTATGTTGTTCGGTAAGTATAAGTATTTATACAAGAGTTGGCTAATAATAAAGTAGACTACAAAGGTAAGTGCGCCTAGAATAACTATACACAATCGGTCCACTAATATGGACTAGCAGTAGTGAGTACCAACCACAACTTGTCTGCGAGAACGTACTCAGGTTCAAAGCTTCAGCACTCCTATTCCGCCAACCCTATATAATCATTCTCTATTAGTAATAGTATGAATCAGCAGGTAGTAGTAAATACGATCTCTTTCTGAATTTGATGAAAATGGATTCCCTCAGCATTATGACAGACGACACACATGTCCGTCAGATGATGCAAAACCTAGCCGCTAGAATTGATCAGGACTAGGGACGAACTAACGAACAATGAAATCTACAATCTTAGGTCGGAAATTTCACGCCACGGATAAAAATGCGACAGCGATGAGCAACGAGAGACTAAGGATGTGAATTTACGAGGAAAAGGCGCTGGAAATAGCATGACCTAAGACCGTGGCAATGGCGCTTGGATAGCTAGTTTCTTTCAGCGGAGATTAGCTCACGTGACGTCGTGCGATGGTTGGTTAGTCGTACATGAGAGGTTGATATGCTCGAAAAAATCGCCGGCAATCGTATCCGAAGTGCTACTGTAAGAAAGGATCAGGAGAGTCAATTGGGGCGATCTTCCCGGTGAGGGCATTTCGTAGTCTTGTCGAGATTCAGAGAAAGCAGCAATCGGTAGGTAAAAGGTTAATTACTAAGACTAAAGTTGCAAGTATTTCTAGTTTTATCACTATAAGCTTCAGAGAGCTATCATACAGAGTGGGTGATGGCTTCTAGTTCTAGGAGAGAAGACGTGAGATTATTGAAAGAGTGACCCCGACTAGTAGTTTGCGCGGGAGAGGGACGCAGCCGCGTTTACTAAGATGGGCCTATAGGAGCTACAGCCCCAAAATTATCGGGCCCAATTACCTTGAGAACTGGCGAAATAAAATTCTAGTACTTTTTTTTCTTTTTCTGTAAGAGAAAAAAGGCGCTAGCTTCCGTACTCCACCTTCAGTTCGAACAGGAGAGAGAAATTGGAAGGGGTAGTTCTTTGAGGCGGGAGAATTCGTCGGGGGCTAGCAGTAGAGAAACTTGAGAAATGGCGGATCAAATACAAGTTGAACCTCATCTCCCCGACATGGAGTTCCTTCGCTGGTCGTTCCCATTTCTTTCTCTCAACTATCCTCCTGACCATTTTCCAATCTGTATGTCGTCTCTTATCGGACTTTTTCCATTTGCAGTCGAATTGAAGAATTAAGTAGTCTGCTTCCAAATCCCAACGATACTTCCCAAAATTCCGAGTGCTGCTTGCAAGACTGGGTTCAGGGTTTGGAGGTTGTTAAAACTTGCTCCTAGCTTGATGAAACCTGCTTTGTTCACTGATTTTTTTTTCTTCATATAATATCATTTAAATTTCCATTCACATCAGTATTCTTTGTGAATCGATTTGATGTGTTTACAGACTCAAGTGAACCAAATCGTTTCTGAGGTCTTAGATGTAGACCTTCTCAGGGATGATAATTTGGGTGAGTGTTGCTCTGGGCCTTGAACTATTGTGAACTCATAGATGTTAGTCTTCCAGGGTTCCTGCCTCTTGGCTGTAGTTCCATGTTCTAAAAAGAAAAATCATTTGATTTCGCTGATAATTGGATTTAGTTTCTCGCATCACAGTCAATTCACTGCAGGCGAATTATACTTTTTTAGTGATGTAACCTTCTTCGGTTTGTTGCCTGTAGACACCTATTTGGCAGAGTTAAAAGAGGAGCTTAAAACAGTGGAAGCTGAAAGCACTGAAATGCTTAACAACGTTGAGCTTCTTGAGAAAGCTTATGTTGAAGGTATAAGGTGCCTGCAACATCCCCCCCCCCCTGCACGAGCACATGTTCTGCTTCACTCAGAATATGAGCTGTTTGCGGGATTTCAGGTTTTTGTCAATTGGAAGGTGATCTTGGAGCTCTGGATTTTGCACTGTCTAACGTCAAAGCAGAGGCAAGTGATTTGGAACAGTTCTAGGGTAGCCAATCTGATTGTTCGTTGTTCCCAATTTTGGTGATGTCAAGTGTATAATTTGTTATCCAATGAGTTTGCCAGCAAATTCTTGAGCAACTCCCTTTTTTTCAATGATCCGCTTTATGTTCATACCATTCATACTTTTTTCTACTCGTACCAAAGTTATGCCTGCAAAATAAGGGTATATAATAATGTGGTCTATTACTGTCCCAAATGTCGCCATTTGACATGTACTCAATACTGTGTTTCATGAATTTGAGGACCCTGATCTGTGATCAACTGTTGAATACCAATTTACTGTTTTAGCTAACAAAAATATTTCATCATACGCTGCAAGCTTCTGAATCCTCCACATGCTTCTATAATGTAGGGGGTCGTAGAAGAAGCTGTAGCAGTCCGTGATGGTTCAAAAAATGCACATATTGTTTCCAAGCCAAAGCTGTATCATACTTTCCAGGTGTTTTTTTGGGCCATATCTTTCTTCATTGCAGTAGGCTGATTGCTAGTTTTTACGATGATACTGATAGTACTAACGTGGTAATTATATTCTATCTCATATTTTTTGATCTCTTTCCGTAGCAAAGAAAGAACCGAATTCTATGACTTTGAATATTGTTACAACGCTAGCATGACCAGAACTTCATAATTGGGGGCGTTTTATTGTTCTCCTTTGCTTGTATTGTTATTTCAGATGTTGTCTCTTTTGGTTTTCAGCATGTTAGGCCTGCCTCTTTATACCGTTAATTATATGAATTCCAACGAGTGGTAGTGAGTGTCCTTTTTCACAGGTTCTGGACCTTAATCACCAAATTGAGAGCAACTTGCGAACTTTAAAAACATTGCAGGATCTCGAGTTGACGCATAAAAGGTAACGCATCCAGTGAATAAATATACAAGTAAAAGTTCTGACACCAGAGGCATTCTCCATTTTTCAGGTTTGAGGCTATTGACCAGAGGCAGGAGACATTCTCTGGTGTGAAAGTAATTGAGTTTGAAGGGAACAGTATTAAGCTAATGCTGAAGACAATCGTTCCTTGTTTTGAGTCCCATCAAAAGTTTGAAGATGCATCCCAACCCTCCGAGCTCAATCACGAATTGCAAATAGAACTCATGGATGAGAGCCTGGAGCTGAAACATGCAGAGGTACCGCTTGCTCAATTGGACTTATTTGGCTTTCAAGGAAGTGTCTTAAAAGGATATCTGACCCTCTTTCACTTCACATCGCTAAAACTGCTTGTCAATCCCTTGCAGATATATCCCAATGATGTCTACATAGGTGATATTTTAGAAGCTGATGGTGCTCACTGGTTTGTTTTCCTAGATTTGTTTTTTTTTTTGCTGATATATTTTCTTTATTTTTTATTTCTGTTTCATGAAGAAAATCATGAGATATTTTCCAGAGTTGAATGACATATATTCCTACTTGTTTCCAGTCAGGCGAATGCAGGTTGCTTAATCACAAGATCTTCTTTGCCTTGGTTTCTCCAGAAGGTGCAAACTAAGATTATTCTATGTAGTATGAGGAAATCTATAGTGAAGACTGCTAATAAATCAAGGTGAAGATATATCCGTTTCATTTGTTTATTCTTATCATCTGAATTTGTTGACAATCTGATACATTCTGTTAAATCTGGGAAGGAGAGGAAGGGAGGTTCATACTGGTCGAAGTTTCTACAGTTATGGAGCCTAGAATATAAGATTAGCTCATTCTGTATTGTTATTAATGCAGGTATTCTATAGAATACTCAGACCAAGAGGCGTTGATTACAGCTCGTGTGAAAGGTGTTGATGCATTCATCAAAACATCCCAAGGTTGGCCATTGTCCACCTCTGTACTGAAGTTGATATCTCTTAAGCCTTTGGGTCATGACAAGGATGAGCTCTCTATTCGTTTTCTGTGTGAGGTCGAGGTAAATAGCTAGTATCAGTATGTTTCTACACCACCCAGTTTTTTCATTTTCTGTTTTGGCTGCATTACATACATTTACACTCATTCATTCATTTATCTCTCACCACCAGTAACAGTTCATGGCTGATGATTTCTAGTACTTCCAAATAAGCAGGACCAGGTGAACTCTTTAGATGTTGACACAAGAAAAAGCCTAACAAGATTTGTGGATGCCATTGAAGAAACACTTACTCAAACGCTGCGGAAAGATTTGCTTTCTGAAAATATCCCAAGCTGATATTTTACATCTCCCCGCGTGAAGCACAATTCCAGCTCCACCAAGGTGAACTTAGTGTCCAGGATCTCTCTTTTTCATTTCCTACCATGATCAATGAGCAGCTTCTGCAAAAGTGAGCTTTGTATCATACTAAATACACAGGTGAACACTTTTGATGCGAAAATGGTCCCTTTATTCTTAACAGGGTTGCTCATGTGTCTTTCTGAAGGCTAATTGGCACTATTTGTCCAAAGAGGAGACAGTTGCGCCACTTAAAACCGATGCTAATGATGTATTTTTACAATAGCTAAGAGTTTAGATGCTCTAGTTTCTTAGATAAGGAAGATAATGCTGCTGGCTTTATTCCATCCTGAAACTACGGGGTCATCTCGGTTTACGAATATGCATGTTTGATATAAACTATGACATTTCTAGGTGACTCTTTGTAGCCCTTCTGTAACCATTAGCTGCGGCAAAAGAATTACTGGCACTGTGTCTCACATCTTGTGCAACTTTGAACTAGCTGAAATAAGTTTCAGCTGAAGGGATGACAAAACAATACATCCTACCATTACACCAATATACAATTTTCTATATATATTAAGGTTAAAACTAATATGCTTCTAAAATCAATATGGTTATACTACAAGTACAGAATAATCAGACCCCTAACCCGAGTAGCCCCTTGACTTGGGAATCAGTAGACTTGCAAACATTTTTAAATTATAAAGACAAAATCTCAACAATAGGGTTCCAGAGTTTTGGACCAAAAACAATTCCTCTTCCCAGGATAATTATCACTAGGGTAGGAGTTACATATTTCTCTCTCATTTGGGGACCGAAATAAAGCACATTAGAAGCAGTATTATCATCCATCATCAACAATAAACTGATCATCTTGGTGATCTCCATCAACATTAGTATCACCATGGACCATCTCATTCCCTTGGTGCAAATTCTGCATCATCTGTGAAAGGTAGTGGCTGCTTGCGCCAGTATGATCAGATAGCCCTGCCGGATGCCCAGCCCACTGAGAAACAATCCCTAGCAAATGGGTGGCAACACTTTGATGCTCATGTAGTACCCGAGACTGCATCTGACCCATCTCAGTTCGATGATGCTCCAACATCTCGTCAACCTGTTTCCTCCACTCCGTTCTCCGCTGGTTCATCCTCTCCTCCCATTCCCTCTCTCGAATCATAGCCTCCTCCCTCCTCCGTACCTCCCTCTCTTCACTCTTTTTCTCCAATGCTCGCCACTCCTCCATCTCTACCATTCTAGCCTTCCTCCTTCTGATAACCCTTTCTTCTCTTTCTTTTTCCTTCTCCTCCCTTTCTGTGGACCTATCTCTCTCACGCTCTGCACGCAGGGACTCTCTCTGGTGCCTCTCGTTCTCCCTCTCTTCTTCAAGCAGCTCAAAACGAGCTTCCATTTCTTTCAACCTGCTGAGCTGGTTTGCCAAGAACCCAAATGCTTTCTTCTCAAATTCCTTAAATGACATTGATGATGATGCCTTCTTTTTCCTCTTCGATTCCAAGCCATTAACAGCTTCAGGTTCTTCAAACACATACCCATCCTCCTCCCCATCACCACCCTTGCCGTTGTGGTTGCTACCATTGAAATTCTCCTCCCCTTCTTCACCATCACACCATCGTAAAGCCATCACCCCGTTCTCACCACCATCAATCCCCGCAGTGAAATCACCATCGCCAGAGTGCCCAAAATTCCCAAACTCTGGAAGAACTATCCTGTGATCTCCTCCATCACCATCAACACTCTGAGTATTCTCACCGCAGCTTCTAGCAGCACAAACAACCACACCCAACATGTCATTTCCCTGGAAAGTGAGCGGGACATCCCCGAACACTTCCTTATATTTAAGAAAGTTCGACCAATGAGTAGGACCTTCAGGCCAATCAAATTCCTCCGCACCTGATTCCTCTGACCCCATTGCTGCCACAGCCAATCCGGGCTTCTTGATCTTCTGCTTCACCAGAAGATACTGATGCCTCATATTCTGAACCTTGGTGGAAACGTCTTTCCATGACCATTGCCATGGATAAGAAACAGGGTCTCGGTTATGGTACATGGAATTGACATACAGAGCAATAGGTTTGAATTTCTTCTCCCTGGTTTTCATTTTGGCCAATGTCCCATCTGACACCATCGCCCCGTACTTGTCAATCAGGGTTCTCTCCTCCACCTCGCTCCATTTTTTCCTCTTAGAAGTGGACGACATAGTCGCGGGGAACGAAAACCCCGCCCCTTAAAATGGGGAAATTTTCACCAGCTACCGATCAATTAGAGCGGGCTGGCTAGTAAACTTTTAAACGTAAACCCCCACGTAATAGACAGAGCATCCAATTAACGACAAGACAAGGCCGGAAATTGAATTGGTACCCAAGAATTTCAAGTATGAACGCCGTATTAAACTCGAGAGGGTGAAATTCGAGAAATCCGAAGTAAGGAACAGTGGGTCAGGTGGTGAGGGTAGTTGAGATAACTAACCTTCATCAATAAGGGTTATCGTTCATCGGCAAAAGAGTCGGAAGAAATGAAAGGAAACAAAGCAATGAAACTAGAGAAAGAGAAGTGGGAGAGTAAAGCATCGAGTATTGAATCAGGCGAGGACGGATTGCTTGGAAATCGAGATGTTGGAATTTTACTCTTGTAATTTCTGTTTCAACTGTTTTTTCGAGAAGATATAGAAAAAGGGATGTCGGAACGAAACTAGGAAGATAGAGGGGAGAGACAGAATCGAGAAGGTACGACCAAGAGAGAGATTCGAGGTCTAGTCGAGCAGCCTGATAGCTGACGGGTTTTAACCATTCGGTCACCAAACCAGACACGCCGTTGACTCATGACAGTCTTTTTATGACACGTCGTCTGAGGAGGAACGATTACACGGCCCCACCGGCCATCCACTACAATACTAGTCTTTTTATAATTCGTTTTCTACCACTATCTTTTTAAAATTATACAAAATAATACTCCCTCTGTCCTGTTTGTTTTATGACACGTTTTTCCACTTCAATATTAAATAATTTTATAAAACTAAATTTTGTAACATATAGTTTATCATGTAAGGAATCATATGCAAAATTTAAATTTTCAAAATTAATTTATCTTATAGGTTAAAAATTGAAGTCAAACAATATGTCCAAATAGTAAACAGGACGGTCAATTCAGGACGGAGGGAGTAGTATTAAGTTTTTATGTAATTTATCGGATAAAACTTTGTTTTATATTTTCTTAAATGTTCCATTAATATTTCAGAAAAATGATAAACTATCTCTGTTATTAATTAACAACTTGAGAGTGATTTGTTATACTGATAAATTTCACGAGACACCACTTTTGTTTAACTATTGGGAAAATTCACAATATACCCCTGTTTTATTTCGTAATTCACAATATACCCCTTTTTTGAAACTTTGTCACAAGATACCCCTATTTTCTTTGCTAATTCACAAAATACCCCAACAGCGTCAAATATTCGGTTAACCTCCCCTGGAAAATGACAATTTTGCCCCTGGCCTATTTTTTCTTTTTTTTTTTGAAAAATTCGCAATTTTTTGGCTACTTTTTTATGAAAAATTTTAAATTTTATAATATACCCCTATTTAAGTTTTTTGTTCACGAAATACCCCTGTTTATGTTTTGAAGTTCACAAGATACCCCTGTTTATGTTTTGTAGTTCACGAAATACCCTTATCACCCTGATGCTCTGGGACAAATGTTGTTTGCATTCCAGTTCTCTGAGGTTTCTTGTCTCTCGGAATGTCTCATCAATAGCTGAGTACGAATCCCTGTCATTCACAATTAGACACAATTATAATATATGACCAGAGACAAACTAGTATAGCATGGATTATTTACATAGTTAGGTAAATATCTTCAAGTAAAGAGTAGATTGATTTAGTCATGTGGACAAACAATAATGTCACAGGCATTGGGTTTAAAAAGGCTACCTCTTGGTCGAACTCAGTAGCGGACCAGTACTTTTGTTTAGGGGGCAAAAAAAAATCTTGGCACTATTGTTCTTTAAAACATTATGTTATTTTATATTTTTCAAAAATTTATAAGAGCATTTTGCAAATTTTTAAAAGTTTCAGGGGGCCGGCCCTTCCCCCCTTTGTGTCCGCCCCTGGTCAAACTTATGTTGTGCCAAGCACTCTAATAGGATATCACTCAGATATTTGAATGCACCAAAATCCATCTCCCTAATGGCCACCGCCCCCCCGCAAAACTTTTGAAAATTTGCAAAATGGCTCTTATAAATTTTTAAAAAATACAAAAATAACATAATGTTTTAAAGAACAATAGTGTCAAAAAAATTTTGCCTCCCTGAACAAAAAGTTCTGGTCCGCTACTAAGCTCGACTAAGAGGTAGCCATTTTAAACCCAATGTCTGTGACATTATTGTTTGTCCACATGACTAAATCAAACTACTCTTTACTTGAAGGTATTTACCTAACTATGTAAATAATCCATGCTATACATGTTTGTCTCTGGTCATATATTATAATTGTGTCTAATAGTGAATGATAGAGATTCGTACTCAGCTATTGGTGAGACATTCCAAGAGACAAGAAACCTCAGAGAATTGGAATGCAAACAACATTTGTCCTGTGATTATAAAGAGGTTGAAGGCACTTGAAAAACAAGAGAAAACTAGGCGATGCTTTACCAGGGCATCAGGGTGATAAGGGTATTTTGTGAACTACAAAATATAAACAGGGGTATCTTGTGAACTTCAAAACATAAACAGGGGTATTTCGTGAACAACAAACTTAAATAGGGGTATATTATAAAATTTAAAATTTTTCATAAAAAAGTAGCCAAAAAAACTGCGAATTTTTCACAAAAAGAAAAAACGGGTCAGGGGCAAAATAGTCATTTTCCAGGGGAGGTTAACGGAATATTTGACGCCGTTTTTAAAAAGGGGCATTTTGTGAATTAGCAAAGAAAACAGGGGTATTTTGTGACAAAGTTTCAAAAAAGGGGTGTATTGTGAATTACAAAAGAAAACAGGGGTATATTGTGAATTTTCCCTTAACTATTTATATGGATACTTTAGTCCTTTTTCAAGGGATATCAATGGAACATTTAATAAAATATGAGACAGAGTTATCTGGTGAAAATAAGTAAAAACTTAGTGTTATCCAGTGTAATTTTAAAAACACAATGGTATATCGTATATTAAACAAAAACTCAGTGGTATTTGATGAAAATTCTTTATTGTTTTACAATATGATTATAACTAGTTTAAATAATTATTTGGATTACACGAAACTGAATCTGGACTTAAAAATTGAAAAAATGGAGTGTGATCCTTATGCGTCAGAAACGGATGAAAAAATGACAAACTGACGTCCAGTCTATTTATTACAGGTTTGTTCAAGGCGGTTCAAAAACATAAATGGCGTTGGAGCGTCCTTTTATTTTCATTTGTATGAGACGAGGCTTTAGAGTTGTTCGTTTGTTACATGTCCGTTCCAGACGGGTCCAAAATAAACGTGGTGCTGGAGCATCCATTTTTTCGAACACACAGGACATGGTTTCAGAGTCGTCCGTTTTTTGTGTCCGTTCCGGATAGGTCCAAAACGAATGTAGAGTTGGAGCTTTCAAGTCCGTTTCAAACGGATAAAGGGTCACCATTGACCTTTTTTTCATTGTTAAGTTTAAATTTTGTTGTGTTTGACCTAAATCATTCATAAAACTATTCATAATCATACTTTAATGAAAAACAATCAAGTAAAACTTTTCCCATCTTATCATGAACAGTTATCTAAGACTTATTTTGTTTATAATAACAATCTTTATTAATTAAAAATATAAAAATGTATTTTTTTACAACTATGTATCCTAAAATATTAACTATATTTATTATTACAAATTCTAATAAACTACAAAACCAAACAAGTTGGATTTTTTTGTGTGTCAAGTATCATTCTACACAAAAAATACATAATTCATAACATCTGGGGTGTTAATTCCCTATCATATAATTCGATCATTAGTGCTAATTTATCTTAACCGTAAGCCAAGTAATAAAGCGTACATGGGGAATTTCTAACCATTTCAAATCAACTTGCTCTATTTCTATATGTCTCTTGAAGAGTTTACAATAATATGCTTTTATAGAGAACGAGTTGTTGAGATATGACTAAATAATACCATCTTCTGCGCAGAAATTTGTTTAACACCAACGGTCTCCGGAGAAAGACCACGATGTGCAAGCTGAATGTGAACTCTTGTTCTAGTTTTTGTTTCTAAGTAGATCTGTATGAGCCTATTTTATTAAAATGGTGTCACTTTTTTTTTTGAGTAGATCTTATAAGCCCGTTTTAAATTATTGGATCAAATTCCAGATGCATATATTGGATTGATTCGGTTCAGTTTTCAAGTACAAGTCACTTTTACCACGCCAAAATGATAGCAAGTATAAGGTCTAATGGATATTGCATTATATATAATGGTGTTCTAGATCTCGATATGTATAACATTTGAGCATAAGAACTTCACATCAAAATCATGAACCGTAGGTCCATGATGCACTACTTATCTTTTACATGCTCTAGGATTGCTCAATAGCTAACTAGTGAAAAACTGCCTATAATAAAAGCAAACATCAATGACATGATTCCTCGGGTTAGAGAATGGTGAATTATGTGAATGTGTAAGTTATTAAGTCAATATACATAAGGTCTTTTACCTAAGGAACATCTTTATTTTTTATACCAGATCATTTGTCTCTAGTTCCTTTTCTAGCCTTGTTAAGCTCTTCTTGAACTAGTCAACCAAAAGTTTCTTTTGGCCAGCTACTAGATTTTTCTGAGTCTACAAATTAAAATTCTTATAACTAATACATGAGTACTACTCAGCTTAGTGACCCATTCATCATAAATCAACTCTTATTTTAGGAGTGTCTCACCCTTGTGCACTTCTATTAAAAACCAAGTATATGAAAACATTTCCCTATATATGGTATATTTATATTTAGGTAAATATTTTCCTATTAGGCCAACTAGATGGCTCATTTCCTCTCAATGTTAGTATTAGATTTGGAAATTTTACCCAAAATATAAAGTTATATGAAACTCCATTCAATAGGCCTAGATTCGTTGCACATTTTTTAGTAAAAAAAAGAGAAGTGTTATCTACATTCACCATATTATTTCATGCAGTCACTTTTTCATGTATAGAAGGCAACTAGCTGATAACAAGCTACAAGCCCCCCTAGTGCAGAAAATGTTTTTTACCACGGTTTTTTTGCTTAAAAACTACGGTTTATAACTGTGGTTTATGCTCGCGTCGTATATTACAAAATAGCTATAAACGACGGTTTGTAACCGTCATTTAAAATAAGAGAAAAAACCACGGTTGGTTGAAACCGTCGTTTAAGACCCCTTCTCTCGTGATATTCATTGACTTTATACGACGGCCGGGAGTATGAACCGTGGTATAAAGTGCGTAATAAATGACGGTTATTACAAAAACCGTGGTATATAATGTTAAAAATCAACGAATAAACCACGTTTATATATAAAACCGTGGTTTATAGTCTGTGAATTTTTTTTCAAATCGCCGGTGATTTAGCGTCGGCTTCAATTAATCTCAACAGAGCGCAGACACAAGAGATTGGCCAAAACATGTATGTTCCTTGTTTGCGAATTAGGGTTGCAAAATGAGTGAAGAATGTGCATTATGTTCCTTGTTTGTCGGTGGGTTGCAAAATTACCGTGAAAAAGAATGAGAGAGGGCGGAGCAAGTCCTTGTTCGCCGGTTAGGGTTGCAAAAAGTTACAGTGAAGAAGAGGCGCAGAGCATGTGTTCCTTGTTCGCTAGTGTGGGTTGCAAAAATTACCATGAAAACAAGAGAATGAGAGAGCCGGAGCATGTCATTGTTTGCCGGTTAGGTTTGCAAAAATTACAGTGAGTGGAAGAGGCGCAAAGCATGTGTTCCTTGTTTTCCAGTATGGGTTACGAAGTTGAAGAGATGGCGCAAAGCATGTTCGCCGGTGGGTTGCAAAAATTACCGGGAGTTGAAGAAGAATGAAGAAGAGTTGCAGAGCATATGTGTTCCTTGTTCGGCAGTGTGGGTTGCAAAATAGTGAGAGAGAAATAATATAATAAGAGAAAAGAAAGAGCCGCGTTAATTTTGGCCAAAAATTTGAATTCCCGCTTAGACTATATACCACGGTTCTTCCAAGAAACCGTCATTTAAAGTTGTTTGACCACGATTAAAAACGACGGTTCTGACCAAACCGTGGTTTAAAATACAACACGTCAAACTATATACGACGGTTCCACCCAGAACCGTGGTATAAAATACAACACGTCAAGCTAAATACGACGGTTCCACCCAGAACCGTGATATAAAATGCAACGCGTCAAGCTATATACGACGGTTCTGGGTGGAACCGTGGTATAAAATCTCCCGCCGAGAATTTTTGTGACGGTTATTCTAATAACCGTGGTTTAAAATTTTTAAATGACGGTTATGTGATTAACCGCGGTTTAAAGTGCGTCATTTAAAATCTTTTTTCTACTAGTGCCCCCCACCGCTGGGCAGCTAGAACAACCATAGCTAACTGGCAGCAGAACCCCTATAATCACTTAGCGACTCTGTTTAGGATCTGCCATTGGGCAACCCTCATTTATTATTTTTTTTTGTTAAGTCTGTCAACTCAATGACGATATTATTAAGTATAGAACAAGTTTAAAAAAAGGATTACATTACACCACACATGTAACACCCCCACTACGTAATCCCGTCTTATTCCAATTGTTAGCGTAATCAACTCGTCCTATGCAGCGGAAATAAATACAAATTATTTAGTCACGGGTGCTACCGCCGTTACTCACCCATGTGAGTAACAAATTTTCCAAATACATTTACAAATGAACGCAGTGATGACCGAGAGATAGTTTAATCCACATTATACAACTCTTAATCAAATTACATGTGAGTATTCTAATATATACCAAAATCGTTCAACCAAAAGTAGAATCCCAAAATATTAAACCAAATGGCAGCATACACTAACTACCTAATTTTGCACTCTAATGACGCCATCCACTGTATACTTGAAAAATGGCTAGGCCTCAACGGGCTCAGCATAACCGCTGAGTAAGATAACGTGCAACCCATGAGCTACCGGACTACATACGACTAATTTATCAAGTGAACATGCGATTGATTTTAATTTAACAACCATGATGAAAGTACAATAGACATTCGACATGACAACACATAATCATATAAACTCAAACAAGATTCATCACAATGGGATCAGAACATCAAATAAAATGAGTCATTCCTCTTTTATTTCGTACACCTTGAGACTTTAATTAGAATCTTAATTTCGACCTTAACTTATGTATTCTCACACAATCTTCACCACAGGATTCTTTCTTGTCATAGTAAATTGTCAACTGCGCTCGGGTATGTATGAACCCTGTTAGTTGAGTATTGAACTTCTCAATAAAGTAAACCACCGTCAAAGTGATGTATTCTTAATCCTTGTCCAAAAGCAAGGTGCAGTTGGATGATTAGAGTTAATCACTAACTCAAGGTAATCAGTATTTAATGAGGTATGTGTGAATGAGTGAGAAGAGAAATAAGTTCTCAAATACAACTAACCACCGTCAAAAGTGACATATATTTATTTGGGTATGTATGAACCCTACTAGATGGATAATAGCCTCAATAAAGCAAACCACCGTCAATGTGACATGTATTTAACCATGGAGGTGGATCTGATGCAGATACCATTCTCTGATCTCAGCGCATGAGGCCAGTACTTCGTGGACTTCTCACTCCTCCCAATAACCAAGTTTGTTAGAAGTATCTTTGGAACGTTTTGTCCTACTTCTAGTGTGTTAGCTCGAATCATCTCTGTTTCGGATATCAACTAAATATTCAGGGAGTCAATGAGACATTCTCTTATGATTCCCACTTTAGTTAAGTTCATATACTTAATCCTCTTGGATTCTCTAACCGTTATCATATGTTCCTTATGTGTGTTTTGTTACTATCTTTGAAGTTAGTAGCGCATCACAAGTAGGCAAGGTTAGAAAGATACGAAACATAGAAAAACACAATAGTTCATATTTTATGCAATTATCTTATTGGTCATTCAAACAAACACATATCACAAAAATCGAGGTAAACCTCAAAAACACACAGGTTACAAGAAACTATACCGTACACCAACGAAAGAGGCAAGCGTGTAGTCCCGTACCCGTCCACTAACCTCTTAGCTCTGGAATACGATGCTAGGTATTAGTACTCTGTAAACCATTAAACCATTTTGGTATCTCTTGAAATGGCGAATCCTTTGTAATTAACCCCGGTGTTTGTCACTCATTTTTATTCGGGTTTTTACTTAAGGTATGTTGTTGATGCTATTTTGATCGGCAAACTCAGTTCAATACTGAAGCCCGTTTTAAGACTAGCCTGAAGCGAAGACCGTCAGTCTTGAACTGACAAGCAGAGAATAAGTAAAATATCCAAAAAGATTTTATCTAGCTATTAAAGATAAAATCTTATATGATAAATTCACACACGGTTTCTATATCTATATAAGCAGAAGAAAGTCTAGGTTAAAAGTGTGCTTGTGAAAGGAGAAAACAAACACGGGCTTTGGGGAAATTCATTTTAAGTGCGTAAAGAGAAAAACACAGAGAGTGAGATCTGAGAGGCAATTCATAAAGAGTTTAGCTGCTGGTTATGTTGTAGGTAATTTGAGTTCAGAACTCAAATTACGTGTGAGTTATGTCAAGATAGTGTTCTTGACGTGAGGGTTTGTATTCGTATTGAATACGTGATTGTGTAATTATTTATACGTGATTATAATAAAGGTTCTAGCTTTATACGTGATTATAATAAAGGTTCTAGCTTTATGCTATTCCGGTCTTCCCTTCTTTCTCCCCGTTCGTCCTCAGTTCTGAACTCAGATCATTGACACCTTCTGAGTTGCAGACTCAACACCGACATCTAGGAATTAACATATGTGGATCCTGGATTAGCTAATTTATCTTCTAACGTTGTTAGTAACAATCTTGTTGTATAAATTATACAACCTTAGTGTTATACTCTTGTCAATTGTCTCCTTTAATCATATGTACGTATATATATATATATACACTCATATAGATTTCATTTACTATATGATGTTAATTTAATTGACCTTAAGTATTAATGGCCCTAGGCCTTATAATCACTAGTACAAAAAACATCTATTTCGGCGCCCCTATTTCGGCGGTTGTAGATAAAACCGCCGTAATAGGGGCCCGAGATGTATACCGCATGTAAAGAAGGGGTCTATTTCGGCGGTTCCTTGTTAGGAACCGCCGAAATAGGCCCTTTTTAATTATTAAAAAATTAAAGAGACCTATTTCGGCGGTTTCTTACACGAAACCGCCGAAATAGGTATTTCTATTTTTCTTTTTTTTTTTTAAATTTAATCATCTATTTCGGCGGTTCTTTGTTAGGAACCGCCGAATAGGTCTCTTTAATTTTTTAATAATTAAAAAGGGCCTATTTCGGCGGTTCCTAACAAGGAACCGCCGAAATAGGTCCTTTAAATTAACCCCCAACCCCGTTCCGAAACAATTACGATTTTCATTAGCCTAATTACCCCTCTTCCTCTCTCTGTTCACGGCGACTTGCGAACGAACTCCGCCACCACAACCCTATTCCGGCCGCCCTCCTCCTCCTCTCGCTGTCGCCGGTGTCGCGCCGTCGGTGGTGGTCTTCGTGTGGCGTCGCCGCCCTCATCCTCCATTTAACAGAGGCGAACAGAGGTGAGCAAAACCCTAAGTTTGTTTTCGATTTTGTTTATTAAATTGTTAATTTGTTGTTAAAAGTGATAGATTGTTGTCACATTATGATTGTGGATGATGATATTATTGTGTGTGTGAAATTTTTGCAAGATTTGGTTCTTAAACTATTAAATTTATGTATGCACACAAGGTGTTCGACGAAATGTCGAGTGAATTTTTGTGCTGTTTTTGGCCCTTCTTTTAAGTATAGTTAGGTTAGCTTATTTGGGGTAGATTTATTAAGCTTATAAACGTATGAATGAGTGTTGTAATATGTGCAGTAAATATAAGTATAGTGATTGCGAGTAAAAGATATGTTGTTAATTAAGATGAGCATTAAGTATGAGTAGTTTGTTTCTTATATTTAAAAGTATTGCGTGTGTGGAGAATTAGAGAAGTTAAGTTGTAGTAAACAATTATATGTGCAGCACATGAAAGATGTAATGTAAGTGTAGAACGTTTCGTAGTGTATAATTGAATAAGAGCGTGAACAAGCAGTCATAGTATAGAAAAATATTGTAGTAGGTGAGGTATTAGCCGTTTTAGTAGCGGTTTGAAGTAGAGGTGTGAGAATGTATTTATATATATATATATGAGTATTGTATAGTCGTTAAGTTTAATATAAAATTATTCTAATTGATCTGAATGTTGTTCAATCTTTATGCGTTGCCTCTGTAGAGATTGGCGTTGCTACACAAGTCTCGCACGCCCGATTGAGAAGAGGGGCTGAAAACAATTCATTTATGAACAGGTATTTTTTTTTTAATTTAACTCTTCATTCTCTTCATTCTCTTCACTCACTGTAATATAATATAACTTATCATTTTTCTCTTTTGTGTCTCTACAGATAAATACTTAAGGACCTTCTTTACCATTTGATGGTAGATTGAAAGCGGAGCGGAGAGCAATTCATTTTCGAACCGGTAATATAATCTAATTTATCATTTTTCTCTTTTGTACTTTGTATTTGATTTCCACAAATTATTGGAATTTCGTTTGATGAATGAATTTGGTATATATGTTTGGTTTATGATTGAAATTTGTGTTGTTGAATGGTTGTGTATGAATGCTTAATAATAGGCATAGTTGTGTCTTTATTTTACTTTGTATTTGATTTCCACAAATTATTAAAATTTGGTTTGATGGATAAAGTTGGTATTAGTTTGATTTGTAATGGAAATTTGTGTTGATGAATGGTTGGTGAATGCTTAATAATAAGCATGGGATAGGTAAAATTATGCAAAAGTCATGCCGTTTTTTTTTAAAATCTCTTCGTAATTAATATTGTTTGATGTATGTGTATATGTCTAACAATATCTAATTGTTTTTATCAGGTCCGTGAATCACCTCTCTTGTTCCCGCCTTCTTCCATTACTGTTCCTCTTTCCTCCTCTGTGCACAAGTAAGTAACTAAACCTTATTTTTTGTTTAATAAATGCAATTATGTATTTAAATATAAGTGCTAGTACATAATTTAGCTTCATTCCCTATTTTGTTGATGCATTTCTTTTTTAATTTATTTTGTTGCTCCCTTGCAGAGACATATCAGAAGTGGTATTACTGCATCTCTCGCACAGAAGCCTACCTCTCAGGCACCAGTCTCCCCTGTCCATAAATCCTTAAAAAACAAGTACGTATTCTAACTCTCGATTCTTTGGTAATCTCTAAACCGGTTTGAGCTTATACAGTGGAGAATTGAAAGCGTTGATTTGATGATCTGAATTTGCAATTGGTTTTCAGCTAGCTAGTAAAGAATTGATTTATTTTAATTGTTGGTTGCTGCCATTGTTGGAATGTTTGTGGTTGTGATGACTTTGGTGAGTGCTGAATAATAAGCACGGGATGTGTACAATTATGCAAAGGTCATGCCAAATTTTTTGTAGAAAAAGTATTCGTAATATTGTTTTAAACACCGGTTTCTGTTTTAGAAGTGCAACAATTTCTTAAATTGAAAATGGTAGTTTATTTTGTGTTTGCAACCTTAGAGTTAGGCTAGACTAATTGACAATCATCCCAGTCATGCTCCATTAGGAAATAAACATGTGCAACTTAATACAGGCCATATTCTACAAAGGATCTAACTCACACCTGTGATCTGTTGCACATGTAGTATGGAGCGTGACTGGATGTATGGTGATAGAGGCGAACATTT
The DNA here is from genome assembly GCA_023374045.1 of Limonium bicolor. Lineage (NCBI taxonomy): Eukaryota > Viridiplantae > Streptophyta > Magnoliopsida > Caryophyllales > Plumbaginaceae > Limonium > Limonium bicolor. The sequence goes on along the minus strand of CM041778.1, from coordinate 172,952,950 downwards.
TGACAAAATGCTGAAAGAGTTTTGCAAAGCTGCAGTGCAACACAAGGACAGGACAAAGGCGGAGAAAATTCCATGTCCTTGTGTTGATTGTGGTGTGGTTAGACATTATTCAAGCATCAACCTCGTACAACTCCATGTGAAGACCCGTGGTTTCATGCCACATTATACAAAATGGATTTTTCATGGAGAACGTGTTGAAGATAATGCTTCATCTTCCTACAGTCACGATCGGTGTAACTCAAGAACCGAGCAGACATTCGATACTACTAACGAGTCAGAACTCCCAAGCGCTTCCGGAGTCAATGTTGACAGTGAGTCGACTTATCATGATGACAATTGACGAGATGCTGGTAACGTTGAGGATAACTTTGTCGACCGGCCGGATGAGTATCAAAGGTTGTTGGACGCATCCAAAACGGCGTTGTATCCTACTTGCACTAAGTACACGAAATTGACAGCTATATTGAATTTGTTCAACCTGAAGGGAAGATATGGATTGAGTGACAAAGGTTTCACGGCATTCCTCGAGCTGATTCATGATATGCTACCGGATGAGAACGGTCTCCCTACGACCACGTATGAGGCAAAGAAATGGGTGTGTCCAATGGGAGTAGAGTACAAAAAAATTCACGCGTGTCCAAACAACTGTGTGTTGTACAGGGGTGAATACGAAATCTGGACAATTGCCCGAAATGTTCGTTGTCCCGGTATAAGCATAAAGATGGTGAGTACTCCTCCGTTCAGAAAAAAAGCCCTCCAGCAAAACTTGTTTGGTATTTGCCGATTATACCCAGATTCAAACGGTTGTTTGCGAATCCGAAAGATGCAAAGAACTTACGATGGCATGCGGAGGGTAGAAAGAGTGATGAGAAACTAAGACATCCAGCAGATGGGCCTCAGTGGAGAAACATCAATAGACGGTTCAAAGAACATTTCGGACATGAAGATAGGAATCTGAGGCTTGGGTTATGTACTGATGGAATGAACCCGTACGGCACATTGAGTAGTCAACACAGTACATGGCCTGTTCTGCTAGTGATCTACAATTTGCCCTCATGGTTGTGTATGAAACGAAAGTACATCATGTTATCGCTCCTGATATCTGGTCCCAAGCAGCCAGGTAATAGCATTGATGTGTACCTTGCCCCTCTGATCGACGATCTGAAGCTATTGTGGAATGAGGGGACCGTGGTATATGATGCTTATGCAAGAGAGAATTTCACGCTCAAGGCTTTGTTGTTCTGTACCGTCAATGACTTCCCTGCGTATGGGAACTTGTCCGGTTACACGGTTAAAGGAACATTTGCATGTCCCATATGCGAGGAAGACACTTGTTCGGACCGTTTAAAACATTGTGGGAAGAATGTTTATATGTGTCATCGACGTCTTCTCCCCGAAGATCACCCTTATCGAGTAACGAAGAGAAAGTTGTTCAATGGTCAAGCCGAAACTCGTGTGGCCCGTCTACCTCTGACCTCTGAGGAAGTGTACGAAAAGGTTAAGGACATTGTAAATGTATTTGGAAACACATCAAAACCGGCGAAAAACATTTGGAAAAAGTGTTCTATCTTTTGGGAACTACCTTATTGGCGTCATCTTTCTGTGAGGCACTGCTTAGACATCATGCACATTGTGAAGAACGTTGGTGAGGCAGTGAGTGGGACTTTACTCAATATACCCGGCAAAACAAAAGACGGATTGAAAATCAGAAAGGACATGCAAACCATGGGTATACGAAAGGAGTTACACCCACAAGAGAATGGGAAACGAATCTACCTACCTCCTGCATGCTACACGCTCTCAAAGGCTGAAAAGATTAGTTTCTGCAAATGTCTGTACTCGGTAAAAGTACCGTCTGGATACTCTTCAAACTGGAAGAACATTGTATCGATGAAGGATTTAAAACTTTTAGGCATGAAATCTCACGATTATCATGTACTGATGTTACATCTTCTTCCGGTCGCAATTCGAGGGATATTGCCATCTGATGTCAGAAATGCTTTAACTCGGTTATGTTTCTTTTTCAACGCTGTGTGCTCCAAGGCAATTGACGTAACCTCTCTAGATGATCTACAACGTGAAATTGTTATCACTTTATGTCAACTTGAGATGTATTTCCCACCATCTTTCTTTGATATAATGGTACATCTAATTGTGCACATCGTTCGAGAGATACAGTTCTGTGGTCCGGTATACTTACGGTACATGTACCCTTTTGAACGGTACATGGGTATTCTGAAAAGTAGAATGAAGAATAGGTATCGACCAGAGGGGAGCATTGTTGAAGCAACAGTGACTGAGGAAGTCACGGAGTTTGTGACCGATTATTTGAGTGAGGCAGAGTCTATTGGTATCCCAAAACCACGACACTATGGCAGGTTTAAGGGTAAAGGTGTTATTGGTAGAAAGATCGTGCAAGTTTCGCGTCTACTTATTCATCAAGCACATTTGTTTGTCTTACAACATCTTGAGGTTGTTGAACCTTATTTGGAAACCCATATGGTTGAGTTAAGGCATCAAAATCCTTTGAAAAACCACATTTGGCTGACAAAAGAACAAAACCGAGTTTTTATCCAATGGTTCAAAGATCATGTGTTGACATTAGCATCATCAGATCCAGAAGCTGTAAGCGAAGAGATCAGATGTTTGGCAATCGGACCTGAAACTAATATTACATCTTTTGAGGGGTATGATATTAGTGGGTATACATACTACACTGCACGCCAAGATGCCAAATCGATAAACCAGAATAGTGGGGTAAAAATTGAAGCTGCTGCCACTGAGTACCACAGCGGTAACCGATCTCAACCAGTTAGTAATTGGTATTATGGTGTCATCGAGGACATCTGGGAACTAGACTATGACATTGATTCCTTTCTGTTGTTCCGGTGCAAGTGGGTGGACAACCGACGCGGGTACCAAAATGATGGAGGGCTTACCATGGTTGATCTTTCACGGTTACACGGTTATAATGATGATCAATTTGTTCTGGGAAAGGATTGCGAGCAAGTGTGGTATGTTGAGGATCCGAAAGACTGCAGATGGTCTGTTGTTCTTCCAGGAAGAAGGCCGGTTGTAATGGAAAATGAAAATGAGGATAACGATGAAAATGGGACTGTAGAGGAAACATCCTTGTTTCCTACTGGATTACCGGATTCGATTGATGATACCGAAAACGATTTGCTCTACGCACGATCAGACCATGATGAGGGTGTTTGGGTAGAAAATATGAAATGATTTATGTTTTTGTACGTGTCAGGTAATGTTGTTAGTAGAATGTAGACTGTAATATCATCTTAACTGTTATTGTTATGCATCATAGTATTTATGTTATGAGTTTAACTGATGAAAATGCTTTATGATTTTTTTTTGCAGTGGATGATCACCCTATGATGACCCCATTGGACGGCTTATCTCGACTGGAGAACCTGAGCCACAGCCGAATAGACCAAGTAAGCGGGTCACGAGAGGAGGAAAGAAGAAGAAGGACCAGTTAGCAGTACACGAGACTGAGGCTGGCCCTTCACAGCAGACCGAAGAGGAGTCGGTTGTGCCACCAGAGGCGAAGAAGCAGAAGAAAAGAGGTGCAACACGTGGGCTGAAGGCTAACAAGGGCCCTCCTACAAAACCGGTCGACTTCAATCAATTCAACCAGCCCCATGGAAATTGGAAGAATGACTTCACCGCTTACGGTAGCCATTTGGTGAAGTCATATTGCGACATAAACCACACCTGGAAGCAAGTGCCTCAATCATTGAAGGATACTATGTTTCAGCGTCTTCAGGTAAATCTCTACATTATTACTATGATCTTTTGTGAAATAATAGAACATTTATGTTTACTTTACTAACTGAATGATCATGTACGTAGTCTCGTTTCTCCGTGGATCCCGCACTTAAAAACGATGTGCTATCAGCGATGTCGAAACAGTTCCGGGACCACAAGAATAAGTTGGCTGACAAGTTCATCTACAAGATGCCTACTCCAGAAGATCCAGATGAGCCAGATCATGGTGGAGACGGTGTGAGACCACCATGGGAGGTTTACGAGGGCATAACAGAAGAGCAATGGCTACAATTTGTTGAGAGGCGTCACACACCGGAGTTCCAGGTACACTTTATTGTCATACATACATAAATTAATCTTAATTTCTTATGTTTTTTTGTGTTCAATTTCACTTAACATGATCCCATTAATTTATGCAGGCTCTCCGTGCGAAACAACAAGCAAATGCTAAGAAGAATCTGTACCCTCACCACTTAGGTGGAAAAAGTATTGCTCAAAGGGTACCAGAATGGGAGCAAAAGGGATATCTGCCCACGGATGGCTCATTGGATGCCAGTGGAAGAAGAATGAAGTGTGGGAGTTAAGCCACATTCCGAAGAACTCTACTCCCGAAAATCCTCAATATGATGAAGCCACGAGAGCAGTTATTGCTCAAATGGTAAGTGATATCATTTCATTTTCAGTCAAACTAATATGAACTTATGTTAAAAAACATATGTTAAACTAATAACTGTATTTGTGTGTTATATTAGGGTGAATTAAGCTCTCAGCTCACCCAGGGCACCTGGACCTCACAGAGGAATGATGATCCTCTTACACGCGCTCTTGGTAAGAAGGATCATCCAGGTCGTGCCATTGGGTTTGGTGGGCACGTTGGTATCCGCCAGGCATTTGGCGCACCCGGGTCCAGAATCAGCCGGGACAGTCGATTAGCTACGAGGAGCACCTGAGAGCGTTGGCTGAGATGGAGCAGAGGATTACTCAGAACGTCGACGAGAGGATCGCTCAGGCTATATCAAGGATTCAGCCACAGCAGCATGAAAGCCAAGAGGTTTCTCGACCACCAGTTGATCAGTCACCCATTCAGCAGCAGAGTGCACCGGTAGTGAGAAGTAGTGTCCACTCGGCTGATCCGTTTCCCTATGCATCTCTACAGGTTAGACTAACATTTCAATTGAGTACATGACGATTATGATTTTTAACTTGATCACTAATATCATCATAGAAGAATTCTCAATTTTTATCTAAACAAGTTCCACATAACACTCAGGCACCCACTGAGTGCCATCTGTTTTTACAAATTGGAGTAGAAGAGGTCATGGTTGCATGGGGAAAACTTTTCCCCTCTCGTCCAAGTGATATTGTGCACGGTGAACCACTCCGACATTACCATGCACGAGTGCTTCTAGACGAATTTGTTGCAGAGCATGCTGACGTCGGTTTACCGGTGCCGATCCCACAAAGACCTACCGTGCGTTCTGCACAAACTGCGACAGTGCAGTGGCCTGCACGATTGGTCAGACTCCCTGGGCAGGTATTACTCTTAACCGTTGCTATAAAACTATTGGTGTACCACCTTGCATCCATATACTTAATTAGACTAATATCATAGGATATGACCCCACCGAAGACTGATAAGGGCAAAGGAAAAAGAATTGCCACACCTGTGCAATCAAAGGCATCCACAAATTTTGTGCTTAGACCTGCTTTGGTGGAGAAGAGAATATTGGCCGGCTTGTCGACCAATATGCAGATTCTGCATTCCTCGTTGTTGGTGCTACCACCGGATAGTGATTCCCTCATTGTGGAAGATCCCGAGCGGATATTTCACTATATAGTTCAAGGAGAAGATATACATCGATTTGGGATGTATATGTCCGACTTCGAGGAGTGCTTCAGGAGGGATTGGTTGAATGTGTCGATTATCAAGTCGGCCGCCATGTGAGTGACTTCTACCTTTTATATTTTGAATTCATTAATTGGTGATGAATTAGATGTTTGAATAAAAGTTAATGACTAATGATATTGCCTCATAGGTGGGTGCATGATAAGGCGATCAATGTCTATGAAGATCAAGATTTGGATTCCTGTGTCCTGCTATGTGCAGTGAAGTCCAGATGACAAGTGATCCGCAAGGCCTTATGCAATATATGACGAATGCCCTCTATGAATGTTCGAACAAGTCATTTATTATGCTGCCATATCATTCAGGTATGATATTTGACTATTTCTCTTAGTATTATCTAAAACATATAGTTTGTGTTAGTTGCTTAATGATTTCAACACATTGTGTAATTTGTGGACAGTCGACATTGGTCATTGCTTGTGCTGGTGATGGGGAAGCACCCACGAATCTTGCAATTTGACTCACTTGGTGCGGGTGCCAAGAGACCGAAGATCTCCACCGCAATACTGGGGTAATTATTTTGTTATCGTAAACAACAATTATTTTACTTAACATTAACTGTTTCATAACTTGCTACTGATGCTTAAAACTATATATATTGCTGATGTATATAGTTCCATGAGAGCTGCATTAAGACTCCAGGGTATAACAATGAAGAGTAACATCCCTTGGAACACTGTCAAGGTACTCTATTAATTGATAAATTTGTGTGATAATGTTTAAACTTGTTTATAACTGTCAATATGTGTGTTGTATAGTGTCCGGTGCAGCCTGGGGGTCAGAATGTGGATACTATGTCATGAGATTCATGAGTGACATAGTAGGAGCGGCAACCTTTTACCAGAGCACTCGTTAGACATGGTAACATTCTTTGAAAGTTTCAGTTATGCTCTTTACATGTTGTTAGACTTGTACGTTTTAGATTAATGTTCATTTTTTTTCAAGGCTTACGAACAAGTGTTCAAAGGTGGTCAGTATGATGATGCTCAAATTGTTGAGATGCTTGAGGAATGGTCGGAGTTCGTCTGCACAAGTTTAATGAATTGATGATCATGAAGATGTTTTGCTAACTTTTTCGAGTATGTAAATATAACTCTGTACACTTGTGGATGGTGTAATGGTAGATTTGAATTGTAATGGTGTTTTTTATTTGTATTGAAAGTGTGAAAGTAAGTGTAATTGCATTGGTTTTGTTAACTCTCAAATTGTGGTGCGTCGTTGGTATTAATTGGGAGCTTTTATAACTTTTTAAATGTGTGCTGGAGCTCCCTGTATGGATGAAGCATTATTACAGGTCTGATTGAATCAAATGTGGTGAATATATATATATATAAGCTGGGATGGAAAAAAACAAAAAAAAATACCTATCTCGGCGGTTCTTAGAGAACAACCGCCGAGATAGGCCCCTGGGATTGACCGTGTGTGAGATTGACCATGGGTCTATCTCGGCGGTTGTTCTCTAGAACCGCCGAGATAGACTCATGGTCAATCTCACACACGGTCAATCCCAGGGGCCTATCTCGGCGGTTGTTCTCTAAGAACCGCCGAGATAGGTACATCTAGTTCGGCGGTGCTCATTTCGGCGGTTCACAACCGCCGAAATAGGCCCATTGGAACCGCCGAAATAGGCCTTTTTTCTACTAGTGAATTCTCATGTAGTTTAATCAGTTGGTCAACTTGACCCCATTGGTCAACTTGGTTAATTAGGTCAATGTGGTCAACACACTAATTGGTCAACATAGTCAACACTTCTAAAGACCTTATAAATTCATAGGTTTAATAACATCTCTAATTAAACATGCCTAACCATTCATGAAATGGTTGATATACAACTTTAAACCTCATATTAATGACGTAGGTTTATTCCCTAATCATCCTCATCCCATAATTCCAATCCCAACCTTATTATAAACTTCACATTTTAATCCCAAGTATTCATATATTTCATATGAATTATAAAACTCCTTAACTGTTTACCAACTTAGACATCTACATTAAGATACTTATACTTAATGTAACATATGTTATAATCATTAATTATCCCAACCTTTACTTGTAACTTCCATATTTCTCACCTAAAACTTGATCTCATTGAATACTACACTTACTCCACCAATATTTTCCTAACTTTACAAATCATCTCCAGTTTCCATTTATCTCATAATCTTAAGTTCTCATTTAATTTAATCCAAAGTTTCAACCCAATTCCTTAAAATACCAAACATACCCCATTCTGTCCAATTCGGTTTTCATCCCAACTTTCTCATATTTACGGTTTAACCTTTTGAACTTTCTAAACTTTAAAGATCTACCATGATTCTTCCTAAGTTCAATTTTCAATTATTTCTTTCTCTCACTTGGTCAAGACTCAAAACCCTAACTACATCTAGGTTGACCAAATTCCAACTCCATACACCTAATTTTTCCAAAATTACATTTTGTGCCCACAAGTTTTCCGAGATTTTCAATTTACTCCCATACTTTTACTTAAGCTTATATTTTCATTTCTAACCAAAATTAAATCCCAAACTTCGGCTATGTTGACATTTACCACTCCAACTTTAGTCTATTTGCATTATCCAACATATCCATCAGTCTTATAATTACTAAATCATTAACTCCTAATTACTTTTAGACCAAAGTTTCTCTCTAAACCTTATCCAAACACATCCTAATTTCATAAGTAGTTCTCCACCAACTTTTTGAGGTGTTTTAATTACTCCAACATCCCTCAAAATATAGGATTTTCACACCTAATATAACACCATATTAACCTTAACTTTTGGGAGCATTAAAACTACCAAAGTTTATAACATGTCCAATTCCGGACATAACAACATACACATTGCCCAAAGTTTATAATTTACATAAAACCCCTTAAACTTGGTAAAAATGACATTTGAGTCCTTAAGTCATTAATGAACATAACATAATGTGTTAGTATAGATTAATGCTCATTCTTAAGTCATTTTAAATCATTTTAAGCCCTTTTTCTCGGCCATACTCAAGCACCCAACATAAAAACACTTAAAAGATCAAAATGATCTTTAAGGTTTGAACTTACCCTTTATGCTCCAAAGCTAGGGTTTTTCTTCACCAAATCTCGGCCTTAATTAATATTCAGGGGGAGATTAGATATTTGTACCAATCCAAGGTTTAAATGAATGCTTTAAGCACTAAGGCTTTAGATTAAAAGCTTACCCTTCTTAATGTTGATTTCTCCACCTTTGTTCTTCTTAAATTTTTGATCCACACTTAAGACCTTTGAGGCTCCATTTTTCGCCATATCAAAAAAAGGAAGAAGAGGAACCAAACTTAGGGTCTTTAGACTCCTTAACATAATCAAAGAATTAACTAAGGCTTTTAAAACACAAAATGAACCTTAAGAACTAGAATTTACCTTATAACTCAAGGAGTTGAGATTTTCCCAATATTTTCGACCAACACTAGAAAGAGTGGTTAATGGTTAGATCTTGTGTTGATCTCAAACTTAGAAGGTATTTTAAGGTGTTAGAACTCCAGTTTCAAGACTTGCCTTTAGAAGAGAAACCACGACGACCACTAGCAGAAAGCTCATCTAACAAAAATTTGAAATATAATCCTCATGTAACCTTCTCAAGGCTTTATCAACCTTTGCTACATGTTTCTCAACATAATCTGTCACAAGTTGACCTCCAGGAACAATACTATAATAATACTCAAGCAATTTTGTTAGACCATCCAATTTATTTGTGGATCTAGAACAGTTGTAATACAAAATCAAAGGAAATTCATTGAATTATGTAAGCCATTTAGACATCATATCCTTAATAACTCTATTGACCCCATTAACATTCTTGTCCTCACACAAAACTTTGAAAATAGTGATACATTTATTTAGAACGAGGTCACATTAGGTTCATAAACTAATGAAAAGACCCTAGTTGCACTATCAAAACATCTTAAAACATTGCACACTACATTAGCACAAGTCCAAAAATCTGGAGTCATTAAATCATCATCGGATTGAGCAATCATAGTGTTATAAATATGAGTAATATAGGTTGATGTTTCTTAGTTTTAACTAACAAATCATAGGGGAAGTTCCATCTAGTGAAGGTATTAGGAGCAAAATGATGAGGACGTGTACCAGCTTGCTCACACAATTTTTTGTATTCATTTTTAACATGGTGTAATTTCTTAATTTGTCTCATAACATGCCTAAGTGGTTCTAGTGTGGCAGTCAAGTGATGTAACCCATCTTGTACACACAAATTTAAAACATGTGCACAACAACGAACATGCAAGAAGTCTCCATCATACAAGAGTGTGAGCTTATTACTAGATTTTAGATATTGTGCGCACTTAACATTGTTTGAAGCATTATCTAAAGAAAGGAAGAATAACTTGTCTAACAAATTCCACTTAGATAATACTTCAATCAGTTTTTAGAAATATTATGGCCGGTATGCGCATCATCAAAAGCAATAATACACTTCTGGAGCGTCCAAGAACTATCAATCCAGTAAAGTGTAACACGAATAAACACCTCATTAGTTGTAAACGTCCATATATCACTAGTCAAGGAAACTCGACCATCAAATTTATTCATCATTTCTATTAGGTTGTTTCTAGTGTTCTAATGTTGTGCAACAGCTCTACGTTTAAGTGAGTTCCTAGGCACTCTACTATATTCTGGTTGTGATGTGGTGCAAACAAAATTTTCAAAGTAGGAGCTTTCACTAATATTAAAAGGAAATTGTTCAGCAATCATAAATCTAGTCATGTCATCTATCATTCTTTCTCTATCACATCAAAGAAAACCTGGATTGGGTTGTCGTTCGGTAAACTCGGTAAGCATAGTTTAACCGCTAGTGCCCCTTGTTGTCATATCCTTGTAGATTTTGTGTGTCTTTAAGTGCTTTACAAAGGATCCGGTTCCGGTGCCCATCGCCCATGCAAGTCCCCTATTGTAAATATTGCAATATTGCTTGTATGTTCCGACCTTCTTAAGGTCTTCTTTCTTTGTGAAGTAAGGCTAAACCCAAGAAGTCGGTTTCTTTCTTGATGCAATGTTGTTGGCATCATCATCTTGATCATCTTTTTCTATATCAAGATTATGGGCATCACATGAGGGTAAAGGATATACCTATAATTGGAAAAAATTGATTTCGACTATAATTAAGATAAGAATTCAATTAAATTAATGATTATATAAAATAAATTCTAACTAATATTAAAACCGACCAAATGAGGACATTGATGGTTGTGTTGCCCCATGTTAGTAGATCTATGTTGAGAAATTATACAACTTCCACCTTGCAGGAATGATGAAGGCGAAAAATATTGTTGTTGATAATACCCGAATTGCATCTCATCAATTTGGTCTTGATCATCAACTTGAAAATATGGATCGATTTAGAGGCTGAAAGAAGACATCGCTTCTTTTCTGACTCTCCTAGACAATTTACTAGAATGTGGAAATTGAACTAATGTGGGAAATGAACATTGTAGTAGCTAAAATGCTTAATAGTCCTTAATTGCACAAGAAAATAATAGTAATAGAAGTGATGAAGAGTAGGATGAGTTGTGCAGTGAGAATATAGTAGTAATAGGAGTGAGGAAGAGTAGGATGAGTTGTGTGGTGAGAATGATAACCAATAATGTACTTATAGGGTTTTGGGGCATATGACCATTTGTGGTTTTTTAAATAAAGAAAAAAAAGTTGGAGCCTTTCTGACCGGTTCCGGTTTCAATGACTATATGCCAAACAGGCACACCCCTTAGCCAAAACGACATCATTTTGGTGGTTTGACCAACACTAACATTGACTGGTTCATATTGGTGGTTTGACCAACACTAACATTGACTGGTTTCGGGACGGTTCTACCAGTTATGATTCCCACAGTTCTAATTTCGATGCCAGTTCTAGACAGTTCCAAACAGTTTCGGTTCCAGTTCAGTCCTAAATTAAAGGTATATTCAGATATACTTCAATAACGTACAGTTCTAGTTTCAAATCGGTTATGCACCAGTTCCAATCAGTCCCAATTCAATCATGCCAATCCCGGTTCTATTCGATCACATTGGTCGGCTGGAGTTTAAAGGGAATATGTTTGTGGTTTTAACCGAGTGCTCACTACCGCAAGAAATGCAATTCATGTTGCAAAAGCATTACCAACAAAGAGAAACCATCTTTTTTTTTTTTTGGAGAATGAAAAACAAGAGAATACTATTTCACCAAAAGCAATATATATATACACGTTTCAAAAAACTAATCAAGGAATGTATGTGTAGCTGGAAATGTACCTGGCAACAAACAAACGGCTAAAATCATTTGTTGCCTTATATCTCAGTTTTCTACTGTCCAATACGCTGAATATTTTCTCAAACACTCCAACCCTCTCAAGATATGAACCCAATCAAACTTCGTCGTGGAGTGCTGTATTACAATCTGTATTCCTTGACTCCTTGATTAGATTGACATGGAAACCGAAATAATTTTACCCAAACCAAAGAATTCAGGGATTCACAGTTGAGGTTGTCGGGTTTGGAGTGGAAGTAGGTAGCGCTGCATGTACCGGTGTCGGTGAGGGCGGTCTAGAGGTAGCATTAGCGGCGTTGTTGTTTGTATGCGTAGGAAGAAGGGTTGATTGACCACCACCATTATTGCCCATGTCCTTTGTCTTGTGTAGCAAGAAAGTCCCCGCAAGGATGGTTACAAATCCACACAATTCTGTGGCGATTTGGGAACCGTTTTGTGAATCCCAATCCTGAAAATTTTCCAGAAAACAAAAGGGGAGAAATAGCCGTACCCATTGAGAAATTGTCATCATCGAAATTCTTGCAGAAGTCAAAAAGAAGTCAAGAAAGCAGAAGAAAGACTCGCCTTGAACATGATCATACTAGCAAGGATGGTTAATGATGTGAACATGACATAGTAAACTGGAGAGACAACAGCTGTGTTGAAAGTGTCTAGAGCCTGAACAGAAGATGCTAACAATGAATTTCACGACACAAACAAAAATAAGAATAGGAGAGCATAAGCGCAAGAAGTTCTAGCTTATCATAAGCTCTAGGCCTAACATCTAAAGTGGTAAATATAACGCGTGGCTAAACTTTTCATCCAAAGCATTATTTCAAGGAACACTAAGATGTGATCCACGAAACAATTCAGATTAACCTAAAGCCATATCATCATATACCTTGTTCAAATAGTTGATTTGCAAGAGGCAGCAAAAGATCACAACTAAAGTAAAGAACCAGGTTTCAAAGAAGATGAACTGGTTTGATCCTTCAAATGTCAGCTTAACAGCAATACTCACAGCCTTTACACTCATAACCTACAAGATGACACCATCACACGAAACCTTAGAGGAAGCAACAGTAAAGCTAATATTTGCGATTGAAAATTGCTGAATTGGAAAGCATACAGACCGTAAGAGAGCCCATAAGGGAGCATATCCCAATATAGACGACCATATGAGTCTGACCATTGCGAGGAACAAAGTAGAAAATGAGGATCACGACCAAGATTGTGGCGATAACAGCGTAAACAATAAAAGCTGCAACAATAAGTACAAACCCACATTCCATTAAGGCAAAGACTGGTATTACCAATCACACAGTAGCAAGTGACATTTTAAGTTCTGGAGTGAAAAGTATGATCTATTTATTTGTTACCTGGCTCCGTGGCTAAACGCCATACTTGTTTAACTGAAACTATAGTTTTTTCCTGTGGAGCGTGTAAAACAATGCTTACAGATCCTACCACACATAACACACATCCAAGCACACCGAAGATATGCAATCTTTCCTTCAAGATGAAATGGGCTAGAACTGCACTGCTCCAAACAAATTTCAATTAGATTATGGTATTGCTTTTGTTCTCCGGTTACTACCTACTCAAAGTTGCAAAACAGAATCTAGATTGTACCTGAAAATGATGCTCAGAGCTCCCAATGGAGTGACCAGAATAGCAGGTGCAAAGGCGTAAGCAGCAAAATTAGCTATCTCTCCAACAATCACTGGCAAGGAATGAATGAAATAACTCTTAGTTATCAACTAGCAGGAGATGCTAACCTGATGTAGGATAGGTAAAATATCATGCTAAATGATCAAGATTAAGGAACAATTCTTTATGTACTCCTCAGCGTGTCCAGCAACAAGGGTCATCGCTCAACAAATTATCTCCAAGTAAGAAAAAAAAACCCTTCAAAGATCCTCTAATATTAAAGATACATATAATGGTCTACAGTCACTTTACAAGAAAGGCTTGGTCGGTGGCTATACGATGTCATTAATGTATCAAAGTGCGAAATCATAAATGCCACAGACAAGTGATGGGGCAAAACAGAGGATTTGATTTCATAAGTCTTTCATCCAATACCACAAGGTGTCAACTATATATTGAGATGGTAAGCATTAGAAGCAAACTTACTTGTTAACATCCCAGCCCACCACCATGTTCCCGCAAGTATGAGTATCCTCCTGATCCTATAGCAAATAAACACAAGTTCAATACAGTATTGGCTAAAAAGTTTAATTTCACTCCATTAATCTTCCGGAGATAAAAGTAATACTTAAATTAGTAGCCGAACCTAAGAGTATAAGCGGGGAAGATTAAAATAAAACCTGCTCTTGTACCAGAATCCCCAGCTTTCATGAGACCTTTTTTCTTGATGATGAAGCTAGAACCAATGAAGACACTTGATGAGACAGCCAGAATAACCCATGAATATTGTCCCGAGATACACCCATTGCGTGAGTGATTCTCTGTATATTAGTTCTATCGTTCTATCACCCTCCCCCTCCTTGTCTAAAATCTATAGAGGGAGACTGAGAGAAAAGGCAACAGTAGATAAGCAGGCGGATCTAATTATCAAACCTAGAAAAAAAAACCCTTCAGAGCCAAGGCGTTCAATCCCATAACCTACAAAAAACCGAAGCGAGGAAATCACGGACATAAAAAAAATCATTACATGTAAAAAAGGAAGAGTAAGAAATGCAATGAATAAGTACCCTCTTGGCTCTTCCAGGGATGGTAATGAGATTAGCAAAGGTATGAACTTGATCATACGGCCGTGATCTTTTACACCTCTTTCTTAGATTTTAATTACCCTCTTTCGGTGAAGAGGGTAGAGTGTAGCGATAGGGTCTTCCTTTTATTACCCCGCTTTCGTAGAAGAAGGGTGCGTCGGTTGTAGCCTCTGTTGAATGAGACAGATGCAGGAAAGTGGAGAAGAGGGGGGAAAAGGGAAGACGTCGAAAGACAATTGTGAATTCGAAAACGGATGTAAATTGTGAAAATTTATCTGGGTCTACGGCAGATAGTGTTCACGGGACGTGACAAATCCCGCTGTTCTTCCACTCCTAAAACCTCCCTTTGTTTTACTTTCTTTCTGTCACTCTCGAATTCCTCTCGTCTCTCTCTCCCACTTTTTTGCTTTCTCTGGCTATTCTCTGACAGACCAATGGATGAAGAAGTAGTATCTCGTCTCTCTGCGTCTGGGCCGCGGAAAAAGGTGATTCAGTTACGTTCGCTCTCCGGAGAACGTGAAGCACCCAAAAGAGAAACTACTTCTTCAAACAAACAAAAAAAAAAGAAGTGGACAGAATCTCAAATTTTCCCCATCTCATGTAGTATATGATTTCTTTATTATTTGTGTTCTTCTAAGCAGCAGTTCATCGCCTCTGGAACTTGAAATGACCTGCAGTTAGACTGACTGTAACAGCTCACAAATGGATCTACTAATCTCATTTCATTTGGCCAAAGAAATTTGATCTTCACGTTCGTGTTCTGAGCGAACATCTCAAAAGAAAAAAGTGCAATATTTGGAGGGACCGAGGACACGTGTAATTGTTAACCCACACCATGAAAATACCAGGCCAACCAAGGATGTCTGTTTAAGCTATAGTATTACCGTTATGCATAGCTGAGATAACAGCAACGGCAAGAAATTAAAATTTTGTATTATAAAGCTATGTTTTAGAGTATTATAGGATATGCTTTTTATAATTCGTCATACACGTAGAGCGGGGGAGATCGAAGCTGGCACGTTTTATAGGTAGGAATATTAATACTACTAATAAGGCAATTCCGAGACTCAGTTTAGGACGGACGGGGCCCATTCAGTCGCGGTTTGAGAACCAGCCCTGATATGTTTATTTTTAAACAAGGAACCAGCCACAATTGAATATCCGGTTTTCCTTTCATTTTATGCTGACAAAAGATGCTCTACTGGTCTACTACTATTTTAGGATTTGGACCAAACAGATATTTATGTGGAAGGGACAGTGAAACGAAAGAGAAACACACGCAAGGCAAGGGCAACCATATTTGTGTTCCTTTCTATTGTTTGTACTGTATGTAGGAGTATATTTTGTCTTTTTTTCTCAGAAAAAAGAAGAAGCATTAGGTCAGCCGAGCCCGATAGCAATTCTTTTTCCATTGCCGGCCCATATCATTAGTGGGCCTGAATTCAAACGGCCCCATCCATTCTTTTAACTGTTTGAGAATGCCACTAATTTGGTGTTTGGTGGATAATTTGGCTCATTCTTCCCCTAGCATCGCCAGAATCATACAGAAGATAGCGACTAATCCAATCCAAGGGGGATTATATACACCTAGTACATACAGATGTAGCATTGTTTGCTTCCTAAAGCACACACACACTGATACATATGTACAATGGTGTATGTTGCCACGAATATCCACTCGATTTAACGCAGATAATGAAAACGACTATACGCAGACAAGCGATGTATCTCTAGTCTACATTGCGTGGCATCGTTTGCTTAATACTAAGGGGGATACCACGTTTGTTCTTCTAAAAAAATTTGATTTACACCTCATAGGCGATGGCTTACTTTACATTCAATCGAAAAGCAATATTCTTAGATATGTGCAAGCTGGAAAATGGAGCAAAAAGAAGAAAAAAAGCTCAATTATTGAGCAAGATAACTTCAGATTACTTTTAACTTTGAAAAAGCTCTGAAAATTATACCCCAGGTGGCTCTGCCTTACAAATTAAGTAAAGCTGAAGCTAAGATTGAGAACCAAATAACCATTATAGTCATTAGGTCCATAGCGACCTATATATATGATTCAAAACCTTAATCAAACCATTGAAAGAATGGAATATAATTAAACAAACAAAAACTTTTTATCTTACTTTTGGAGAAAGATCAGAATCTATCTCATTTTCCAAAGTTCATGCGAGTCTAGTCATTTGTTTCCATGTTCTTAATTATCCTAGCGTCCATGTTATCTTCAGAATTTGATTGGTCAACCCTTTTCAAAACATCCGCATTGCATGTTTATATGCTATCTATCCTTTCTCCTCACTAAGCTTTAAGCGTCTGGAGCTAATATCCAATTTTGCGTGCATATATGCAATTGCATGCTTTCTACTTTCATTTTGAGATAGGAAGCAGCCAAAAGTACTCAATATAACAAGAACTCTTCTCACACCCATTTCTAAGTTTGCAATTTGCATTCGAAAATACCATCTACCAGAATGATTCTTGGCCAAGGCTCATGCCCACTCACTCATCTACTAGCAATAGGCTAACCAAAAAACATTTTCTCCAATTAGCATAGTTTCTTTACAAAAAAAAAAAGATAAAAGTATGATAGAACAAAATATAATAAACTAAATCTATATCTAAGTACAATATATTGACATAAGCAAATAAAAGTCACGTGTTATAAGTCAAATGAGTGAAAATGAATTTTTTTAATAGCCTGGATCACAAAACTCAAAAATTCCTTCTTGTTTCTCCCCATCCTCATTCAGTTTATTGCTCAAAACTATTTCAGTTTTAAGAGCATTAATCACATGACTAGAGGAGACTAGAAATGAATCTATGATATCTTTTAAGGCTTATGCATTATGTACTGAGCTTTTACCACAGAAGAGGAAGTCATCAGCAAAAACTAGATGATTGATACTAAGAGCATCGCTGGCCAATTTGATTCCTTTAAAAGATCCATTATCATTTGCTGAATTTAGGACACTAGACAATGATTCTTGAGCTAAAATGAAGAGGAAAGGAGAGAGAGGGTCACCTTGTCTAATTCCTCTAGAAGGGGAGAAGAAAGTCCCTAGAGAACCATTCACCAAAATAGAACATTGAGTAGAGGAGATAAAATGAAGAACATGAGTAATCCAATTGTCAGGAAAACCCATAGAAACAAGAATGTCCTTGAGAAAACTTCACTTTAATCTGTCGTATGTCTTGCTCAGATCCACCTTTACAAAAAAGTTACCATGAATTTTTGCTTGACTCCTGGCTAACTGATGCATGATCTCATCAGAAATGATAATGTTATCAGCGATGTTGCGTCCTTTAACAAACCCTACCTAATTAGTAGATTTTATTTCTGGAAGAAAACCCTTGATTCTGTTTGCTAAGACCTTTGTAACTATTTTATAGACATAATTACATAAAGTTGTATGCCTAAAATCACCCATGTTTATAGCACCTTTAACTTTAGGAATTGATGCCACATAAAATTGAATGAAAGAAACATGAAGAGGGTTACCTTGAAGAATAAAGAGATCTTGATCAGTAACTTGCTGACCCACTAGACTCCATAAGGACTTAAAGAACGGGCCATTAAAGCCATCTGGACCCGGGGATTTGCTTCCCCCTTACTCTTTCATAGCTGGAAAGACATCCCCAGACTCATATTGAGCTGAGAGACAAGAGACATGATTCTGATTCATCTTTCCTTTAACTGCTTCGATGAATCTGATATCAGTAACTACATTGATAGACTTGAACATCTTAAAAAATGAGTCATAGCAAGGAGCTCAATTCCTTTCCAATTATAACACATTTCTCCCATTTGATCCTTTAGCCTGGAGATGTAATTGCCTTGCCTTCTAGCATTAGCTCTAGAATGAAAGAAGCCTGTATTTTTATCTCCCTTATTGTTCCACTGAATTCTAGCTCTTTGTTTCCACCAAGCATTTTCTTTGAAAGCAAGAAGTTCTATCTCCATTAGAACTCTTTTTCTGTTAACATCAGACCAAGTTGTAGGTTTAGCAAGAGTCAGACCTTTTAGCTCTTCTTTTTTCTTCCTAAGTTTCCATTTGATTTTTCCTAAAGTCCAACCTTTCCATCTCAAGAAAGCTTTACTACAATCTGAAAGTTTTTTATCCAAATTTGAAGCATGAATTCCCCAGATATCATAAACTATTATGTACCAATCACTATCTTTTAACCAAGATTTTTCAAACCTGAAGATAAGTTTTCACTTGTTTTGTGCGCCAAAGAATCTGATTAAGAGGGGCCTATGGTCTGAGTGTTCACGATGAAGATGTCTAGGAGAACAGTTTTGGTTTCTAGTGTACTTTAAGCCATTCCTACTTATTCCAAGTCCATTTTCCTTCTGCCTAAAGGAGTGATTAAGAAGATTAACTCCTTACTGGCCTCTTTCTGGCGGGGTGGCTCCATAGACAAGGAAAAGTATTCACTGGGTGAAATGGGAGGAAGTTTGTAAGAGTAAATCTTCAGGAGGTATTAGATTTAGATCAGCATCCACCTTCAACAAAGCCTTATTACTCAAGCATGCTTGGAATATTCTAACTACTTCAAACTCCCTCATGGAAATTTTTTTAAAAGGAATCTACTTTCCTCAGAATGAGATCTTACAAGTTACTAGAGGTAAACATGACAGTCCTAGTTGGACAGCCATAGTAGCCTCTTTGGATATTCTTAAAAAGGGAGTTAGAAAACAGATAGGAGATGGGAAGGAAACATCCTTTTGGAAAGATCCTTGGATTCCTAGACCAACCACCTTCAAACCCTTCACTACTATTGATACAGGAAACATTTCGATGACAATATATCAGTTTATCCTTCATGACAGAAATGAGTGGGATATTGACCTTCTTAGGTAGCATGTGTGGAAGATTGACAAAGATGAAATCAGAAAAAATGAAAAGGATACTTGGATTTGGCACTTCGCTAGTGATGGGATCCTAACAGCTAAATCGGTTGATCTCTTAGCACAACAAACTAATTCCTTGGATCTTCTTTCAAGCATTTCTACATATCCGTTGTTTAGCAAAACAAATCTAAGTTACAGTGTAGCCCAAGAGTGAATCTCCTTCACTGGAAATTCATGTGAAGTATTGTTCCTTGTGTAGCAAATATAGCCAAAAGAACAGGAAGTTCTACTCTCTATTTTTTTGTGCCAAAATAGACACAATGTTCCACACTTTGTTTATTGCATTATGGTCAGAAATCAGTAGGATGGGATCCTTGATCTATCGGTTCATTCACCTTTAGAGGAAAACAGTCTGCAAGACTGGGTCTTTTTTAAAGCAGACAAATAGCCAGAGGATAAATTAGAGATTATTCTTAATAGGATATGGTGTATCTATGATGCAAAAAACTTAGTTAGGCATAACACGGAAATGCTTGGTTAGCTCTGATTGAAACTAACTTAGCTTATACTAGAGCTTATAAGTTACAAATATAGGATAAGAACAAAAATGATCTTAACACGTACTCTTGGTCTACTCCAATGTAAGGTGAAGTCAAAATCAATTGTGGTTGCAAGAACGGAAGAGAAAAGCTTTAATTCTGGCAGGTACAATTTGACAAAGTGATGGGTCTATTGTTCTAGCTTTTAACAAGAGGATGGATATCACTTGTTTTTTTATGGAAGCTGAAATTTGAGGCCTTGTTTTTGGTCTGAAATGGGCACTAGAAGTTGGCTACGTAAACATCGATTTGGATGTTAGGAATACTGATATCTTTACTTTTCTTACAAAGTCTAGTAATGATCAGAGTTTTGTAAATGTCCCTTCTGTCTGGGAACAATTAAAGGCTATGTGTTCAATCTGTAACATAGGAAGTATCACTTTCGATAACTCGATACCAAACTTTCCTATTATGTTAGTCTCTCTTTTGTATAATAGCACTAGTTGGTTCAAATTATGGCAGGGGAAAACATCCCCCTTCAGGTTACTAGGTCTTGTAATATGGAAGTTAATCATCTTGAAAGTTATATATAGAAGTCCCAAGTATTAAATCAAAAGCAAAAAGAGTGAAAATGAGGAATGAGACAAAACATTATCGGAAATAAAAAGAAAATATAAATGACCCCATATTTTCAAACCGTTCAACTAGAGATGAAGCCATTGATTAAGTTAAATGGGGGCAAAGACAATACTACATTTAATATATTTACGGGTAACAATCAATAAAATTTAAATAAAGCTAAATTCTAAATTTTGTTGTAATTTAGTAAAGTTGGAGGATGATGTCTTATACACTATTAGCTATGAGTATTTATGGAAATTTGTATTGTCAAACCGGAACTGGAACCATTGAAGCCGAGGAATTTCGGTTGACCAAAGTATGTACAGTTTGTCGTTTCAGTTAACTGAACCGTTTACATTACCAGTTTCCAATTCTAGTTATTGATTTTACAAAATCCAGTTAACCAAAAAAACAGTTTAAGCCTTTTTTTAACTAATTTTATTTGTTTAGGCAAACTTCACAGCATATCAATAAAAGTTTTGCTAATTCATAAAGTACCACAGTTGGGTATGATATAACTAACCCACCTTAACCATGTCATTACAATAACTAATCACACTTTCGTATTTCTAAACATGTACATTACATGAGAAAGCCAGTTGGTCGGCCTTCAAGCTGCAAGCCCAGGAAGCCGAATTTCTCCCAACAAGAACCTCAATCCTAAAATGAAAGCCAGACCGAGTTTCCCTGACGCGAAGTTAGGCTAGTTCCCTCATTAGGATTCTCAGCCAGCTTCCATAACTTTGCTACACAATGCACTCATGACTTGACACAAGCGGCTCTGACATCCAGTCCCATCAGTCTTGTAAGACAACCCGTCATTACCATTCGCACGCCTCCCTAACACTTCATTAAATGCCACAAGACTGATGTGTCCTCTCTCCATGGTTAAGCAAGCAGCCAGACAAAGGAAGGAAGGTTCGTCCTTAACAGGGCTACCCCGGGTGACGTCGGTCTTACTTCACGTAGAGATATCCCAGGTGTTATAACCCAAGATTTGGTTATTATTTTATTTCGTCACAATTTATTTTAAATTGGTTCAATCTTGATTCAGGACGTGGAAGTCCTTTTGATTGAAGACAAGGGCGAAGTGGTCCTTTCCGTTTCAGATTTTGGTAAGGAATTATTATTAATAGTTGGGTGTCATTAATAATAATAATCAGATTACATTCTGATTAGCACGTTCATTCACGATCAGTCGTTCAGCCCTAGAGACGTTCTTCTTCCTCTTCTCTCTCAACGTTCTTCTCTGTTGATCAACCTGTCCAAGTGCTGCTGTTTGGAGACTTGACTGCTGCTGGGAATTCTTCATCGTTTTGCTGCTTCTTTCGTGTTCAGGTTGGTGTTCGTTGGTTAGTTTTGCAATCAGTTTTGGGAACTTCTCAAATCCCTAATTCCCCTCTCTGCAATCTGATTGTAATCAGTGAATTTCCCGACGTTCTCTGTCGATCCTTACTGCTGTAGGCGTGCTCTGCGAATCCGTAGACAGTTTCAGGTGAGGGTTCAATCCTGTTCTTCGTTTCAGTTTCAGCATTGGTGTTGTTCGGTGTTGTTATCAGTTTCTGATTGAGGGTTGTACTTCTGCGTTGTTATGGGAGTTCAGTGGCTGTTTGGATTGCATTTCGGGTCTGCGTTACTGCTGTGTCGGGGTTGGATCGTCTGCTGTTCAGATTCAGAAACTTCTCTGCTGTAATTGAGGTAGGTGGCTTTCGGATTCGATCCGTGTGTTCAGCCTTGGGGAGTTTGGTTTCTGCAGATTAATTCGACGTTTGATCTCATGTTTGGTGTGTGATTTATGCCTGATTTAATGAGCATTTCAATGGATTAAAACCCCAAGGTTGTTTTGTAAATGTGTGTGTTGATTTGAATGAGTTTTGTGCTTCGTTTGTTTAAATCCGCTTCTGTTTGCTGATTTCTGTGACTTGTCCGAACTTCAGTCCGAACTTGGAAGTTCGGACAGGTCTCTGTTGCGTTTTATTTTTTTGAGCTTTTGAGGTGTCCGAACTTCTGTCCGAACTTTGAAGTTCGGACACCTCTATTTTCTGAAATCAAACCGAGCTTCGAAGCTCGGACTTCACCACGTAAGTTTTCCGAAAAACTGTCCGAACTTCAGTCCGAACTTCGAAGTTCGGACAGCTTGTTTTTCCTCTCTGTTTCGCTTCGACTTGTGTCCGAGTGCAGACGTTGTAAAGTGAGTGGTTAAACTGGTGTAAAATTAAAAGAAAAGAAATTAAAAACTCAAAATAAACGTCGGGCTGCAAACAAATCCCGGTCGCAGTAGTATAGTGAAAATGTAAGTAACCAGATGTCGAACCGTGGGACTAATGTACATATAATAGTACCTAAGCGTGTCACAAGAGGGGGGATTAATTGACTTGTAAAATAAATAAAAAGAAAGAATAAAATAAACTAAGTTGACAGATAAATAAAATGGAACTCTGGGTCAGGTTAATATAATCTGCATAATTAAGCTATCTCTACTGGTTTAATAATTTGGCAAGGTTCCTGTAATTATCTTAAGGACTAAGTCATAGCCTCATAAGAACTCGTTCACCTGTAATGCAAGGTTCTAATCAAGGTTCAAGCAAAAGCCTGCGAACGGCAGAGGAGTATTGAGGAATTACATTTGCAACTGAATACTAACTTTATTAAATCATAACAAGTTTCCTTCAGTTTTACGTCTTAATTAACCTATCTATTTATCACCGGTCTGATCAAAATAGATTTAGTAAAGCAGTTTAATAAACTCATGACATTTATTAAAAAGGTGCGAGATAACCTTTAAGCGTAACAAACTGTATATAAATAAACCAGAGTAGAAATATTGCATAATTAATACAAACACATAATAACCGTTCCCAGAGCGTACGTAAACTAGCCTAACATATTAAATAGATAGACAGAGACAAGAGTAATAGGAATCATCCGTAATCACTCCGGCTCACTCTGCTATTTTGTATACGTAGGGCTAGGTGGGGATGTTGTGGAATGTGGAAATAATAAAATGGAGAAGGCGGGAGAAGAGAAATGAGATGGCGTGAGGTTGGTGAAGTGGCGTGGATGGATTGATGGATGGTGGATTTGTGAGGAGAAGGCTCGTGGGTTATATAGAGAAAGGAAGAGGCAGCAGAGGAAAATGAAGAGAACAGACGCGTGATGGATTGAGGCGGTGGAAGAAGGGATAAGATTTGCACGGATAATCATTTATTGCAGGGACAGATCGTGTGCAGAGTAGATGGATAATTGCAGACAGTGGACGAGTTGCAGAAGTCGGCGAAGACAAGTCGACAGACGAAGTCGACGCGAAGAAGAAAACTGGCGCGACTGACTAACTGCTGCTGTCCGCCTCCATGTCCGCCTGTTATCAGGCGTTGCAAATGCTGGTGTCCGCCAATATAGAGGCGGTAGCCTCTCTACCTTGTCCGCCTCGAATGAGGCGGTAGCCTCTTGTCTCGCCTCTCTACCTTGTCCGCCTGTAATCAGGCGGTTGCATATATCTCTCGTCCGCCTGCTTAGGGGCGGTTGCTCACACTCACGTCCGCCTACTTTCAAGCGGTTGAAGCTGTCTCATGTCCGCCTGCTTAGGGGCGGTTTACACCTTGTCTCTTGTCCGCCTGTTTTCACGACGTACAGGCTTATTTCTTCTACGAATTTTTGACCGGCTCTAGATTCTTCGTTTGGACTCCGTTTTCTGAGCCGTTTGCGTCTATGTGTTCGTCTCTTCGTCTACTTTACTTCCAGCTTGGTTTTCCTCATGTTAAACCAATAAATTTGCGAGATAATAATAAAACATAAACTAGAGGAAAACTAACCGAAGTGGAGAAATGAGCAAGAAAAGTGCTAATATAATATATGAAATACACCTATAAATCATGCTCATTTGGACACTTATCACACCCCCACACTTATCTTTTTGCTTGTCCTCAAGCAAAACCACGTACCCAAGTAAGTAGGGAATGCTCAATACTAACAATATTATTATGAAGGGTAGGATAAACATGATCTTTTTAACTTATTGAGGAGTGTGAAAAATTAACTGCTGGTGGCATAGGTGTGCTCAGGGTAAAAAAAAATATAGAGTTTCGGGGTATGATCTAAGGTACTTCAATGTTTCTTTTTAGGTGACTCTGAGAACTTTTACCATGGCCAACTTCTCTCAAGAATGGGCATTTGAGGAGAAAACAAAAGGAAAAATAGATTTATGCATTTGTTTCACTTTTGCATATGAGATGAGAAAATATAGGCATCACGCCTTTGTATTCAAGAACACTCAACTCTCTTTGTTGGTTACCAATGGTGTCTCGCAAGTCCTTTATTATTATATTTCTTTCTCTTTTTTTTTAACAGAAAAGCACCCCTTAGCAATCCCTAAGAGAGAAGACAGAAAGAAACCCTGAGCAATAAAATCCAACCATTTGCAGATTATTTGGTCACACCGCATATAAAATGCTCCTCAAAAGTAATCAAAATTTTAAAATTTGTACCATTTATCCTACAATTCATAACAATATTTATTCTTAAAGAGAACAACCCACATATAAAGGGTCCATAATATTTGAATTGGACAAACGCATGATAAGGAGAGAGATTAAACATTTAAGCACAAAATGTCACCGAAAGGGCACACTCCCCCACACTTAAATTGAACATTGTCCTCATTGTTCACCAGAAAAACAAGGGAAGGTTCAGAAGACCTTTTCGGTAAGTAGAAAAAATAGAGAAAACACAAAGATCACAAATAAACATTTAAGCACATAAACGCTCCTCTGCAGTTTTTATTTAAGTAAAAGCAAAATTAAAGGAACTGGTACTCCCCTGATATTATTTCTGCTAGTTGTTTAAAGGAGTTCCCCCACACTTGAGCTTCAGCCTCAAGTAGCGTAGCTTGGTTGCGGTGTAGATATGAAGGTGCACCTGCATAAGACACTAGAAGCAACCATACTACAAACGGGGTTAAAAGTTAGCAAAAACAAAATTTAAAGAGTTGTCACAGGTATTCTCCAGCTGTCTTCTCGTTCTGTTTTCTGTTTGTTTGACTCTGGAGCCACCCACTCTTTTATTTCTGCTGAGTTGGTGGGTGAGCTCGGTTTGCCTGTTGTGCCTCTGGGTGTTGAGCTGTGTGTGCATAGTCCATTAGTTAGGGACTCTTCTATGTTGTTGAATTCTGTTTGTAAAGATAGTCCTGTGTTAGTCAGAGATAGGACTCTGTTTGCTAACCTCATCCCTATGGAGATGACTTCTTTTGATGTGATTCTGGGCATGGATTGGCTTGCTGCGCACCATGCCCACATTGATTGTGCTACTTCGAGAGTCACTTTTGAGGAGCCGGGCCAGCCCCGTTTGATTGTAGCAGGGAATGGACTCCCGTGCTCGCCGCCAGTCATATCAGCGATGCAGGCGTTCCGCTTTATGAGGAAAGGATGCCAGGGATATCTGTGCTACATCCCTGAGGTTCGCAAGGATGCGAAGCTGGAGGACATTCCAGTAGTCAGAGACTTCCCAGATGTGTTCCAGGATGACGTACCTGGGCTTCCCCCTGTTAGAGAGGTGGAGTTCTCGATCGAGCTTGCACCTGAGACTCAGCCCATGTCGAAGGCCCCATACCGGATGGCGCCTGCTGAGCTTAAGGAGTTGAAGGTCCAGTTGCAGGAGCTGCTGGATAAGGGCTTCATTCGCCCGAGTGTGTCGCCTTGGGGAGCGCCAGTGCTATTTGTAAAGAAGAAGGACGGTAGCATGCGGTTGTGCATTGACTACAGGGAGCTCAACAAGGTTACCATTAAGAATAGGTATCCTCTCCCGCGCATTGATGACTTGTTCGACCAGTTAGCAGGAGCTAAGGTGTTTTGAAGATCGATCTGAGGTCCGGTTATCATCAGCTGAGGATTAAGGCAGACGTTGTGCCTAAGTCCGCTTTCAGGACTCGTTATGGACACTACGAGTTCCTAGTGATGCCATTCGGTCTGACGAATGCGCTTTCTGTATTTATGGACATGATGAACCGGGTGTTCAAGCCGTTTTTGGACCAGTTCGTTGTGGTGTTTATTGATGACATCTTGGTGTATTCCAAGAGTGCTGAGGAGCACGAGGAGCATTTGAGGACCGTTCTCCAGACTCTGAGGGAGAACGAGTTGTACGCGAAGCTGAAGAAGTGTGAGTTCTGGTTGGATCAGGTCGTATTCTTGGGACACGTTGTCTCCAAGGATGGTATCTCCGTGGATCCGGAGAAGATTAGGGCTATTACTGAGTGGGCCAGGCCTACTAATGTTGGAGATATTCGTAGCTTCCTTGGATTGGCGGGCTATTACCGCAAGTTTGTGGAGGGCTTCTCCAAGTTGGTGATTCCGTTGACTCGTCTGCTTCAGAAGGATGTGAAGTTCGAGTGGAGCGATGCCTGTGAGCAGTGTTTTCTGGAGCTGAAGAAGAGGTTGACTACTGCGCCGATCTTGACTCTTCCAGAGGGGACCGAGGGTCTTGAGGTTTTCTGTGATGCGTTCCATAGGGGACTTGGGTGTGTTCTGATGCAGCAGGGGAAGGTGGTTGCATATGGCTCTCGTCAGCTTAAGCCATATGAGAAGAACTATCCGACCCACGACCTGGAGCTAGCTGCTGTGGTGTTTGCTCTGAAGATTTGGAGGCACTATCTGTATGGAGCAGCGTGCAAAGTTTATACGGACCATAAGAGCCTCAAGTATCTGTTCACTCAGAAGGAGTTGAACTTGAGGCAGAGGAGGTGGCTTGAGTTGCTGCACGATTATGATCTGGAGATCCTCTACCATCCTGGTAGAGCGAACGTTGTGGCTGATGCGCTCAGTAGGAGGGGTCCGTCGGGGTCAGTTTGTGCTGTGTCTGGTGTGCAGAGGTCTGCTCTCGAGTTGCAGCGTATGGGTGTCTGGGTCGTTCGTCCAGAGAGGTCTGGCATGTTAGCAGCGTTGCAGATTCAGCCTACCTTGATCGACAGGATCAAGGCCAGTCAGGAGCTTGATGTCAGTTTGGGTAAGATCAGAGATGAGTTAGCTGCGGGTCAGGAGTCTGAGTTCAGGGTTTCAGAGGATGGCTGTCTGAGGTTCCGAGACCGCGTCTGTGTGCCTGCTGACGATGCTTTGAGACGTGAGATCATGCAGGAGGCTCATGGAGCTCCTTACTCGGTGCACCCAGGAGGTGTAAAGATGTACCGGGACTTACGTGAGACATTTTGGTGGAGCAACATGAAGAGGGACATTTCTGACTTTGTATCCAGATGTCGGACCTGTCAGCAGGTCAAGGCCGAGCATCAGAGACCAGCTGGTTTGCTTCAGCCTCTTCCCGTTCCGGAGTGGAAGTGGGAGAGCGTCGGTATGGACTTTGTTATGGGATTGCCTAAGACTCCGAGGGGTTTTGATGCAGTTTGGGTCATTGTGGACCGGCTCACGAAGAGTGCTCACTTCCTACCTGTCAGGAAGACCTTCAGTTTGCATCGCTTGGCTCAGCTGTACGTGGATGAGATTGTGCGTCTACATGGGGTTCCCGCTTCTATTGTGTCTGACAGAGATCCGAGGTTTGTGTCCAGATTCTGGCAGAGTTTGCATCAGGCTATGGGGACGAAGTTGTCTTTCAGTTCAGCTTATCATCCTCAGTCAGATGGTCAGACAGAGAGGACGAATCAGGTTCTTGAGGACATGCTCAGGGCATGTGTACTCGACTTTGGAGGCAGTTGGGATCAGCACGTAGCATTGATCGAGTTCGCCTATAATAACAACTTTCAGACCAGTATCGGGATGGCTCCGTTCGAGGCCTTGTACGACAGGAGGTGCAGATCACCCATTTGTTGGGATGATCTGAAGGAGAGAGTCGTGATTGGTCCAGACTTAGTTCAGGATGCTGTGGGCAAGATTCAGTCTATCAGGGAGCGCTTGCTTGTGGCTCAGAGTCGTCAGAAGAGCTACGCCGATCAGAGGAGACGACCTCTAGAGTTTGAGGTGGGCGATCATGTGTATCTGAAGGTTTCTCCTGTGCGAGGAGTTGTTCGGTTTGGGAAGAGAGGCAAGCTTAGCCCTCGCTTTGTGGGTCCTTTTGAGATCCTGGAGAGGATCGGACCGGTTGCCTATCGTTTGGCTCTGCCTCCGTCTTTAGCAGCAGTGCACAGTGTTTTCCACGTTTCTATGCTGAGGAAGTATATTCGAGACCCGTCGCATGTGATTGACTTCAGTCCGCTTCAGTTGAGGGAGGACTTCACGTTCGAGGCAGTTCCTTCGAGGATTCTAGCCCGAGATGTTCGTAAGCTCAGGAGTAAGACCATGCCCTTGGTGAAGGTGCAGTGGTCGGGTCAGTCAGAGGAAGAGGCGACCTGGGAGGTCGAAAGCGAAGTGCGTTCTAAGTTTCCCGCCCTCTTCGAGCAGTAGGTATGTTTTAATTTCGAGGACGAAATTCTTTTAAGGGGGAGGTGATGTTATAACCCAAGATTTGGTTATTATTTTATTTCGTCACAATTTATTTTAAATTGGTTCAATCTTGATTCAGGACGTGGAAGTCCTTTTGATTGAAGACAAGGGCGAAGTGGTCCTTTCCGTTTCAGATTTTGGTAAGGAATTATTATTAATAGTTGGGTGTCATTAATAATAATCAGATTACATTCTGATTAGCACGTTCATTCACGATCAGTCGTTCAGCCCTAGAGACGTTCTTCTTCCTCTTCTCTCTCAACGTTCTTCTCTGTTGATCAACCTGTCCAAGTGCTGCTGTTTGGAGACTTGACTGCTGCTGGGAATTCTTCATCGTTTTGCTGCTTCTTTCGTGTTCAGGTTGGTGTTCGTTGGTTAGTTTTGCAATCAGTTTTGGGAACTTCTCAAATCCCTAATTCCCCTCTCTGCAATCTGATTGTAATCAGTGAATTTCCCGACGTTCTCTGTCGATCCTTACTGCTGTAGGCGTGCTCTGCGAATCCGTAGACAGTTTCAGGTGAGGGTTCAATCCTGTTCTTCGTTTCAGTTTCAGCATTGGTGTTGTTCGTGTTGTTATCAGTTTCTGATTGAGGGTTGTACTTCTGCGTTGTTATGGGGAGTCAGTTTGGATTGCATTTCGGGTTTGCGTTACTGCTGTGTCAGGGTTGGATCGTTGCTGTTCAGATTCAGAAACTTCTTGCTGTAATTGGGTAGGTGGCTTTCGGATCGATCGTGTGTTCAGCCTTGGGGAGTTTGGTTTCTGCAGATTAATTCGACGTTTGATCTCATGTTTGGTGTGTGATTTATGCCTGATTTAATGAGCATTTCAATGGATTAAAACCCCAAGGTTGTTTTGTAAATGTGTGTGTTGATTTGAATGAGTTTTGTGCTTCCGTTCGTGTTAAATCCGCTTCTGTTTGCTGATTTCTGTGACTTGTCCGAACTTCAGTCCGAACTTGGAAGTTCGGACAGGTCTCTGTTGCGTTTTATTTTTTTGAGCTTTTGAGGTGTCCGAACTTCTGTCCGAACTTTGAAGTTCGGACACCTCTATTTTCTGAAATCAAACCGAGCTTCGAAGCTCGGACTTCACCACGTAAGTTTTCCGAAAAACTGTCCGAACTTCAGTCCGAACTTCGAAGTTCGGACAGCTTGTTTTTCCTCTCTGTTTTCGCTTCGACTTGTGTCCGAGCTTCGAAGCTAGGACACAAGTTCGGACATGTCTCTGTTTTCGTCATAACTTGCTCGTTTGAGCTCCGTTTTGAGTGCCGTTTGCGGCGTTGGATTCCTCTTTCCAAGTACTATCTGTTTATACATGTTTGAGCACTTGGTTATGTGTTCTCTGATTTTGTAGCCTTCAACAAGCTTCTGAATTCTGTAACTTCGGTTTGTGGGGTTGGATTGCCCTTCTGATTTCTCAGTTTTATATCTGCTCTGGTGCAATGGTTGCACATATGCTTATTGTTTTTAAGCTTCTGTTTTGGGACCTAGTTATCTCCGTGTCTGAGCCTTTGGATGGCTGGTTTCGCTGTCTCGTAGCGCGCTATGTAGGATCCTTCTGTTCACGGGTGATGTTCCCCGTTCTGTTCACGGGTGTTTACACCTGTTCTGTTTACGAGTGAGGTTTCCTCGTTCTGTTCACGAGCTGGTTGCTCGTTCTGTCTGTATGCTGTGATCGCTAGTGTCCCACTCTGTTTTTCTGCTTCTGCCTGCTTCTGCTCTGTTTAGTCCCTTAATGAATGGACTTCTGTTTCTGATTTCTGACATGTTTATGGATTCTTTGACTCCTTCTGATTTGTCAATATTCTGTAAATGTTTTGAGCATGCTGGTTGATGAAGTTGGTCATCTACTGGGCATAGTTGTGTGCTCATTCCCCTACTTCTAACGCTTTTGCAGATTGATTAGCGAGGATCGTCTACCCTCAGCTTCTGGAGTTTAGTTCATATGTTATTTGATTCGTTTGAGACTTTGTATTTGAATTTGAGCCTTTGGGCCTCTTCTGTTAGCTTTTGCTTTGGTATTCGTTTTGGTGGGTTCTGTAATACTTTTGGGATGTTACGACATCATTTGATTATACTTTATTTAAGTATTTCGTTTGGGCCTTGTTTGTTTATCTGTTTAAGTTTGCTTATTAGAGCCTTGCGTTATTATGTAATAATACGCGGCGTGTGACACCCCTAACTCCTAGGCCAGTGTTTGGGGGTGTTACACCAGGTCATCGACCTGGACAGTAGACGAGCAACAAGCTGGCACGGCAAGCCGGCTCGTCTGTCTCTTTCTTTATAAATAGCAACCAATACCTTATATATGAGGACACACATACATTAATACTCTATCCTCTCACTTGTATTCTCTCATTCATACTAAACATATGTCAACCCCTCATGGGCTAGATCATTCAAAATCGAGCCACGTAAGTCTCTATATCATCTTGCTTACCCATAATCAGTAACTCACAACTGTAATCCATATCATACAAAAAAATAATCTAAACCCACAACACAGACTACACTCTACCATTTGGCACCGTCTATGGGAACTTTCTTACCATCACTACAAAAGATGTCTCTACCCATCACAAAAAAAACCTCCCAAATCGCCTCAGCTCCACCACCCTAAGAGATAAACTCCAATGGAGACAACAATTGGTGTTTGAAACACACAGGAGAATATATAGGATCATCTATCTTCATGATAGCCGGTAAAGGCTACGACACTTGCCTAAACCCCGGTCGATATGCCAGGAATTGATCGGGCCATAATGCAGTATAACCTCACTAATAGACCCGGGTAAGTTTCCCATTCGTCAGAAGCAACACTTCCCAGGGCCGGAGCGAGACGCTGCCGTGAGGGAGGAAGTGACTAAACTCTTAGAAGCAGATTTCATTAGACATATTACATATAACTATTGGTTGTCTAATGTAGTCCTAGTCAAGAAAGTCAACAAGAAGTGGTGAGTGCATATTGATATCAAAAACTTAATGAAAGTTGTCTGTGAGATTTTTACCCTTTGCCTTCTATATATGAAATGGTCACGTACACGGCACAAAACAAAGTCTATTGTTTCCTCGAGGCATTCTCTGGCTATAACCAAGTTAAGATGAACCCATCATACGAGTTAAGAACGACTTTCAATATGGCTGACAATACATACTGTTACAAGTGTTACAAGATCATGCCCTTCGAGCTGCGAAATGTTGAGGCAACCTTTCAGCGGCTCGTTGACAAAATATTCGGCTCCCAACTCAGACGTAACGTCAAGGCATACACCAACGACATTATTGTTTGGAGAAACTTGATCGATGAACACATCAAAGACTTGAAAGAAACCTTTGTGAACCTTCATGAATTCCACATGAAACTTAACCTGAAGAAGTGCATATTTGGAGCATCCCGGGGGAAGTTCCTCGGTTTCATCATTGGCCAACACGACATCAAGGCCAACCCACGCAAAGTCCTAAAGGAGCTTTATTAGTGGTGAAAACATGTAATTTAAAGGTTTATACACCTTTATTATGTTTGATTTATAACCTACTTTCACCACTTTATAGCGTATTTCATTATTATATGTGAACTTATGCTTTTTGTGTATAATTTAGGTAAAATCTCATTTGAGGGTCATTTAAGGATGCAAAAAGCGCTTTTTTAGCGCATAAATGAATTCTTCAACGCTCAAGGATTACAACACAACAAACAAGGAGCAAATCAGTGGTAAAACAAAGGATCTAGGCCATGTACAAGTTGTGTCTAGACCCGCATGTCAATCCAGGGGACAGGTGTTGAATCCGAATGTCAAGAACACGTTATTCTGAGGGCTGAGAGAAAATTCATATGGTCTAGATTTCTGTCCGGGAAAACAAACCTGGACCAACCTTGTACGAACTTTATGCCCACTTTTGGTGTCGTCCGGGTACACAAACCTAGACCAAAGTTTTAGAGGTGTCCAGACGCTACTACGGATGCGGGAAGAAGTGACTAGGGAAGAGCCACGACAGTGTGGTCACACCTGGACCGAATAAAAGTAACAAACACGAGATTTCTTAAAAGAAGATTTTTGTCTTCTTTTCATTATCACTCACGCACGCATCTTTCAGGACAAAGGATGACAATAGAAAGGAAGAAAAGAAAAGGGAAAAGATAAAGAACACCTCTATTGAAGCTTCCTTAGCCACTTAAGGCTATTTCTTACACTCTTCTCCCATTTGACATTCGAATGTCTTAGTAGTCTCATTTTGTACCTTAGGATAGGGGTTTGACCCTAAATCCCCAAACATACTTATAATACCCATTTAACTTAAGATACTTCTTTTCTCTCTAATTCTTATTTAATGCTCTAGATTGATCACTTATGCCATTTATGGTGGTTCGTAATAATATATGGTTTTAAGTTAGGAAGTGTGACCAAGAGAGAGAGAAACCCTAGGCTTTACTATCTTAATTTGGTGAAGTTTGGGGCTATTGTAATGAACTTGAAATTAATGTTATTTAGTGACTTGATCTCTCCTTAATTATGAGGGGTGAGATGAGCTAGGTAATATTTGACTTAACCATGGTTTGGAGAGTCATTATATTTGTTCTAATAGATTAGCAAAGTTAAGTGGGATTAAAAGCAAGTTAGGGTATATTTAGGTGAACACCACCATCCTATGGTGAATTTCCATCCATTCCACTAAAACACCATTTTAGTTTACTTAATTTACTTTTCTTATTACATTAACTAAACACCTAAGTTGCCTCTGCCTAAACCCCAATTCCGCTTTTACTTCTCTAGATACCTAAGCTAGGAAGATAGTAACCAATTTTCTTATGGATACGACACTTGTTGTACTACACCGATTGGGTCCACTTACCCATATTTGGCACATATGATACCACTATTATAGTATTTTGCACAACAAAAGGTTTTGGCATCGTCATAGAGGAAATTGATAGTTTCTATCATATCCACAGTTTCAGTACTTTTTTTATTTTTTTATTCTTTTGCTTTTTTATTTTTGTTAATATTACTTTTTCTAATAGCTTAGTGTAGGTCAGGTACTTTCTTTTTTTTGTATGCCAAACACTCGAATAAGGGGTTCTCCACTTGCCAATCCAAGACCCAAGCTCGAGCGTTCCTTGATAAGGGGAGAAGAAGCAAAAGAGACCCAAGTACGGCGGACAATGAAGTAATAGATGATATAAACCAACCACAAGATCAGCCACAATTTTAACATCAAGCCCTTAAATACTATTATCAGTCGTGCACGGAAGGAAGATCATCTGCTGTAACACCCCAACCCGAAACTCCACAACCTGTACGATGATAGCTCCTAAAGATAACTGGAAATGCAGCGGAATATATATACAAAACAACGTGTGGTGCTACAACGCCGTTAGTCACCCATGTGACTAACAAGGCTAACTCCAAAACAACTTACAAACGATACAGTCTGAGCGCTGAATACAAACCGCTTAAAATAACAAAAGCTAATAGTAAATGTACAGTACTGTAAAATGATACAGTAATAATCTCATGTCTTAATTCTACCCCACCTACACTCGGTCGGGTAATCTCTTCTTTCTTCAGGTACCTGAAAAACATAGACATCGAAATGGCTCAGCTAATAACGCTGGTATGAACCCGTGCAGCCTATAAGCTAGCGGGCCACACACAACTACTTGGTCGTAAGCATGTGGTTCATTTTTATCAAACACTGAAAACATGCATCATATATAATTCACACAAGTAGCCATACAAGGTCAACAATATCACAATGAGAAACATGACAGCAGAGGTCAAGTTAGTAATTTAATTTTGGAACGGGTATGATAAACCCTTCAGAAGAGATAAGACTCTCGCATTAATGGTCGGGTAATAAATCCCGCGGGAGAGAACGTAGTCAACTCCTGTACTAAAAAGATTCGGTACCACCAAGATTAGTGTAACTGCCTCATATTATAAGTATATGGGTATTTAGCCCAACGGGAGAATGTAGTATTCTCCCACCACAAGATATTACGGGTATTTAGCCCAATGGGAGAAACGTAGCCTTCCCCCCAACCTCAAGAATGTTCCGGTACGAACCCGGTGAGTGGACAAAGTCTACACCCAAAACCACCGTCATGACGTATACTATATCGAGGACGACCTGCGACAGGTACAACCTCCATAATTGCATGCATGGCCAGAAACATCTGGGCTCCTCGCTTCTCGTAGCATTGAATAAGTTAGATGTCACACAAGGACGTTAAACAAGCATACTGTAGTATATTGTCAGTTGTCACGTTTAAGGACAACAACGCTGTTTATAAAGGGAGTCAGTGAGAAACTTGAGTACAAGTTCTCGGTATAATAATATGTAGGTATTTAATCCACTGGTAATGTAGAGTTGCATGCGTGGCACATGCACGTTAAAGTTTGTATCCTTCACGCACATAAAATAACTTAGCAGTGCACAAAATAATCACAACGATACACAAACACAAGTGCAACATATTACATGCAATTATCTTGGTCGTTATTTCACACAACAGGTAGCACACAAGCCGGTGTAATCCGTTAGCAAACAGGTTGCAAGAATCCATACCGTTCACCGTAGATTGTACTTGTTTAGTTCCCGGTCAACGTTGGTCAAACAATGTCCTAGAATAGGTTTAACTGAGAGTGTTAATTTATATAACTCTCGTATAAGATTTCTTTATCGTAACGTAAAGTGATTACGTACTCCCTCGTCATTTTATGTGAGGTCGATTTACCATAGTTATTATTTCTTTCACCTCTTAACTTTTACTTATAATTAAGGAATTATTATATACCTTAAATCCTATAGTCTTTATTTACAAGACTATTATTGCATGGTAGTACACTTTATTTATTCCCATGATTTTATGTATGTCACATTGACCATTCTCCTTAATTTATTTAATTCCTTTGTATATATATTTTAATATACATATATTTATACATGTATGTACACAAATATTGTTTATATGACATATTGTATCTGTCCAGATGACATAACAACTTATAAGTCCGTCAATGACATTTATTGGTCATATGTTAATTCTCCTCTTAACTTTATATTTAATATACTATAACTCCAAATATTATTTGGTATTCACACATTAAATTCCTTATATTCATCTCCTTTTGATTTACTTGAAAATCTTAAATGTATATATTTTATATACATGTATCATTTATGATACATGATTTTAATTGTCTAAATGACAAAACAACTTTATAAATTCTCCAATTGTATTTACAAGTCACGCATGGGCTTATTTTTCCCATATCTTTTATTAATAACATACTAACCCCAAATAATATTATTTCTTTTCAAATAAATTACTACTGTTCGTATAACATATAGTTTTAATTTCATAAATCCTTAAATCATAATTTCTCTTCTAAATTTTCTAAATATCCATATAGGACCTACAAATATTTTTAATCCCATAAATACACTATACTTTTCGGTTATTATATTATAACCTCATTTATTTCATAAACTTTACATTATACTCCAAAATAGTTTTAAATCCTTAATCAATTAAATCACAAACTTGGCCTTATAAAATCGGTAATTATTATTTGAACACCTTAACTTTTATAAATCACCAATTAGCCACATTAATTTTCGGCTTTGTCATTCATTTTTTTATAATTAATTTTTAACCCCAAAAACTTTATATAAGTTACATATTCACTTATAAACTATAGTTTTAAATACTTAATTTCCTTAAATTTCGAATGGTACTTAAAATTCCATTAATTACGCTTCCGCCCCAAATTAAATTCTTGATTTACGTATAAACTTTTATAAATTACAATTTCACCCCAAAACTTTTATAAACTTATTATTTTATGTCATAAATCATTTTAACCCAAAGTTTTTGGTCAACACTTTGACCAAGGTCTAATTTCATACTTAATACATTAATATACCCAGACATTCATAATTAATTCGGTTAAGCACCAAATTTTCCAGAAATTACAAAATAGCCCCAAAACTTTATAAGTTGTTATTTTAACTTCTAAACACTTATTTAATTCACCCAAAATTCATAATATTAATTCCTATCTTATATTATGTCATTGTTAAGCCCATGACACATATTATTCTTGGCTATCTCCATATATTCCCATAACTTTCTAAAAATTGCATTTTTACCACATAACTTATTAAACTAGTCATTTAAACACTAGTAATTATTTTTAACTTACCCAAAAATTTTAATATAAGTTTATATACTTATATAGCTCATTAAAACCCATATTACTCCATAAGTATTCGGCAATAATAATATATTACCATATAGTTTCTAAAACTTGATTTATAACTTATAATAATTATACATAAATACATATGAGTCATATAACTCATGTAAAAATTATTGTAATGTCTTAGACATATTTTTAGCTCAAAATGGAGCAATTTATTCCTAGACAATTCGGCCATGTATTATACTCCTCATAATTAATTTTCTTTTGTGACATAAAATTATACCTTATGGTAACAACTTTAGCTTAAGAGTTATAATTATTTTTTTCTTTGTAAATAATCTCACATATTCGGCCTTAATTAATAGGAGATATGTATAAAATTTTTGTACAAAATTTATGAGCTTAAACAAAGCTTTAAACATTAAGGATTAACTTAATAAACTTACTCTTAATCAAGGATGATTAAGTACTTGATTTCTCCTTGAATTCCCAAGCTTCCTCCAATGGAATTTGATGCTCCCATTTTCGGTTTCCATACATGAAAGGAAGGGGTTTAGGAGTTGGATCTTAACAAAGATGTTAAGTAGAATTTACAAGATGTTTTCAAGGGATTTACCTTAGGAATTTACCTTAAATTTTCGGTGCTCCTAGGATGGATGGAGAACCAATTTTCCTTCATGAAATTGATGAAGAAATCATGCTTAGAAGAGTTGGAATTTTCAGTTTTATATATAGTATGTCTTAAGGATTTCCAAGCATAAAAATACCTTAAGTTAACCTTGAATGCTCCTTGGTTTAATTGTTGATTCAAGACAGTTCTTGGAGCATATATTGGTGCCGAATTCTTGGAGTAATCTTAGAAGGATTTTTGCTTCAAAACTTGATGGGAATAGCTAGGAAATTGACATAGAAATGAAGTTAGAACTTAAGACTCCATTAATGGAGCTTGGAGCTTGGAAGGAAAAGAAGAAAGAAATGGAGGAGGAGCTTACCCATTCGACACTTGAAGAATGAAAGGTGCCGTGGGTTTTGTGAAATAAGAATGGGAATTGATTAGTTAATTGTCTTAATGATTTGCTTTAGTTAATTAATTTCTTAATGATAGCACTAACCCCCCTTGTCTTAGTGTAATCGGCACCATGATTAGAAATTAGCTAATTAATGTTAAGGTGGGAAACAATAGAACGTGAAGGTGTTAGGTTTATGTTATTTTAGTTAGTATAATTAGATCTTATCTTGCTTTCTCTCATGTGCTCACGCCACTATAGCTGTCATGGAGTTGATTTTTGAACTACAAAAGTCTCCCATAATGCATGTTCTTTCGGCAATTGTGGAGGAGAATCAATGGCTGAAATTAATCATGGAAAATAAGACAATACTAGCTAAGTTAGGTAATTTGTAGTTTAATGTTTTGTCTTTGATTTTTGGACTACAAAAGTCTCCATAATTGCTAGACTTTCGGCAATAGGAGCATATATTATGGGTTTTAATCTTGTATTATTGTTGTATAATGGTGGGAAGGTGACACATAAAGTTTACATATAAATTTTGAAATTTAAAACCTGCAACTTGCTTATACATATAACCGGTATACATATATATATGCTACAGATTTTTGTCAATCTTGAGCACATGTGCACCACGTTAATATAGGGTGGTACTACAGATTTGTTTAGTTAATAGCTAGGGGATTACCGGTACTTACATGTGATGGCTACAGATTTCTTTTTCTAATTATAAGTAAATGTATTACCGTAGCATATGGTGATCATTACAGAATTTTGTTTGATTACTTACAAGTATATTACCGTAAGTTACTACAGGTTTTGTTTGGTAATTATGAATACTTGTTTCTACCGTAATCATGCTACAGATTGTTTTTGGATTTGAGCACATGAAAACCACCGTAAACAGTTAGTGTTTGCTACAAATTTGGTTTGTTTATATGCATATATATTCTACCGTATTGTATAGTGGTGAATTAGGTAGATTCTAAATCTTATCTTAATGTTATATACATATATAAGATGGGTATATTTGGTGCTTATTTATTTACTATGTAAAATTGTATCAAGCAAGTACCACAAATGGTATACATAAACGGCAATATAGTGCTGTTTGGAAAAAATTGTATACTTTGTTATATGTATTGTTATAACATTTCTTATGCATTTATGATATATATTAGGTATTAAGATTATGTAACATAAGTTGTTACATTGTTTAAATGTGTATTTCAATTTACTTTAGCATTTATAAATGCTTAGGCAATCGTAAAATATTTATGTTGCTTGTTAGTATTTTTCGCGTTTTTACAGTGAACGTTATTGTGTACCGAGTCGTATAAACGCTCGTATATATTTTTCCTAGATGACGCTCTCCTAGTTGAGCTTGTTTCGTAAGGGGTTTAATTCCCGTTAATGTTCGTACGTAAGCATTTATATGCGTACGTGAAGACGACATTATATTAGCGTTCGTGGATCAAACGTTGTCGTTTTATGAGTTGTATAAACGTTCGTATTGATCTTTCCTTGTTGTCACTCTCTTTATCGAGCTCATTATGTAAGGAGTTTAATCCTTGTTAATAAACGTACATGAGTGTTTTGTACGAGTATGTTAAGACGTTTGTAAAATTACACCCGTTAGCGTTTACGGTAAAACGACTATTTTTACGTGACGTTTGCATGCATGGGTTTGCATGCGCACACAATATTTATTTACGTAAACGTTTGCATGCATAAATTAGCATGCGTACGTGAAATGGTTTATCCTTAGATTAATTCTTCATTATTTGATAGTTAAACGAGTTATTTAGATTTGGGGTATTTCAATCTACCCCCCTTAAAAGGACTTCGCCCCGAAGTCTCATATCTAAGTTCAAATGGTTGTGGGGAAAACAAGTTCTGTTAAGCATCCATAACTCAATTCTATTTTAGGGATCAAGTCCCAAGTTCCACTACTTTTGAGTTCGTAGTATATATTCAACATAATATATAGTGTAATGATCATGAAAGGTCATCACCAATAATAACTTCAATGTAGTGCAATGTAGTGCACTTAGTTCATTCATAGTAGTGTAGCACAGTACATATTGACAGGTGCATGCATTCACAGAGTAACTTCAATATAGTGTAGCGTAGTACACATAATCCACGTAGTAACTTCAGGGTAGTGTAACGTAGTACACATAACCATTCACATCAGTGTAACATAGTACACATCAGCAAATAAAGTTCATAGAATCACAGAGTCACACATGTCAACATACAAATCACAGTGTAACAGTACAACGAAAGTGTACGTCTAAGCTAAAACACAATAGGCTCTCCCCCC
Organism: Limonium bicolor; assembly: GCA_023374045.1. Taxonomy (NCBI): domain Eukaryota; kingdom Viridiplantae; phylum Streptophyta; class Magnoliopsida; order Caryophyllales; family Plumbaginaceae; genus Limonium; species Limonium bicolor. The sequence goes on along the minus strand of CM041778.1, from coordinate 172,912,265 downwards.
TTAAAAGAGGGGTACGCCCACGTACCCTAGACTAGTATAACTAGTCGGTAAATAGTGAAGGAATCTTCACTTTCCTTTTTAACCTTTGATTAGTTGTAATGATAGCCATCTCGGGCTGTAAGACTTTAGGTGGGTAGGTGTAACACCCCTACTAATTCGGCTCCTAAATATCCTACAACTGTCGCACATAATAAATATATCGCAGCGGTAAATAAAAGACTGTCGCCCTACTGGTGTCACTGTTATCACTCGCCCATACGGGTGATAACGAATTACCTGATAATCAACTTGCGAAACATATTCCCGCAGTGACCACAAGAGATAGATAGTAGAACTTAAACAACTTAAAACAAATCTAACGTCAACCAATTATTACAGACCGTGAGCATCTAATCCAAATACACCTCGGTTAAACAACCCAAGTCCAAAACAACCTTAGTATCACACCGTACCAAGTCTTAACAACAGAAATATTACAACCGTCGCGCCTCGCGTCGACCACCAGCTACTCTCCTGAAATAAAAATGGTTTGTGGTATGGAATCAGCCCCTGCTGAGTATGTTATCACATGCCCCGTCATGCCCCCAAAGACCCCTCAATTATTTGGTCGAGAGCATGAGGTTCGTTACATGCAATACCGTTTTAATATTTAAAACTGTAAATCAAATAACATTAATATCCATACAATAACATAACCATCAACACACAATAAAATAACCACAAGTATAACCAATGAACAACAAAGCGAAACAACAAGAATAATAAACAAGTATTAAGTCTCGTCCATGGTGTAGAAACCAATATTGTTCGCCACTGTACAAGTCTCAATTGTTTTAATTGTTCAGTTATACCTAGTGACAATGTCTCGTTAAAACGACATGTCTCTAGTTACCCATATATTATGGCGGGTCACCCACGGCAGTAGCCACTCCAACGGTAGAGTCTCCGACCAACGAGCCATTCTAGCTCACGGGAAATTTTCTTGATACTTACGGACCGTACGCGGACATCCTGGTATCGTTTTTGTGATCACAGCGCGCACCAAGAGCCACATCCTCCTGGCTTTACTTCCTTTCCATTAATTAATTATACCATCGCATCGCATTACCATTTTTTTTTCCTAACACAGCAGACTAAGGTCATTAGTCCAATCCGGAGTCTGTAAACTCGGGATCCAGTGTTAGATACGAGAGCGGCGTATAGAAAGGCCAATGCTCCGTATAAAAGTCTTGGATAATATGTATATCTCATTATCCTAGTGCTACAACGTTTTTTTTCTGACGTTCCTTATATTTCATATAAGATAGCACCATAGCCGCTAGTTCGTTTTATATATATAGGTTCATATATACGAACCAATACAGTTAACTCAACAACAGTAAATAATAAGCAGCTATAAATATACAATTAATGCATATTAACTATCACATTCAGACAAACAATCTTATCATAGATCACACAAAAGTCTGAACTGAGGAAGCCCTCAGAGACAATCAGAGACACATAACAACATACTGTTCACCCTGATGTATTACGGTGGAGTATGAATCAGCAAGATCCTATGCTCCGCGTGTCGTCTCTAACAGTCTAAACAATATATAATGCTACTGATTAGCATACTATATAACAACACAATTCTACGGTACCCCGTACCGTCACTAATACCTCCCGGTTAACCCCCCGTTATTAACTGTCAACGTTTGTCGGGTTTTCGGCTTAACTCGAGATTGGAAAAGTGTTATATTACATGCGTAGTCTTTGTCTCGTATATTAATATACTTATTGTTGAACTTGTTATCGCATGTAACTTAGTGTTGGTTTGTACATCGTATAGTTTGTTTTCTTATTGCATGTATGACTCTTTGTCATGCACTAAACCTCTCACCTTAGTATTTATTTTTCTAAGGTTTGTCTTTTTTTTTCTTTTCTTCTTTTTTTTTTTTAAGTTCAATGTGGTATAATTCAAATGTAAACAATACTTTCAATTACATGAATCCTTATTATCACATGTACACTCTTAACATTAGAATTCCATATCTAATGTTTGTAATTGTTTTTCCTTCTATATCATATGTGATTTTTAATTATGAAAATACATGGTCATTAAACCGTATTATATTTTCCCACCATAACGTATATCTATTTATATTCATGTATTATGGAACTATTTCTTATATGGTAAGTCTTATAATATATATTCATTTTTTTTAATGAATACCTCTTATATTATAAATGTTATAATTCTTATAACATTAAAACCATATTATAAAATCCATTTAAAAATGTTAATATTTCCGAACAGCACTTATGTTCTTAAATATTTACAAAATCCACCACATAATTAATATAATGTTACATTATAGTTATATAACATATGTTATGACATTTATGTCATTAAAACAATTATAACATATAGTTGTAAATTGTTTTAAAATACCAAACAGCCCTTATATTTTCGGTTTTCAAAATAAACCACTAAACTTCTATAAATCACAAATCAACCTCAATTATATTTCATTGTTACACTTATAACATATACCTTATATTATAATCCTTAAACCTTAATATAATTATAACTTATAGTTTTTAAAAGCTATAATTTTCGAACAGCCCCTAGGACTGTTTTAATTAGATTTCCACCACCAAACTTTATATTTTACCAAATCTTCCCAATTTATAATACATAGTTTTTCTAATTCCATTAAAACCATATATTATACATATGTCTTTATAAAACCTTATATATAATTCCAAAAATCACCAAACTATACCAAAAGGTTATAAATATCATTCCTAACCTTATATTTTCTCTAAATCTCGGTTTTACCACATATGTTACCCATTTGTAACAATATCATGAAATATCTTATATTATACTTATATAATTCATATAAACCCCAAATTTAACCAAATCAACTTCTAAAAATTCCTAGTAACCTAAGGTTTGTACTAAACCCCATCTAGTACCCCAAGTTTTCGGAAACTACATTATAGCCCCATCTCTTTTAAATCTTTTACAAATTAATACTTATCTTAATATAAGGTTGTATTTTAATTTCAAAAATTCTCCAAACTTGGTCAAAGTCTCCTATATAGTCAACTTTGACTTCAAATACCAAATTGGACCCAAACCTTTGGGTAATTACAAGACTTTACTTATACTTTTCTATTTTTACAATTTTGACCCAAAACTTTATAAAATGTTATAATTTTTATTAAATTCATTTAAAAACCCTAAATTCCTCTATATTAAGCTCTCGGCCTAATATTTAGTTAGTAATTACCGTTTGACCCCAATTTTAATTATAAGCATAAATAAACTAAATAAGCTTATAAACTTAAATTAAAATGGCCTAATGACATGGCCTTATTACAACCTTGAACTTGCAAAATAAATTACACAATAAATGTCTCAAAATATAGCATATATTCTCGGCCTCACTTTGATTTAATTATTTTTCCACATAATGTCATAATTTGACCATTATGTTAATTAAATCTCTTAAATGACTAGCTTAATTTCTCTTAGTCATTTTTTTCCATTTTTAGGTCAATATGACCCATATTTATAAGTTCACTCTCGGCAATATTATATATAAGCTTAGAAATTATAAAATCATAAGTTTTAAGGTGTTTATACCTTGATTTGCCCTTGTATGAACTCGGCCTCTTGTAGGAAAATTCACCACATGACTTAGACATGTTTAATACACAAAACAAGATATGGTTACACTCCAAGCTTGAGCTTAACCATAAGGAATAATTAATGAAAGATTTAAGGCAAAATCACCTTAAAAATGCAAGAGGAGTTCAAGAGAGGTTCGGCCTGTTTTAGACACACCACAAGGTGTTAGATTCATCATATTGACATGTGAAATAGCTAGACAACAACAAGCTGCCTTGTTATTAGGTTTTACCTTGGAAAATGCCTTAAAAGAGGGTATTTCCTTTGGATCTCGGCCACCCTTGCTCCAAATGGCTAACCAACTGATTGAACATGTAAATATGAAGATTATGAGTGTATAAACTCATAAAAATCATAGGAAGAAAACCGGATGTAGAGTGGAGAGGCTTAAGGTATGTTTTTACCTTAAAATGCAATTTTGAGAAACCTTGGTCCCTCTACTTGCTTCAGGCGAGTTTGGGTGTTGTTCTAACCTTAGAACACTGAGAATGAGCCATAGGAACAGATGAGCCACGAAATCTAAGTGTAGGTAGTGAAGAGATGAAGAAAAAGAGCTAAAAATGACCTTAAAACCTTACCTTAAGAGCTTAGGAGTTAGATCTGCCTTCGATGCTCAAGAACAAGGATTGAGAGCTTCTAGGAAGGAGGTGAGCTCGGCTGGAATGGAGGGAATCGGACAAGAGCAAGGGAAATGATTGGAAAGGCTTGAAATAATTGAAAAAGGTAAGTTTACTATTGCAGATTTGGTATTAGGTAGCAATTTGTCTAATAATGATTGTGAGCTGTTCCTCTCCTCCTTGCCTGCCAATTTCCATGGGGTCAAATGGGTCATTAATTGACCATTGACCATACTTGGTTAATTTGACTCAAACGGGCCCCCTTGTGGGGTTTTATTAATATTTTAATATTAAATTTGTAAAAATTTGTAAATTTCTGGAATGAAATTCCTAATATGATATAATGTGATTAAATATCAATTTAAATGTAATTATAACCTTTAAGCCCATTTAAAAACCAATTTAGAAGGCAATCTCACAAAAACGTGCTTTAAGGTGTTTTAGTGCACATTTTTGTGTCACAGGGTGTTCCTGAGCTTAGTTCTCCTTGAGAACGGTTTTGTTGTGTTCCTTACTTCATTATAATACTTAGGAATCCACTTTGGATCCTATGAGGTCATACAATCTTTATGGTGCTTTAAAGCACATTTTTGCTTTACCGATCTTAAGGCGTGTTTTGCCTTGTTGAGATCTTTTAGATTGTTACCCAATAATATTTAGATTTATTAATCCTCTTAGATCATTAATAGATATTTAATTATATTTTAAAGGTTAGGGTATTTCAGTCTACCCCCCTTAAAAAGCTTCGTCCGAAGTCCTTAACCCTCTACAGTTCACCTAAGGAATCAAGTTCCACTAAGTAACCAAACAGTCCATTGCTAGGGAGTAACACCCACTAGGTTCAGACCTAGTCTATACATACAGCATATATCAAATAACCAAACTCATGGTATAAACTCATTCATATCACAGCACTAAACAAGGTGCACATCCAACTCATCAACCAAAAGTACTCAGCGGTACTATGTATATATTCAACCAGGTGCACTAAGGCACATACATAAAATGTATCATACATACAATCATCCAAACACATGTATGACGCAGCATACCAACGAAAACACACTACAACAAACAAGACCTAATGCACAACATGTGCGCAAGCCAAGTGGTGTCTACCCCCCTTAAAAAGGGTTTGACCACGAACCCGTACAAGTATCACAGCTACTACTCGAAGAGTGCTGGGTACTTCGCTCTCATGGAGTCCTCTAACTCCCATGTAGCCTCCTCCACCTCATGGTTCGACCAGAGAACCTTGACCATGCTAACGGTCTTGTTCCTAGTCTGCCTCGTCTTCGTATCGAGAATGCGGAGTGGTACTTCCTCATATCGTAGAGCGGGGTCCAACTCTAAAGTCTCTGGCTGCAAAACGTGCGATGGGTGGGGCACATACTTCTTCAACTGTGAAACGTGAAATACGTCGTGCACCCTCCCGAGCTCTGCTGGCAAATCCAGTCTGTAGGCTAATGGGCCCACTCGCTCCCTAATCGCATAAGGTCCAACATACTTCGGGCTCAACTTGCCCTTCTGCCCAAACCGGAATATCCCCTTCATGGGTGACACTCTAAGGAATACCATATCGTCGGTAGTGAACTCAATGTCCCTCCTCTGGTGTCTGCATATGATTTCTGCCGGTCCTGAGCTGCCTTCATGTTCTTGCGAATCTGTAGGACATCCTCCTTAATCTGCTCTAGGTACTCAGGTCCTAGAAGCGTGTTCTCGCTGGCCTCATCCCAGCATAAGGGAGTCCTACATGGTCTACCATAAAGTGCCTGAAACGGTGGCATCTGTATCGAGGAGTGGTAGCTGTTGTTGTAGGCGAACTCTATCAGATGTAGTCGCTCTAACCAACTCCCCTGAAAATCTAAGGCACATGCCCTCAGCATGTCCTCCAGTGTCTGGATGGTCCTCTCACTCTGACCGTCGGTCTGTGGATGGAATGCCGTACTAAGCTTCAACTTCGTACCCAAGGCTTCCTGAACCTGTCCCCAGAATCTGGACAAAAATCGAGGGTCCCTATCAGAAACAATAGTCTTTGGCACACCATGGTGCCGATCACCTCCTTCTGGAACAAGTCCGCCAACTTTGGGACCTTCCAGGTATCCTTCATAGCAACAAACTTAGCCACCTTCGTCAGACGGTCCACAATGACCCAAATCGTGTTCAGTCCTCCCTTAGTCGGTGGGAGACCGACAACGAAATCCATCGAGATATCCTCGAACTTCCAGCAAGGAATAGGCATAGATTGCACTAAACCTCCGGGTCTCCTATGCTCAAACTTAACCTTCTGACAGGTCAAGCATCTAGTCACGTACTCAGCTACATCCTTCTTCATCCCGCTCCACCAGAAATGAACCTTCAAATCCTTATACATCTTCGACGAACCAGGGTGGACGGATAAGGACGAGCAGTGAGCCTCCTGGAGTATCTTCTCCTTCAGATCAGGAGAGGACTCCGGAATACATAGTCGGCCATTCAGTCGTAACATGCCATCATTACACAGTTCGAAATCATACTTCTGTCTCTCAAAACAGCCCTTTGACATTTTCTGTTTGATGCTCTCCAAATACTGATCACTCTCCTAGGCAGCTCGTATCTCATCAATCATACTGCTGCTCGCTACTAGTGTAAACAATGAATGAGCTCTGCGGCTCAGGGCGTCGGCAACTACATTTGCTTTGCCCTCTTTGTACCTCAGGTCTATGTCGTAGTCCTTCAAGAACTCGACCCATCTTCTCTGTCGCATGTTCAGCTCCTTCTGAGAGAAGAGATGCTGTAGACTCTTGTGATCAGAGTAGATAGTGACTGTCACACCATACAAATAATGTCGCCAGATCTTCAAAGCGAAGACTACTGCGCCTAACTCAAGGTCGTGTGTGGGGTAATTCACCTCATGCTTCTTCAGCTGTCGGGATGCGTAAGCAACTACCTTCCCGTGCTGCATAAGCACACAGCCTAGACCGGTCCCAGAGGCATCACAGTATACCTCGAACCCATCGGTGCCCTCAGGGATAGTAAGAACGGGTGCCGATGTCAGGAGATCCTTCAGCGTCTGAAAGGACTGCTCACACTCTGCAGACCATAAGAACTGGGATTCCTTTTTCATTAGATTTGTCATTCATTTAGCCTCCTTGGAGAAGTCCTTCACGAACCTTCGGTAATAACCGGCCAAACCCAGAAAGCTACGGACGTCTGTGACTGTCTTCGGCCTTGGCCAACTCTTCACTGCCTCAATCTTAGCAGGATCTACAGATATGCCGCTAGCTGATATAATGTGTCCTAGAAATGACACGCTGTCCAACCAGAACTCACACTTAGAGAGTTTGGCATACAGCTGGTTCTCTCTCATAATATTCAACACCTGTCTCAAATGTAACTCATGATCTTCCTTAGACTTTGAATAGATCAGAATATCGTCGATGAAGACCACAACTGAACTATCAAGATGCTCTCTAAAAAGACGGTTCATCAAATCCATGAATATGGCTGGCGCATTCGTCAATCCGAATGGCATAACGGTGAACTCGTAGTGTCCATACCGTGTCCTGAAAGCTGTCTTCTCAATGTCACCTCTGCAATCCTAATCTGATGGTAGCCAGATCTGAGATCTATATTCGAGAACACACTGGCCCCTCTCAGCTGATCAAATAAATCATCTATCCGTGGTAATGGGTACTTGTTCTTGACTGTAACCGCATTAAGCTCGCGGTAGTCGATGCAGAGTCGCATACTGCCGTCCTTTTTCTTGACGAACAGCACTGGAGCACCCCAAGGAGAAACACTAGGTCGAATGAATCCCTTGTCGAGGAGGTCCTCCAGCTGTAGCTTCAGCTCCCTCATCTCAGCCGGTGCCATACGGTAAGGTGCCTTAGCAATGGGGCCCATACCTGGCAACAAGTCGACGGCGAACTCAACCTCGCGCACAGGCGGCATGCTTGGCAGCTCATCAGGAAATAAGTCGGGAAAATCTACCACGACTGGAATGTCTACGTCTGTCACGTCGCTCTGTCTCGTGTCCTGTACATAACAGAGGAAGGCTTGTCGGCCCTTCCTAACATCCTTCATCAGGGATAATGCTGACACGATCTTGACAGTCGGCTCATTCCTCACACTGCGGTATGACACTGTTCTGCCGCTCGGCCCTTTCAGTAGTAGTCGATGCTCTGCACAATGAAGGCGGCCCCTATGCTTCTGCAGCCAATCCATGCCCACTATGATGTCAAAACCCAAGTTTCTGAACTCGATCAGATCGATGGGAAAGGTCTCAGTCATAATGCTGATCTCTAACCCTGTATACTGTCTGGTGCAACCTACTTTCTCCTTCGAAGGAAGGGTGACTGAAAAGTCTGAAAGCTGTTCGGGGGTGGACCCCAGCTTCTTAGCAAACGCCGAGGAAATAAAAGAATGCGAAGCCCCTGAGTCGAACAATACGGAAGCACTAACACCCTCAACAGGAAAGGTACCTGAGATCACCTCTCGTATTAGCATCGAGTCCCAATAAATCACTAATTTACTGTTGTTCGTACTTGTCATACCTGTGATGACATTACCAGACTCCTTGGCTTGCGCCATATCTAAGATGCAGATGGTACCCTCCTTTCCATTTCCATAGCCTGAATTTATAAATTATCGGTATCAACAAACTGGACACATATACTTGAAGCTACAAAACTCTTATTTCATTCATCCACTGTATTATACAAGGTTACACACTTAGCTACTGCTATTACATCAGTACTGTCTGAAAGTCAAATTTAAACGGCCAGGTCGGATGTGGGTATCAATCACTAAAGCTGGTGGTGCGGTATTGAGCTTAATGCTCTTAATACCATGATATACAAGCCTTGACTCTCCACCAAATACTAACACATCCCCAGACTTGAGGATGATCTTGCTTGCTAGATCCATCCTCTTCTGGTCTCCATAGATAAACTCAGCATCATCACCGATGGAGAATGACACAACCGGTATTCCTCTGGTGATGGACTCGGTCGTCTCATCATTGTTCTGGTGCATCCCAAGCTTTCCTCCCTGCTCATAGTAGTTGATGATGCAAACGTCAGGTGTCATGTTGGGTAATGGATAAGTCTCACAGTCTTGAGCAATATCCATTGCGTTTCTCACCAAGGTTAGGAAACTCTCAGGTATCCTAGGTATAGATACGCCACCTACCATCCTCACCTCTCGATAAACCCTAGTTTGTGGATCCCAATCTTTCCCTAAGCACATCATGTGCAGTTTCATTCTAGAACCACTATTAAATACAGGGGTATAAAATCCTCCTATGCCTTTACCCAAAGCTCTACACTCATTCACTATGGCGATTTGCTCATCTAGGGTTAGGAATTCTTTGAGAAGTATCATGCCCGGTCTGACTACATGACACAACTCACTAGGGTACTCCCGTCTTTCTCCCACGGGTCTAGGTGATCTCTGTCTTGTAAGTGTGGGATAGCAGATGTCGAAGTCTCCTAAGAGGTAACAGGTTTCCTAGGTAAGTTGTTTATCTAAGTGGTAATTAAAACACACATTCATGCTAAGGTAAAGCGTTTAACACTTAGTCATGCTCTCATACAATGGTTAAGGTTTCAAATGCTAACCTTCACCGCGGGGTACTAGTGCCAGCGCCTGAAGCTCCCGCTGCATTCAGCATACGGTTGCCCGGCGGGTTCCTCTGGCCTGGTTCTGCTGTTGTGGCTGCTGATGCTGCTGCCCCTCTGGGCTTGGGGCGCCGGCCCCCTCTGGCCACCTCGAGCTCCACCTCCTCCAGTAGGTGCGCTCTGAGTCCCTTCTGCGGGCGGTACGCTCGGCTCTCTGGATTAGCAAAGCACTCGAACGACCTGTGGCCCTTCTTTCCACAATGGTGGCAGTCCACCGCTTGCCCGGTGCAGTCGACACCCGGGTGGTCTTTACCACAGCGCTTGCATGAAAGTGGCGCTGGGGTGCAGAACCTATTATCATATCACACTCAGGTTAGTACAAGGATGGTAATGGGTAGTGTAGTACACAATTCATTCACAAGGTTAGATCGCTTACCCTTAGGGGGTACAGATCTAAGAGGCTGCACATCGTAGGTAGGCCCGGTCAGCATCGGGACCTTGTCCTTACCCTTTTGGCTGGCCTGCTCCTTCTTCTTCTCCCTCCAGGAGAACTTTTTCTTCCTGTGATCGTCAAAGTGTCAGGAATAGCAGGTATAAAAGCAGGCAGTAAGTAAGTAATTTAAATGGATTAAATAACTTAAGGTGGTTCTTACTTCCAGCCCTTACTGCCTCCGCTTCCAGCCTCAGTCTCCGCCTCCTTCTCTGGGGCCTTACGCTTCTGCCCCTGGCCGTCCTCCCGGCTGTTCACCATCATCTCAGTCCGAGAAGCAGCGTCATAACACTCCTGTAATGCATCAATGAGTTCCCCGAACTTGTAATAAATCAAACTGAGTTATAGGTAAACTGTCAATTTTTTACCTGGACCGTAGGGTACAAGGTAGCACCCATGGCGGCCTGATAGCATATCTCAACCCGCCTCTAAATTTTTCCACCTTCACAGCATCAGAATAAACAACTCCTGGGACGAAGTCCAAGAGCCCAATAAACAAGGAGTAGTACTGATCTACTGTCATACTACCCTGCCTCAGGGCCTCAAACTCCTCCCTCTTCCTCTGCTTCAAATGAGCAGGATAGTACTTCTCTCTCAACAATTCCACAAAACCAGTCCATCCAAAACCCTCTATAGCAAGATAATGTGCCTTCACGGACCTCCACCACGTGCTGGCAGCGTCCTTCAGGTGAAAGGCTGCTATATCGACTCGGTGCTCAGCAGGCACGTGTATGGCATCGAAGGCCTTCTCGTGCTCAACAATGTATCTCTCCAGGACAGTGGGGTCAGCAACTCCATCATAGGTAGGTACTCGCGTGTCAGCTACGCTCTTCAGCCAATTCGGCTCTCTAGGTGCGGGTACGGGTGGGACTACCGGTGGTGCAGGTGGTGCTCCTATATGGATACCTCCCATCTGGGCTAGCTGAGCGAAGACGGCAGCTACCGTCTCAGCCACGCCCACGGCTGGGGCCCCGGAGGACCTGCTCCAGGCCCGCCGCCTCTTCCACCACCTCCTCTACCTGCTGATCGCCTCCCAGAAGACATCTGAAGAATTCAAATTAAAGTCAACACTCGGTATAAATACCGTATATCTCAACACATGTTCACATAGCCCTAAAAGGCATAAAACACATTGTCCCCGACAATCTCCTAACTCAAATCATTTACAACTATCTCCTTGGTACTGGTGTGTGAATAACCTAGGCTCACGGTACTTAAACTACTATCTCTTGTAACAGAGTACTCCGCTCTGATACCACTTTTGTAACACCCCTACTAATTCGGCTCCTAATATCCTAAATGTCGCAATAATAAATATATCGCAGCGGTAAATAAAAGACTGTCGCCCTAATGGTGTCACTGTTATCACTCGCCCATACGGGTGATAACGATTACCTGATAATCAACTTGCGAAACGTATTCCCGCAGTGACCACAAGAGATAGATAGTAGAACTTAAACAACTTAAAACAAATCTAACGTCAACCAATTATTACAGACCGTGAGCATCTAATCCAAATACACCTCGGTTAAACAACCCGAGTCCAAAACAACCTTAGCATACCGTACCAAGTCTTAACAACATAAAATTACACCGTCGCGCCTCGCTCGACCACCAGCTAGTCTCCTGAAATAAAATGGTTTGTGGTATGGAATCAGCCCCTGCTGAGTATGTATCACATGCCCCGTCATGCCCCCAAAGACCCCTCAATTATTTGGTCGAGAGCATGAGGTTCGTTACATGCAATACCGTTTTAATATTTAAAACTGTAAATCAAAAACATTAATACCCATACAATAACATAATCATCAACACACAATAAAATAACCACAAGTATAACCAATGAACAACAAGCGAAACAACGAGAATAATAAACAAGTATTAAGTCTTGTCCATGGTGTAGAAACCAATATTGTTCGCCACTGTACAAGTCTCAATTGTTTTAATTGTTCAGTTATACCTAGTGACAATGTCTCGTTAAAACGACATGTCTCTAGTTACCCATATTATGGCGGGTCACCCACGGCAGTAGCCACTCCAACGGTAGAGTCTCCGACCAACGAGCCATTCTAGCTCGGGAAATTTTCTTGCTACTTACGGACCCGTACGCGGACATCCTGGTATCGTTTTGTGATCACAGCGCGCACCAAGAGCCACATCCTCCTGGCTTTACTTCCTTTCCATTAATTAATTATACCATCGCATCGCATTACCATTTTTTTTCCTAACACAGCAGACTAAGGTCATTAGTCCAATCCGGAGTCTGTAAACTCAGGATCCAGTGTTAGATACGAGAGCGGCGTATAGAAAGGCCAATGCTCCGTATAAAAGTTGGATAATATGTATATCTCATTATCCTAGTGCTACAACGTTTTTTTTTCTGACGTTCCTTATATTTCATTAAGATAGCACCATAGCCGCTAGTTCGTTTATATATATAGGTTCTATATACGAACAATACTGTTAACTCAACAACAGTAAATAATAAGCAGCTATAAATATACAATTCATGCATATTAACTATCACATTCAGACAACAATCTTATCATAGATCACACAGAAGTCTGAACTGAGGAATAATAGTAGCCCGTATATACTAACAGGCCCAAATATGTAATTAGATGTTATTAGGCCCAAGTTACATGTTCAGGCCTCCGCCTGTCTACATTCTTCTATCTTGTTCTAGAATTCCGAATCTACATCTATAAATAGCGTACTGTAGTTTGTAACTAAACATCGATCAATACAAGAAACATTCATAGTCTCTCTCTCGTATATACAAATGTCTTAGTATTATATGGTATCAGAGCTCTATACAAATGACGTGAGTCATAAACCCTTCCTCATCTCCGATTCAGTTTTTTTTTTCCTCTTTTCATCTTTCTCGATCCTGTCTTCAACGATGACCAACACTCCACCAGAAACGCCTAACAGCAACTCTTCAGCCTCCAACTGTTTGATAAATAACCCCAGTAAGAAACCTGCACAACCAACAACACAATCCATTTTATCAGCAGCCACAAACCTTGTCAAATTAAGGGAGAAATTTTAGAATCTGGAAAGCAGTAAGTATAGTTAGTTTCATTTCTCAAGGGAACAGACCTATACAATAGTGGATGGATCATACCCATGCCCTCAGGAACAACATACCTGAAAATGATTCCTCAGTTGCCGCTGGTTTCAGCAAGATAACTCACTCTCACGGTGCTGTTTCTTCCCTTAGTGAGTCTATTCTGGACAAGTAGTTAATTACACCTTCTGCTGAAGTATGGGAATATCTCCATGGATCTTTGAAGCTACTACCAATGCTCAGATAGGCCAGCTGCATCTACAACTTGCCTCAATGTAAAATCCTCTGATGAATCCATCACACCTATTATAACCGAGCCAATCCCTTGTGACTCCTTGAAATCACTGGCCATAATGTTGGAGATCGGGAATTCAGAGCTACTTCTTAAAGGATTACCCAGTGAATACTCAGCTCTTGTATCAACTATCCTTACCAGACCCGATCCTTGCTCACCAAGCCAGATCTATGGTTTTATGCTCTCAGCAGAAGCTTGGCTACAAAACCAGAAACCGGTTCTCCATAGCCGTGCTCGACATGTTGAAGTCGACTATTTTTTCGTCCGTGAGCGCGTCCGCAGTGGCAGCCTTCGCATCTCCCTGATTCGCACAAATGCCGCTCGCCGATCTGTTCACCAAACCCTTGACCAAGCAGCTGTTTCTTCAATTTCGTTCCCAAATGTCCTTGACAGGCGACATGTTGGAACCGCGGGAGGATAATAGTAGCCCGTATATACTAACAGGCCCAAATATGTAATTAGATGTTATTAGGCCCAAGTTACATGTTCAGGCCTCCGCCTGTCTACATTCTTCTATCTTGTTCTAGAATTCCGAATCTACATCTAAATAGGTACTGTGTAGTTTGTAACTAAACATCGATCAATACAAGAAACATTCATAGTCTCTCTCTGTATATACAAATGTCTAGTATTATAAGGAGCCCTCAGAACATCAGAGACACATAACACAATACGTTCACCCTGATGTATTACGGTGGAGTGGAGTATGAATCAGCAAGATCCTATGCTCCGCTGTCGTCTCTAACAGTCAACAATAGATAATGCTACTGATTAGCATACTATATAAAACACAATTCTACGGTACCCCGTACCGTCACGAATACCTCCCGTTAACCCCCCGTTATTAACTGTCAACGTTTGTCGGGTTTCGGCTTAATCGAGATTGGAAAAGTGTTATATTACATGCGTAGTCTTTGTCTCGTATATTAATATACTTATTGTTGAACTTGTTATCGCATGTAACTTAGTGTTGGTTTGTACATCGTATAGTTTGTTTTATTGCATGTATGACTCTTTGTCATGCACTAAACCTCTCACCTAGTATTTATTTTCTAAGGTTTGTCTCTTTTTTTTTTCTTTTTCTTCTTTTTTTTTAAGTTCAAGTGGATAAATTCATATTAAACATACTTTCAATTACATGAATCCTTATTATACATGTACTCTCTTAACATTAGAATTCATATCTAATGTTTTGTAATTGTTTTTCCTTCTATATCATAGTGATTTTTAATTAGGAAATACATGGTCATAAACCGTATTATATTTTCCCACCATAACGTATATCTATTTATATTCATGATTATGGAACTATTTCTATATGGTAAGTCTATAATATATCTTTTTTTTAATGATAACCTCTTATATTATAATGTTATAATTCTTAAACATTAAAACCATATTATAATTCCATTTAAAAATGTTAATTTCCGAACAGCACTTATGTTCTTAAATATTTACAAAATCCACACATAATTAATATAATGTTACATATAGTTATATATACATATGTTATGCATTTATGTCATTAAAACAATATAACATATAGTTGTAATTGTTTTAAATACCAAACAGCCCTTATTTTCGGTTTCAAAATAAACCACTAATTCTATAAATCACAAATCAACCTCAATTATTTCGTTACACTTATAACATAACAGATATTAAATCCTTAAACCTTAATATAATTAGAACTTATAGGTTTTTAAAAGCTATAATTTTCGAACAGCCCCTAGGACTGTTTTAATTAGATTTCCACCACCAAACTTTATATTTTACCAAATCTTCCCAATTATAATACATTTTTTCTAATTCCATTAAAACCATATATTATACATATGTCTTTATAAAACCTTATATATAATTCCAAAAATCACCAAACTATACCAAAAGGTTATAAATATCATTCCTAACCTTATATTTTCTCTAAATCTCGGTTTTACCACATATGTGACCCATTTGTAACAATATCATGAAATATCTTATATTATACTTATATAATTCATATAAACCCCAAATTTAACCAAATCAACTTCTAAAAATTCCTAGTAACCTAAGGTTTGTACTAAACCCCATCTAGTACCCCAAGTTTTCGGAAACTACATTATAGCCCCATCTCTTTTAAATCTTTTACAAATTAATACTTATCTTAATATAAGGTTGTATTTTAATTTCAAAAATTCTCCAAACTTGGTCAAAGTCTCCTATATAGTCAACTTTGACTTCAAATACCAAATTGGACCCAAACCTTTCGGTAATTACAAGACTTTACCTATACTTTTCTATTTTTACAATTTTGACCCAAAACTTTATAAAATGTTATAATTTTATTAAATTCATTTAAAAACCCTAAATTCCTCTATATTAAGCTCTCGGCCTAATATTTAGTTAGTAATTACCGTTTGACCCCAATTTTAATTATAAGCATAAATAAACTAAATAAGCTTATAAACTTAAATTAAAATGGCCTAATGACATGGCCTTATTACAACCTTGAACTTGCAAAATAAATTACACAATAAATGTCTCAAAATATAGCATATATTCTCGGCCTCACTTTGATTTAATTATTTTTCCACATAATGTCATAATTTGACCATTATGTTAATTAAATCTCTTAAATGACTAGCTTAATTTCTCTTAGTCATTTTTTTCCATTTTTAGGTCAATATGACCCATATTTATAAGTTCACTCTCGGCAATAATTATATATAAGCTTAGAAATTATAAAATCATAAGTTTTAAGGTGTTTATACCTTGATTTGCCCTTGTATGAACTCGGCCTCTTGTAGGAAAATTCACCACATGACTTAGACATGTTTAATACACAAAAACAAGATATGGTTACACTCCAAGCTTGAGCTTAACCATAAGGAATAATTAATGTAAGATTTAAGGCAAAAATCACCTTAAAAATGCAAGAGGAGTTCAAGAGAGGTTCGGCCTGTTTTAGACACACCACAAGGTGTTAGATTCATCATATTGACATGGGAAATAGCTAGACAACAACAAGCTGCCTTGTTATTAGGTTTTACCTTGGAAAAATGCCTTAAAAGAGGGTATTTCCTTTGGATCTCGGCCACCCCTGCTCCAAATGGCTAACCAACTGATTGAACATGTAAATATGAAGATTATGAGTGTATAAACTCATAAAAATCAGAGGAAGAAAACCGGATGTAGAGTGGAGAGGCTTAAGGTATGTTTTTACCTTAAAATGCAATTTTGAGCAACCTTGGTCCCTCTACTTGCTTCAGGCGAGTTTGGGTGTTGTTATAACCTTAGAACACTGAGAATGAGCCATAGGAACAGATGAGCCACGAAATATAAGTGTAGGTAGTGAAGAGATGAAGAAAAGGAGCTAAAAATGACCTTAAAACCTTACCTTAAGAGCTTAGGAGTTAGATCTGCATTCCATGCTCAAGAACAAGGCTTGAGAGCTTCTAGGAAGGAGGTGAGCTCGGCTGGAATGGAGGGAATCGGACAAGAGCAAGGGAAATGATTGGAAAGGCTTGAAATAATTGAAAAAGGTAAGTTTACTATTGCAAATTTGGTATTAGGTAGCAATTTGTCTAATAATGATTGTGAGCTGTCTCCTCTCCTCCTTGCCTGCCAATTTCCATGGGGTCAAATGGGTCATTAATTGACCATTGACCATACTTGGTCAATTTGACTCAAACGGGCCCCCTTGTGGGGTTTTATTAATATTTTAATATTAAATTTGTAAAAATTTGTAAATTTCTGGAATGAAATTCCTAATATGATATAATGTGATTAAATATCATATTTAAAGGTAATTATAACCTTTAAGCCCATTAAAAACCAATTTAGAAGGCAATCTCACAAAAACGTGCTTTAAGGTGTTTTAGTGCACATTTTTGTGTCACAGTGTGTTCCTGAGCTTAGTTCTCCTTGAGAACGGTTTTGTTGTGTTCCTTACTTCATTATAATACTTAGGAATCCACTTTGGATCCTATTTGAGGTCATACAATCTTTATGGTGCTTTAAAGCACATTTTTGGCTTTACCGATCTTAAGGCGTGTTTTGCCTTGTTGAGATCTTTTAGATTGTTCCCCAATAATATTTAGATGTTTATTAATCCTCTTAGATCATTAATAGATCATTTAATTATATTTTAAAGGTTAGGGGTATTTCAGTATGGCACATATTTTTTTTGGTTAAGATACGTGAAATATGTTGTGCATTCCCCTTGAGCTCAATAGATAATTCTAACTGATGGGACCACCACGCTTCTGCTGCGCAACTCTGATTAGGTAATGTCCAATCATTCTGAATAGTCTTAAATGTGCTTCGTAGGTGGTATGTTTAAGTTCATTAATGTACATATGGAGGGTTGATGAGTTGTGTTCATCATTACCCGTTTGATTGTTTTTGTTGATCTTGTCTGGACTTCTGTCCGTTTACGGGGTATTGCCCCCAATAATCTATGCATTCTCTAACATGTTCTATAGTGCATTCGTATGCTCTTATATTTGAATCCCGTATGTATGGGTGAAGGTGATCTACCATCTTGATTGCTACCAATATTATCTCATGGCTTGTTTAAACTGTCGTGTCGACCATAAGGTCTATGGATTCTGGTTCATATACGAGTGTAACACACTTCCAGTTTCTTCCTTGACTTTTCTGGTTGACTTTCTCTCTCTATGTATTTATGGTTATTACTTAGTGCATGATGCACTTGTCCCTTACACCGCGAGACATTCTGGTTTATGTATTCATTGATATGCCGCGTTATACCACTACTCCAGATTATCTTGTTTCTACGTAACTGTTAGTTGCAGCATTGCTTGGTATTCTTCATTGTATATTCTATTACTGTACGTCGGGCTGCCAATAATATTGTAAGGTTTGCCCTGCTTGTGATGCTCATGTGTATGACATGCATCTTCCAGTATCCTCCTTGGGTAAATATACTCTGAGGTTTCCTCTATGTGGCATATACTGTATTATAGTTCGCCTCCGATTTTGATTCTTCATCATTGAGATCTTTTCGAGTTTCACTTGATTGTTTGTGCATGTATGCTTATTTCTGATAGTTGCTTATGACGACGAGTCCCCTGGGATTCTTCTCGTCATTATACTGAGGTAGGCGTCTTGCTCTTGTCACAGTGTTGATTCCTTCCCGTGTTCTTCACGCTAGTTGCCTTCGCATGTGGGGTACCTTCTTGATATATTACTACTTACCTGTCCAATTTAGGATTACTTCTTGTCAAGTCCATAAGCTCTCTTGAAGTGCAGTCGTCAATTCTCGTTTTCATATATTCGTAGTGTCCGTCGCACGCTTAGCTGGCCCATTCTTCTTTCCATGGGTCCTTACCTGATAGGTTTACTTATATATTCTCCTTTGGTAGTGGTCTCGTCCTGATAGTGGGGTTCATCATCTTTGTCGGTGTTGCTGGTGCATTTAGCGGTTCAGTTGTTGTAGCTGTAAGGTTGCAACATTCTTGTTGGTCTTAAATTTGTCTTCTATTCATCGCCTCCTACAGTTTGCAGTCATTGGTGCTCGGATCTTGAGTTAATACTGGGGCATATTAAAATTCCTCTCTTTGATCTTCAGGTCATCATTTTGTGATTCTGGTATTTGAGTTTATTGTCACAATATTTTGTTTTCATTTTCAATGTAGAGTTTGAGCTACGGTCGAGCCGTGCATCTTGTATATAATATAGAAAGATTTCCCGTTTTTAATGATTCACCAATTATCGGTAGTGCATACACGATTACTATCATTTGTTCATCAGGTATACCACAGTAGGGTTCCCGCTAAAGTTTCTAACAAGGTACAGTTTTCTCGCAATTCCACATGTTCTTGCGGTTTATGAATCAACCCATGTGAGTATTAGCCTAATGTTTCTACTCTTTATATTCTACCATGCTTATAGGTAGGTTCCCATTTAATATACTGGGTTTGAATTCATAAAGAAAGACTTGAAGTCGATCTTTCCCTTCAGATGGCAATATGGCCATAACTTAGAAGGTAGCTTGAGAATACTCTCATTATAGGTAAATGTCTCTTGATCTCATATTTAACTTATTAACATAGCTCATGGTATAATAATAGTTAGTATTTCCCTCACAGTCGACTATTTTTCCGACATACGCGGAGTCGGTTTAGCTATTCAATCTCTTCAGGATAACTTGGAAAATTTAACTTTTAACTTACACCTTCTACATCTCATATACTTTATTAGTCAAATTTTATATTAGAATTAAGAATAAATACCTACTTATCACCGAAATATTTGTGACCACTTGTAGGGAGTCTCAGGAATCATCCAACCCTGACGTGGTCAGCGTCAGTGTTGAACTATCCTTCCACACCATTTTGTGTTTGGTTTTCCCTTGATCTGACCAGGATCAAGTTCGACCTCCCACGTCAAATATCAAACAACCACATAATTGTCAATTTTCCCAATTTTATCTTATCAAGACTTTGTGACGTAGTGAGTACTACATTTTCTTTTGACCATTATACAACTAATCCAATATCTGTTATAACCTACACTCAAATCTAGTGCATTCCTTAATCCCCGGAACTAAGTTCCTTTGATCAGCTCATTTAGCGGGGGAGCCAGTTTTTTCCTCTCTGGCACAAAGATAAATTCTTATTAAGACATCTAGACACTTGCTGCCTAATGATTATTTCATCAATCATTTTAACTCTTAAACCCATAATACAAGCTATGATTTCAGTTATGGACTTGGATACCCCAGAATACACTTTTCTCTTTTAAAAGGCTTATCTAGCTTTTTTTTAACTTATCAGGGCTTGTTTATCCTCTTCAATTTGGTTATCATCACTTGGAACAAAGACAATCATAGTTATTACTTAATTTGGGACAAGACTCCAAGGAAAAGTTTTTATAACTCGATCAACAATTACAGTTTCATAAAGTATTATTTCCTCCGCCTTAAAGCTTGGCTTTTTCTTACTCCATTTAAACTCCATGAATCAGGTGAATCATAAGTTCAACCTAGGTTAAGTATCTTTTAATATCAGTACCATTTCAAACTAAGGGTTTCCAGTTTGAATCCTACGGTTTGGTGACAAGACAATCAAAGCTTATTGTTTGTTTCTACCTCTTAGAAACGTGGTTAATCCACAAGCTCAATGGCTTCCAAAAATAGGTTGATTAGGTGAATTAAATAGAGGATTTAAAATCATAGAGATTGGTACTTAACGTTAGGAAAGTTCACGTGTAAAACACTTGTTACAAGCCAAGGGGTATATTTTCCTACTTTTAGGTTTAACTTCCACTCACTTTTAGTGCATATATGAATTCAAACTCTTAATATAACTTACACCACCTCCATTGCTAGTCAAGGAGAGGTATTCATTATCAAACTCTTTTTAAAATTTATATTACGTTGGGGGTTAACTTTATTTGATTTCATGCGCTCTTTATTCGCATTCACAAATTGAGCTGTCATAGAAGACATACACTCGTATAGATCCATAAGGATAGTGTAGGACATGTGCCTCATGATAGGGTAGGTATATCTTCCGATACTTAACCCTCTGAAATATATCAATACTCCTCAAAAGTTTTAGGTTTACAACCTCCAAATTATATGTATATATGTAGCATTTAGTATTGCTAATTAGGTAGTTCTCTTGACTTCAGAATATATAGATTCAATGCTTGTTCTCTTCTCTTTATTAATTAGGAGTCCAGCATTGTCACTATATTGGTACTGGCTGAGACCCCTGGTATTTGCTCAGGTATTTAAAACCTATGCTTATCCATGATGGATGTATTCATTAGATATAGTGAGATTCTGTTTTTCTTGTGGTATTATGATTGGTTGTTTTGTAGGACTATACTGATTGTCATATTGCAAGGTTTCACACGGTCTTCTCGCAAAGTTAATAAGGATTGTAAGACTTTCCAGTCCCGCACTGGGCGGCAAGCGCAATGCCTGGGTATCCCATAAAATTCAATATTTGCTCTTCACGAGTAGGTCTTCATTCACCTTCCTGCTGTCAAAACTCATGCATTCGTTCTTCAAGTGTTAGTAGGCTTGTGTTGACTTTACTTAACTCCAGGTATTATTTTATCGCTGTCACGGAAGGTACGATCTGTGGCCCTTGTAGTTAATCACAACTTGTAGGTCTTTATGGTTTCCACCTTTATTTGGTTTACTGAAGCAGCACTTGTTGTAACAAGTGCGCCATGCAGGTTGGATCATCACGTAGTGTATGTCCATTGTAATATATATATACTCCTTCATCACTGTATACTTGGCGGTATTGTCAGCCTTTCTTGTTGTCTTCGGTATGGCGTCACCGTCATTCGTCGTCAGCTTCCCGTGTGAACGACAGTTGGCGTCGTACGGTCTTCAACAAACCCTTTTGACAATTCAGGTAGTCTTAAGTACTTATGTTAATTAATGTATTCCTTTTCATGACATCTGCACGTTATTTAGGCAGGTCATAATTTGTAGTTATTGTATGTTTTGAACAGTTGTTAACGCCCTTCGGCGGACCAAGTAAAACTAAGTTACTATTCCTCACTGTACTATCTCACACCCTGTATCCCAAGGCTAATTTCGGTTTGTATTCGGTTCTCAGAGCGTAACTACGTCCTGATACCACTTTTTGTAACACCCCAACCCGAAACTCCACAACCTGTACGATGATAGCTCCCAAAGATAATTGGAAATGCAGCGGAATATATATACAAAACAACGGGTGGTGCTACAACGCTGTTAGTCACCCATGTGACTAACAAGGCTAACTCCAAAACAACTTACAAATGATACAGTCTGAGCGCTGAATACAAACCGCTTAAAATAACAAAAGCTATAATAGTAAAAGTACATTACTGTAAAATGATACAGACAGTAATAATCCCATGTCTTAATTCTACCCCACCTACACTCGGTCGGGTAATCTCTTCTTTCTTCAGGTACCTGAAAAACATAGCCATCAAAATGGCTCAGCAAATAATGCTAGTATGAACCCGTGCAGCCCATAAGCTAGCGGGCCACACACAACTACTTGGCCGTAAGCATGCGGTTCATTTTTATCAAACACTGAAAACATGCATCATATATAATTCACACAAGTAGCCATACAAGGTCAACAACATCACAATGAGAAACATGACAACAGAGGTCAAGTTAGTAATTTAATTTTAGAACGGGTATGATAAACCCTTCAGACGAGATAAGACTCTCGCGTTAATGGTCGGGTAATAAATCCCGCGGGAGAGAACGTAGTCAACTCCTGTACTGAAAAGATTCGGTACCACCGAGATTAGTGTAACTGCCTCATATTATAAGTATATGGGTATTTAGCCCAACGGGAGAATGTATTATTCTCCCACCACAAGATATTACGGGTATTTAGCCCAACGGGAGAAACGTAGCCTTCCCCCCAACCTCAAGAATGTTCCGGTACGAACCCGGTGAGTGGACAAAGTCTACACCCAAAACCACCGTCATGACGTATACTGTATTGAGGACGACCTGCGACAGGTACAGCTTTCATAATTGCATGCATGGCCAGAAACATCTGGACTCCTCGCTTCTCGTAGCATTGAATAAGTTAGACGCCACACAAGGACGTTAAACAAGCATACTGTAGTATATTGTCAGTTGTCACGTTTAAGGATAACGACGCTGTTTATAAAGGGAGTCAGTGAGAAACTTGAGTACAAGTTCTCGGTATAATAATACGTAGGTATTTAATCCACTGGTAATGTAGAGTTGCATGCGTGGCACATGCACGTTAAAGTTAGTATCGTTCACGCACATAAAATAACTTAGTAGTGCACAAAATAATCACAACGATACACAAACGCAAGTGCAACATATTACATGCAATTATCTTGGTCGTTATTTCACACAGCAGGTAGCACACAAGCCGATGTAATCCATTAGCAAACAGGTTGCAAGAATCCATACCGTTCACCGTAGATTGTACTTGTTTAGTTCTCGGTCAACATCTGGTCAAACAATGTCCTAGAATAGGTTTAACTGAGAGTGTTAATTTATATAACTCTCGTATAAGATTTCTTTATCGTAACGTAAAGTGATTACGTACTCCCTCGTCATTTTATGTGAGGTCAATTTACCATAGTTATTATTTCTTTCACTTCTTAACTTTTACTTATAATTAAGGAATTATTATATACCTTAAATCCTATAGTCTTTATTTACAAGACTATTATTGCATGGTAGTATACTTTATTTATTCCCATGATTTTATGTATGTCACATTGACCATTCTCCTTAATTTATTTAATTCCTTTGTATATATATTTTTATATACATATAGTTATACATGTATGTACACAAGTATTGTTTATATGACATATTGTATCTGTCCAGATGACATAACAACTTATAAATTCGTCAATGACATTTATTGGTCATATGTAAATTAATTCTCCTCTTAACTTTATATTTAATATACTATAACTCCAAATATTATTTGGTATTCACACATTAAATTCCTTATAATCATCTCCTTTTGATTTACTTGAAAATCTTAAATGTATATATTTTATATACATGTATCATTTATGATACATGATTTTAATTGTCTAAATGACAAAACAACTTTATAAATTCTCAAATTGTATTTACAAGTCACGCATGGGCTTATTTTTCCCATATCTTTTATTAATTACAGACTAACCCCAAATAATATTATTTCTTTTCAAATAAATTACTACTGTTCGTATAACATATAGTTTTAATTTCATAAATCCTTAAATCATAATTTCTCTTCTAAATTTTCTAAATATCCATATAGGACCTACTGAAATACCCCGTAACTAAAAATGGTGATTAATTAGGCTAATTATATTTTTAAAGGCTTAATTACACTTAAATAAATACTAGGGAACAAATCCCGAAGAAAACGGACCTTTAAAATGGGTTAAAAGCATAAACGAACCTTAAAGCGCGTTTTTCGAGGAAACCGGGAAAACGTGACTTTAAGCGGGTCAAATAGACTCGTAACAATTTTGGTCAACTAAATAGTCACTAATAAATATTAGTGAAGCTTTAGAACCAATAAAATTAATTAAACGAGAAAATTCCGGAAAACGGGTACCGGTTAGTGAAAACTGTAACAACCGGTAAGTTGTGGGGTATGAGTGCAAATAAACAAACTAAGTGTGTCCACTTTGCAAATAAAAATAAATATGTGAGTGTGTGTGGGTGTGTGGGATCGACAGCCTCCCTCTCTCACTCCCCTTAATTCCTCTCACTCACTCTCTTTATTATTTGTAACTCACAAGAAGACAAAAGGAATAAAGAAAAGAAAAGAAACTCTCTCTCCTACCACACACTCCCTCTCTCACGTATTGGCCCCTCCTTCTTCCTCCTCTGAATTCTCTCCTTCTACCCTGCGACAAACATGGAGAATTAGAGAAACCCACAAAACTCTCCACTTCTCTCCTCTTGTTCTAGCTCAATACTTGTCCAAAAATTATAAAAACCATACCACTAGAATCCCCTTGCAAAGGAGAACATTTCCCTCCTTTCAAAAATCCAAAAGCTCCACTTTCGATTTTATGGGTACTCACCATTTGAAGATTCAAGTCCACCATTAGAAGCACCTTCACCTCCTTATCACCTTGAGGTAAAAAAGAATTTTGAAAATCCTTCCTTTCTAGCTCTCATTGGCATTTTAAGGATTTTCAGTTTTGAACTCGTGGTTCCTTGTTGCTTCAGCCGATTTTGGCTCTTCCTTGGGCTAGGAATCTTGTTCTTTCACTAGTCAAGAGCTTCATCTACTCATTGGAATGTAACACTCTTTTCTAAACCCTAAAACCTAAATTCTAGGGTTAAGTATAAAATGAATGCTAATGGTATTGTGTATGTATTATGGGCTGTAGCACTTTGTGTGTGTGAAACCCATTGAAACCGAGAACAAAGAGAAAAGGAGAAGAAAAGAAGAAGAGGAAAGGAAAGAAAGAAAACTAACAAGACAAGGTAAATACCCTTACCTTGAGTTAGTTTGTGTATTGTGTTGTAACAGTTTTTGGAGTATCAAAAACAAGTAATGTGTATGATAATGAGTAATGAGAATATTGTAGTATGATGAATAATGAAGTTGTAACAGTTTTGAAGTTTTTAAATGAAGTTTAAAAGCTTGGGAAAACCATTGGGTAACATGTGTATGTGTGCAGGAATTTTAATGTGTGTAGTAGTGTTGAATGGTGAGTATAGTGTGTTATATAAACAGGTGGTGAGAATGTGAATTGTGAGCTGGGATAATGTGTGGAGAAAGTAAGAATTATAGGGGAGACCATGTCAAAATTTGTGTAGAAAGGAGAGGACTTGAGTTGTTTAAGAAGAGGAAGTATTTGGAGAGTTTAAGAGGAATATTAGTGCCTTGTAACAGATTTGAATATGGGTTTGTAAATGAGATGGAACTAGGTTGTGAGCTAATGTATTTAAGATGCTAAGAGTGGTATTGGATGAGGAGGTATTGGAGTATAGGAGTTAAGGTGAAGATCTGTAGCATAATGGAGGAAACAAAAATCTGTAGCATAAGTGAAGAAGAAACTAGCATGAGTGTTGAAATGAAATGAAGAAAATGTGTAAGTAAGTGTAGGTATTGTGTAGTAAGTTTGGGGGATGAACTAAGGTGAATTAGAGTGTCTAAATAGTACTAAAACATGTTAGGATGCATGTAGGAAGAATAGGGAAGCAATGGGTGAAATTGGGAAAAGAAAACAAGGCCTGTAGCAAAGTTCTGCTACTGTCCGACCCACAGCTGGATCGGACGCTGGGTCGGACAAGGCCTGAACTACGAAAATAAAACCTTCTGGAACCGTCCGACCCAGAGCCGTGAGTCGGACGTGGGTCGGACGGGCCTTGATAATCGACAAGAAATCTTTCTGGAATGGTCCGACCCAGGGCCGTGAGTCGGACAGGCAAAAATTTTCTTCATCGAAGTTTCTGACTTCGTCCGACCCAGAGGTTGGGTCGGACGTGGGTCGGACATGGCTTGGATGACAAAACTGAAACCTTCTGGAATGGTCCGACCCAGAGGGTATGGGTCGGACGGAATAGTGCTGGGTCGGACGGGAGTAATTTCAGAGGACGAAAACCTACTGGAATGGTCCGACCCAGGGTTGGGTCGGACGGTGGGTCGGACGGCCCAAACAGTTACAAAAAAAATGTTTTAATTATATGATTATAGTAATCATATATACATATATATATGCCTATATACCTATATGCATATATATGTAGTAATACACCATTGATGAAGTAATAATGGTAAGGAAGTAAGTAAATTTGTAAGGAAACAAGTTTATGAGGTAGTAAAGAAAGAATGGTTTTATAACCAAGTATGAATGTAAAGAAGTAGTAAGTATACATTGAAAGTATCAATGAGGGAGTAAATTAGATCAATAATAGATCATTGATCATATTACTTCATGTATGTATAGGAATCAAATAGTTGATCTCCAAAGGAACCGGTAGTACGAATTCGACGGTGAACGGTATGATTTCCTCATGCACTGTATCCTAACTTGGTTACCCCGATTTGTGTGCTTATGTGATCACCAATAAGATAAATGCACGAATCGGACTTATATTGCACTTAATTGTGTTTGAACTATATTGTTCTTGTTTTATGCTCTTGAACATTTAGTCTGTATAATTCATGAAATGCATGAATGGAAATGAAGTGTATGTGTAAGTATGAGTACTTGTGTATGTATGTATGTATGGAAGTAAGTATGGACTTCTACTAATTCCTAACTCCTAACATGAGTAATGAGTAAAATGGAATGAGTAGAAGCCCGATATAGTTTCGGCCATGCGTGAGGATAAGGAACCACAAGAGGTTGGAACCGAATCCTGGCTATAATCTTTTCCTTGGACCAAATCCCTTGAATGGGTAGCATCCTGGATTAGTGAGCCACTCTAAAGCCCGGTGGTGGGATGTAGTAATCCCTGCCCGGAGGTCATACCGACTTAACTGGAAGTAATGGTGGCCACGGGTCCGGTTCCACCGGTTCCGGTTCCGGTTCTGGAAAATGTGTATTCGTATTCGGAACCGGTTTAGGCGGTTCCGGTTCCGGGTCCGGTTCTGAAATCTGGATTCGCTTCGGATTCGGTCAAAAAACCGGTTCCGGCCGGTTCCGGTTCCGGTTCCGGTTCGGTTCCGGTTCTGATCGGTTCCGACCGGTTCCGGAGCGGTTCCGGAAAGATTCGATCAGCTCCAGTTGCTTTGTTTTAGCTCCGATTTGAGATCCGTTTGAGCACACACATTGCTCTTTTCATCCACTTCCTAGATAGGTTATTCTTCAAGTTTATAATCTTAAATGTGTAAGAAACAAAGACTTAGGAATTTTTATTGAATTTACAAAAAATATGGAACAAAGAGAATTTTATTATATGATTCAATGCCTCATCAAAACCTTATTAGGTAAAAACCCATTGGGAAAACCGTAATAAGGAAAAAGAGTACAGCTATTTTCTTTAGAGGAGCGCGCGCCCGAGACCCAAAACGATGTCATTTTGGCCCGATTCTAACGGTAACTTCAACCGGTTCTGTGGCGGTTCCGGTTCCACCGGTTCCGGTTCCCGGTTCCGAATCCGGCGACGGTTCCAGGCGGTTCCAGGCGGTTCCGGTTCCGGGCCCGGTTCGGGCCCAAATCTCAAAACATGTATTCGTATTCGGAACCGGCTGAGGCGGTTCGGTTCCGGTTCCGATTCCAATCAGTTCCGGGTAGAACCGCCGGTTCCGGGTAGAACCGGACCCGATGGCCACCATTAACTGGAAGTAAAGTATGTAAGAAGTATGTATTGTATTTGTATTGGTCTTGACTATTGTAAGTCATTGACCCGGAGTAAAAGCATTGAACACCCGATTAACCCAGGTGTGTAATAAGGCTAACAAGACCTTTGTATGTATTGGAGAATTGTATCTCCGTGATGCGGTGAGTATGGTAAGTATGAATGAATGACTTGTATTGCATTCCGTGTATGTATTGTATGTATGTATGCTTGGTAAAATAAATGTATTGTATTGTATTATGTAAAGCATGTATGTATGTATGTATGTATGAATGAAACGAACCGCGTGTACTCGACCAAATAGTTGGCGTACCCTCGCTAGTACGCGGGGTATGCGGTTATCATATGCAGCGTAAGCTGACCCCCTAGGGGGAATGTTTTTACTCCACAGGTACCCGCGAGGCGTGAAGGTAAAGTAAGGTCAAGATGTGATTCTTTTTGGAGTAATAGTAGGATTGAAACGGTGTACTGAGTTGTACACGGCTAAAGCCTTTTGTGTAGCCGGTGTACCATGTGGTACACCTTTTTGGATATTGAATTCTCGATTGGATAGGAAAGAGTAGTTGTATAAACTCTTCATTTTTGGGAAGTAGTCTTGGAATGTAATTCATATACTCTAGACACTCGGTAATCAAATGTAAGCTAAGTATTTGGTATTGTAAAGTAAGTAGTATGTATGTATTTCATTCTAATCATCAGACCGAAACGGTAAGTAGTAGTAGCCTTGTTAACCTTGGAGGGTTAACGGCGTTGTATCACCCGCCGGGAGTAAGTAAGTATTCCGCTGCGAGAAGGGTAAGTATGGGATTGATTAGAGGATAATGGACGGATTAGCGGTTGGGGTGTTACACCTACAAATATTTTTAATCCCATAAATACACTATAATTTTCGGTTATTATATTATAACCTCATTTATTTCATAAACTTTACATTATACTCCAAAATACATTATATTACATAGTTTTAAATCCTTAATCAATTAAATCACAAACTTGGCCTTATAAAATCGGTAATTATTATTTGAACACCTTAACTTTTATAAATCACCAATTAGCCACATTAATTTTCGGCTTTGTCATTCATTTTCTTATAATTACTTTTTAACCCCAAAAACTTTATATAAGTTACATATCCACTTATAAACTATAGTTTTAAATACTTAATTTCCTTAGATTTCGAATGGTACTTAAAATTCCTTTAATTACGCTTCCGCCCCAAATTAAATTCTTGATTTACATATAAACTTTTATAAATTACAATTTCACCCCAAAACTTTTATAAACTTATTATTTTATGTCATAAATAATTTTAACCCAAAGTTTTTGGTCAACACTTTGACCAAGGTCTAATTTCATACTTAATACATTAATATACCCAGAAATTCATAATTAATTCGGTTAAGCACCAAATTTTCCAGAAATTACAAAATAGCCCCAAAACTTTATAAGTTGTTATTTTAACTTCTAAACACTTATTTAATTCACCCAAAATTCATAATATTAATTCCTATCTTATATTATGTCATTATTAAGCCCATGACACATTATTCTCGGCTATCACCATATTCCCATAACTTTCTAAAAATTACATTTTTACCACATAACTTATTAAACTAGTCATTTAAACACTAGTAATTATCTTTAACTTACCCAAAACTTTTAATATAAGTTTATATAATTATATAGCTCATTCAAACCCATATTACTCCATAAGTATTCGGCAATAATAATGTATTACCATATAGTTTCTAAAACTTGATTTATAACTTATAATAATTTTACATAAATACATATGAGTCATATAACTCATGTAAAAATTATTGTAATGTCTTAGACATATTTTTAGCTCAAAATGGAGCAATTTATTCCTAGACAATTCGGCCATGTATTATACTCCTCATAATTAATTTTCTTTTGTGACATAAAATTATACCTTATGGTAACAACTTTAGATTAAGGGTTATAATAATTTTTTTCTTGGTAAATAATCTCACATATTCGGCCTTAATTAATAGGAGATGTGTACAAAATTTTTGTACAAAATTTATGAGCTTAAACAAAGCTTTAAACATTAAGGATTAACTTAATAAACTTACTCTTAATCAAGGATGATTAAGTACTTGATTTCTCCTTGAATTCCCAAGCTTCCTCCAATGGAATTTGATGCTCCCATTTTCGGTTTCCATACATGAAAGGAAGGGGTTTAGGAGTTGGATCTTAACAAAGATCTTAAGTAGAATTTACAAGATGTTTTTAAGGGATTTACCTTAGAAATTTACCTTAAATTTTCGGTGCTCCTAGGATGGATGGAGAACCAAGTTTCCTTCATGAAATTGATGAAGAAATCATGCTTAGAAGAGTTGGAATTTTCGGTTATATATAGTATGTCTTAAGGATTTTTAAGCATAAAAAAACCTTAAGTTAACGTTGAATGCTCCTTGGTTTAATTGTTGATTCAAGACACTTCTTGGAGCATATATTGGTGCCGAATGCTTGGAGTAATCTTAGAAGGATTTTTGCTTCAAAACTTGATGGGAATAGCTAGGAAATTGACATAGAAATGAAGTTAGAACTTAAGACTCCATTAATGGAGCTTGGAAGGAAAAGAAGAAAGAAATGGAGGAGGAGCTTACCCATTTGACACTTGAAGAATGAAAGGTGCCGTGGGTTTTGTTAAATAAGAATGGGAATTGATTAGTTAATTGTCTTAATGATTTGCTTTAGTTAATTAATTTCTTAATGATAGCACTAACCCCCCCCCTTGTCTTAGTGTAATCGGCACCATGATTAGAAATTAGCTAATTAATGTTAAGGTGGGAAACAATAAAACGTGAAGGTGTTAGGTTTATGTTATTTTAGTTAGTATAATTATATCTTATCTTGCTTTCTCTCATGTGCTAACGCCACTATAGCTGTCATGGAGTTGATTTTTGAACTACAAAAGTCTCCCATAATGCATGTTCTTTCGGCAATTGTTGTAACACCCCTGAATAACCAAAACAGCAGTCTGAACGGTGCGCCAAACAATAATACAATAAGTCTACGCAGCGGATTCACAATTTCATCCGGGTGTCACAGACGCCAACCACCTACGTGGTTGACACAACGACACTATCAATACTAAGCTACGGTCTGAATGACTGGAATTTAAACCTTAACCAAATCCAAATACAAATGGAAAACACAAACCAAGTACCGAGAGTCTACAACATAAGTTCTTAACTAAACAACATAAACCAAAACGTACAACCAGGGTTTAGTGTTACATAGTCACAACCCATACATTAAAGCATACAACTTAAAGGTCATGTCCCGATGGGCTACCCCTATGGTAGTCACCCTGCCTACTCTCCGACTGCCTCCAGTTTCATACCTGTAAAAAATAAAGGACTCAGCAAAACTATGCTGAGTATGAACGTGTGTAGCCCGTATGTTGCCGGGCTACACGACTACTTGGTCAAATATTATTAAGTCCAATTTGCATGCTATAGAAAACAGTAACACACAACATAAAACATCAACATAGCAACACCCAATCATGTTGAGCATAGAGATCACAACAAGTACTTCAAGCATGTAAAACAAGTCGAGCTTACAAGAGAATTTGAATGATGATGATCCTCACAGTGGGATCATTCAACGTGAGTGTTTTCATTCCTTTTTCCTTCGTTTCCATCATATGTACTTCTCTTTCTCTTTCTTGCACCAGGTATGGGGATGTAGGTTAGTTCCCGTGACCATATAGTATAGGTGCCCATCTTTTCTTGCTTCTTTATAGATTAATTGTGAGTTCTCTTATCACCGCACGTTGGAGGACGTCTCGTCCATAGTTAGTTCCTCTATTCCCAGCGTCATACGTCGAGAAAGAGGGGTCATCTTTAGACCCCAGGTTATGCTCCCCAAATAGCTGATCCTCCAATCTCGGCGTCATGTCGAGAAAGAGGGGTCATCTCTAGACCCCAGGTCATGCTTCCAAATTGCCAATCTTCCAGTCCCGGCGTCGTACGTCGAGAGAGAGGGGTCACCTCTAGACCCCAAGATGTGCTCCACAATAGTCGGTCGAAGGATCTGATGCAGATACCAACTCCCGAGCATTCCATACCGCGCGGCCCGAGATGCTATCTTCCCGGGTTATTCTCATGTTATCACCAGTTGATATTTGCTCTTCATTATCATTAATGGATAGACACCATAGTGGGTGCCATGGTACGTCCTCTATGGTTAGAGAGGAGTTTCCCTTTATAGAGTTTTCTTTGTTTACATAGTTCCTTGTGTTTTATCTCGAAGTTCCATAAAAGAGAATGGGACTAAACTACTGTGTGCGCGCAATTGATATGCACAATGATATAGCAATCATATAAGCAATATACGCAAGCAATCCAAGTTCATGCTTTAATCTTATGGTCATTTTCACACAAGGCACACAGCAAACAAGCCGTGTAACACGGCAACATACGAACCACACATGTCCATACCTTATTCGAAAGTACGAGTTGTCTCACACACGGGGTCCCTGTCGGAGTTCGCTACGGCCCTAGCGTTAATTAAAACAAAGTGTCAGTTTATCATTTCATGTGAGGACACTTTATATCGGGTGTTATTCCCTAGGTGTGTTGTTAAAGGCTTAGTTTATATTAACCCTTAGAACTTCCCATGTATTAATTCTAGGCTTATCTTACTCCTAGGACATTCACATTTTTGTTTCACCCGTTAACTAAGTCCTTTTTCCTTAGTTAATGTTTTAGAGCGTGTTAAGCGCTAATTATGTAACAAGTTTATATAAGATAGATATAACTTGTCTAATGTGTATTCCCTCCTTAGATAAATAGGTGAGCAATGTTTTAACCCTTGTATAGTGATAATATAGACCATACAATACCCCTAAAACCCATTTATACAGAAGTCCAAAAGCTCCCAAATCAGAAACACATTTCCTATGTAACACCTTATCTAACTTCACTTTTAATGTAGTAATTGATGTTTAACCTTCTCCACATGTTTCATTAACCTACTTATATTGATTAGCTATTATTTGGGTGCATTATTAAACTGGAATCACACTTATAATACCCTTGTAACATAGTTATACAGAAACTATAATGTCAATGAAAAACTGAAACCACAATCTAAATGTTTCTTCTTGTCTCTTGTTATTCTTGAGTTCAATGAATGTTTCACTCCTTCCCTCAGCATTACCCTACAAGGTATAGGTGTTAATAATGTTTTAAACTCAAAACCACCCTAGTAAAAACACTCATCCAACTACTGTACTCAAATGCACAGAAACAGCAACTACCCAAAATCTGAAACTGAAATCAGTGTAATACTCCTCCCTTACTCCACTTGTAGTTCATTTACCAGTTTCTAATCCACTCAATTTTCTTTTATAGAATTACTTAGGTTGATTAGCTAGGTGTTGGGTTCAATAGCAGGTTAGTACAACACTCCTATGCCACCTGAATTTCGGTTACACAGAGGCAAGGATTTCAGAAAAAAAAAAGAAACAGAAACTGCTACATCATTTCCTATCTCTTTTCCTCAGTTTCCTGATTTGACTTCCAGATCCTCCCACTTCTTTGCCTTACGTGATTTAGTGTGTTATACAGTTTTAGCATTCAAGAACAGACCCTAAGGTGGCATGGACACCTACCAGACAGGAACTTGAAAACTGAAATATAACACTGAACTGAATGGAACAGAACCCATGGACTGTTGCATTTCTTTTCTGTTACCTGTCTTTCTATCTTTCCCACGGTGCTTACAGATTTACTTAAGTGCATTAGAATGCTTTAGGCTCATTAACTACTCAATACAACCTTCTATAGTTCTCTGTAACAGAATTATACAGACTTAAGTTCTTAGTAGAAACTATAAACTGAAAATGTAGAACTAATATCTTCTTCTTCAGTTGTTTTGCTTCGGTTATCTAATATGTTTCTTGATCTCCCCCAACTGCTTTAGTGACTTAATTGGGTATTTATTACAGTTCTAGCTATATCTTATACTTAGAAGCAACCCAATAAATGCCCATGTAGCTCCTGTACTAATTACACAGAGACACCTACAATGAAACCTAAAGGAAAACTGAAACTGATAACTCTCTCTTTGTTTCTCTTTTCAGAAACGTAGCCTGATGGAATCCTCTCTTGTTGTTGTCTTCCTGTTTCTTTCTAGTCTGACTTTTAGATTTCTTTCCAAATCATATAGCTTCCTTGTAGGATGTATTAGGAATGTCTTAGCTTCATTTTAAATCCATACAACACTCAAATCCCATCTGTAACAGAAACCCAAAACAAACTTTCAGAACTGATAACTACCCATGCATTTTCTTCTGTTGTCTACTTCTGTTTCTTTTCTAGGCTGACTTACAACTCCTCCCAACGTGTACCCACTTAGTTGATGTTTTATCAATACTTCAAACTTAAGAACAACCCAAGGCAACCTTATTAATAATCTGAAATGTGTTTATACCGATACCAGAACTGAAACAGAAATATCAAAAATCACAAAACTGTCTATTCTCTTTTCTGTCACTCACTAATCTGGTTCTTCAGTTTGTTTCTTTTTCCCAAGTTCCTTAGTTACTTAGCTAGTTGTATTACTATGATTCTATCCTCAAAGTAACCCACAACAACATTAGCTATACCCCTGAGAAGTTGATAAGCAGAAACACAAAATTTCCAAAACTGAAATCACGAACCAGGTTCTGGTTTTCCTTTCCTATGTTTTTTTCTTTCTGTTCACGAACCAGGTTCTAGTTTTCCCCAGGCATGTATAAGTTCATTAGGTGGGATAGATATGTATTAGACTCATCATTTATTCAATACCACTCAGAACATTTAGCATACTGAAAATACATTGTTACAGATTTCAGATAACTATCAGTTTTGACAAGTTTGTTGTTTGTTTTGTTCGCTGAGCAGGGAAACTGCATAGGGGTAACTCACCAGTTGAGTAACTTGACAGATTCTCCTTGGCCAGTCCTTTAGTGCAAGAAGGAACTTCAGTTCCTTAGTCACTCGACAACACTGGAGAGAAGTCCTAGGAGTTAGATTTGACAGAATCATAGAAAACCACTGACTGAAATGACCGAGACAGAAAAGAGGAGGGGATTTGTTGCAGTCTTTTCACCTCGTTGGTTCTTTGAGTTTATTGCTCCAGGTTTCCAAGAGCTTGGGCTCCAACTCGACCAGACAGACAGGAGAGGGACCAAGAGATTTGGAGTTCACTGATTTACAAGAGGGAATGCAGGAGTAACGTGTCAGTTTCCTCTTCGATTGAAACAACAAGACAAGACGGATTGTGATTTACCTGGAACTGAAATTCACACCAGGAAGCTGGTTCTTTATCAGTTCTCTATATTTTGGAGGAAGATGCCACAGGTTACCAAGGGACTGCTGCTATATGAAAAGAGTGGAGTTACTCTCTTTGATCAGGAACAAAAAGGAATCGAGAAGACAAGAGTACAGCCTTGACATGGGATTACCTTCACTCAGGAGCAACAACAAGAGATTACCTGAGTTGTTGTTGGCACGGCATGCAAAGGAAGGAGGAGAATGGTCGAGCCAGGGTATTAATTCGAGGGTGAGTGTTGGAGGGGACTAGAAGGCACGTGATTCCTCAATTGTTAGTGGTGAAAGTTCTTCAGTAATTAATTGGTGTTTATGGGCTCTAGCTTTCCTAGGGAGTGTGGGCATAACAACAAGATTACTATGGTTGTCTGCTTGTCTGATTCCCTAGCACA
Organism: Limonium bicolor; assembly: GCA_023374045.1. Lineage (NCBI taxonomy): Eukaryota > Viridiplantae > Streptophyta > Magnoliopsida > Caryophyllales > Plumbaginaceae > Limonium > Limonium bicolor. The sequence continues at coordinate 172,875,973 of CM041778.1, read as the reverse complement.
AGGAGTCGACAGAGGAGCATGGTTTATCGACTTAAAATTTGCTATTGCAGAGAACAATTTAGGGAGTTCCCGGGAGTTAGAAAAAGACAGCACCAACACATGTTTTCCTGTCATTTGGACTATCCTTACCGAAACCAGCAAGGCACAGGATTAGTGAAGGATCGGTTGGAGCAACTTCAACTAGGGACGACCTGCAGTTTGAAGAGTGCGTGGGAATCAGAGGAGCGGCATTTTCTGTTTCTGAGTTTGCACACTGTGCCGATAGTGGAAGAAGGTGATGGGCTAGATTGGTTTATTAATTACAGTGGTTAGTGAGCATCTTAGTCACCGTTTGCTGATAAGCAGTTATGGCCATCACTCTCTGCCTGATTCTCCAAGCAACCAGCAGTATACCTATGCGGTTGGATTTTTTTTTGTTTTGAACAGGGACAATACCGAGGAGGAACCACACTGTACTTGTTTGGATTTGTTCTTGCTCTCAGACAGAACTAGGAAGCGTGCGTGATCTATGGTGGGTATTCTCTTCTTGAGTTATCGATGATTACCGAATCCAGATAGGAAGAAGGTGGTTGTTTTTTTTTGTTCTAGTGACTTTAGTACAACTAGTTTTAATTCACTAGTGTCTAGTATTGAATTTGAGCATAGCTCAACCGGTTAAGACGTTCACTAGGCATACGAAAGGTATGGGGTTCGAACCTCAACGGGAGCGCCTTTGCTCCTTTTTTTTGTATAAGTTATACATGCTTATTTATATGTAAGACCATATAATATATCGCGTTATTAGCTAGATACGCGATCCCTTAATTTTTGTTACGTTATATGTACGTTCTTTTTTTTTATTATTTTGTAGCGTTTTAGTTATACCTAACTATGTGACGTTATTAATTATTACAACGTTATAGTACCGTAACGTTACGTACGTGTGTTTTCGTATTCATACATATATAAGTACGTGACTTTATTAATATGTAACGTCGTCACGCTTTCGGACACGTATATACTAAATTTAATTGTTCATACATTGTTTTATGTCCGACTTATATCGGATAATCTCCTCGCGTTTATGATTTTATATGATTAAATGTTCAGGGGTGTTTCAATTGTGCAGGAGAATCAATAGCTGAAAGTAATCATGGAAAATAAGACAATACTAGCTAAGTTAGGTAAGTTGTAGTTTAATGTTTTGTCTTTGATTTTTAGACTACAAAAGTCTCCATAATTGCTAGACTTTCGGCAATGGGAGCATATATTATGGGTTTTAATCTTGTATTATTGTTGTATAATGGTGGAAAGGTGACCCATAAACACTACAACATTAGAGTTCAAATGGGGCAACAAAAGTTGCACTAATAGATCATATTATTCTCTAATAGAGTAATTAGAGCAAAATTAATCTTGTCCCAAGGTTGCACTAGTTGATTCACACCAATAATCAATTTGGTGCAACTTTTTATTTTGCCCTAATTGACATGAACTATTAGTGCAATAAAAGTTGCACCAATTGATCAATTACAAACAGAGCCAATTTTGTTTGCACTAAATGATCTTATTCTATTAGTGCAAGATAGGGAAGTTGCACCAAATGACGCTGCTCTATTAGTGCAAGATCAGAATGTTGCCCCAATTGATTAATAGCAGAATCCAAGCTGGCGGTTCTTTAAGAAACAGCACAAATAGGGCGAATGTTAAAAATGCACCATTTGAGGCATACTAATAGTGCATAAACTATATATTGCACTGTTAGATGTTTTAGAAATAGGGCATTAATTCGGTTGCACTAAATGACACCACTCTATTGGTGCAAGTTAATTATGTTGCCCCATTTGATCTACAACAATTAGAGCGACTTTTTACACATGCACCATTTGAGTACATACACAACATTTGGTGCAAAAAGTAATGCCCTATTTGATCTTTCAGCTTTTAAAAAAAAATTCTGCATTGTTCATAATATTAATAATTTCATTATTTGATCAATTAAAGTCTTAATAAACATAAAAATTACAAAAAGATGATTCAAATATTATATATTATTATTATTATCCACAAATTGTGTCATACAACCCACTGAAAGTTTCATCCAAACTACCACCCACTGTTTTACCCAACTACCATTGATCATTACAACTGCTTTACACAACTAACTGTTTTACACAACTAACTGTTTTGCACAACTAACTGTTTTGCACAACTACCTCATTAGATCAAACACTATTCATGTACAAGTGTATAAGATTAACTATCGGAGAAGATCAAACCCACTGGTGTTGATGCAGCTGATGTACAGAGAAAACCATTAGAATCCATCATGTCTCAGATTTGTTGATGAATCTTCACTGGAATCAAAAAGGAAGAAAAACCAAAGAAGATGCAAAGGAAGAAACATCTCAAACTCGTCAGAGGGATATAACATCTAAAACAAACTGCTCATACATCCTGTAACAGTAGAGTTTATCATGATCATCCAAGCTTGATAAATGGCAAGTTCAGAGTCGAGGAAAACCACATGAGTAAATTTGAGACAAGGAAGCAAATGAACAGCCCAAAAACGGTAAAAATGCACCAATGGTCAGGAAGAGCTCTCTTTTTTGAAGCTACCAGACTAATAGTGCGCTAATGCTTTACCTTCCTGAAGCCCGCTTGAAAAGCTGGATGATGAGCAGCTATCTCAAAGATGCAACATCCTGAATCATCAAAGTATTTATAGTTCGTAGCATCAATTGTGATAGTGATGCATCCAGTAATCATAGTAATCATAACTTACCAAGCGACCAAATATCAGATTTGTAGCCGTAAGGTACATCCGCCAAAATCTCTTGACACATATAATTTGGACTGCCAACATACTGCACATGTAGAAGACACATCAATTTGTACAGATATGCTTCTCTAAACAGTGACTGGTACATGTCATTTTACAGGCAAACCGCAAGGTGCAAGGCTAGAAAATACATACAGAAAAAGATAGGGTATTTGGGCTGAGTAGTTTCCAAAGTCCAACATCACCTACATTACTCTTAGCATCAGAGAAAATGCATCAACTATATAGAGTTGAGGTAATGATAATGTTAAAATATGAGAAGGAAATGGTTGTTATTGATTGAGAATTGACTCGGTGGTGTATTAAATCGAATCACTGCAGCAACAGCAGCATGAGGTAGCAGTAGTTCAACTATTTTGCTGTTTTTTGCATATTTTACAGACATTACTACTATTACTATTACTGTATGTGTATGTTTAGATCTAGAGATTAATTGGTGGGGAAGTGCTACTGCTGCTAGTTAGCTATCAGCTGACTGTTGAACAGTAACACTATTAACAGAGAAGTAGAAGTCACAAGGAAAAAAGAAATAACAGAGGAAACATGTTGTTTTTGAGGTATATATATATATATATAAAGCAAGGAAAGTATAAGGAGGAAAATGATACTCCTAATACTAAAAGGAATAATGACTAGATGACAGAATTTTATTCATTTGTGATTGTCTGTCTTCTTTCTAGATCTCTCTTGCTCTTTTCAGGTTTCTAACTAAAATTATCTTAATGACAGAAGTAAAATGAAAAAGTGGCACACAATTCAGATGCTAAATGTCTGATCCAGAAACTGAGCATGACCATGCAACTACTTTTAGATTGCTTTTCTAGCTGATTATGTACTTACAACATGCTTATTTGGCACAACTGAGACCATCCCGTAAATGCAAAGATATGGTGGTTTAATATGAAATATTCAACCAGTAATAGAAGCAAGACCAACAGGGCAAAAAACTGTTGAGATGGATAGCGCTAACAACAGCACTTGTTAACTCACAAAGAAGAAAACTGAAGCATGAAGCATTCATTATTGCTAGAAAAATTTGTTGGAACAGAAGGTTAAGATTTTAGGCCATAAACAGTTGCACAAAACCAATGTCAATTTTGTTCATATCGCTAGAACTGAGTTAGAGAAGAAGAAAATCGATTCTGACGGACGAAGGCAATTTGGATCCGAGCTGCACTACTTTTTGTTTGGGGGCATCACAATGCAAACTACTCTTAACCATTGAGAAAGAAAAAAGAATTTTACACAGAGGGTTTAAAGCATTCTGATTGCACTAGTGATCTTGCTAGTCTCTCTGATATTCTAAGACGTATTAGTGAGTAGCTTCTGTACAACAATCTACAGATGGATTACAACTTTAAAGCATTATGAAAGATCTCTAGTTTTTTTCTACCGAGCTCACTAGCAAACTTAAGATGGACAATGACAGTAAGGACATCTTCAATCTTGAGATCATAGTATGGTGTAACGCATAAGATCATGAAGAAATGTTCTCTAATTCACTTATTCATTTTCAGAAGGAATATAGATTAAAAACAAAACACAAGAAGTAATAAATGACATATCGTGAAGAAATGTTCTCTAATCCCACCTATTCTATTTCCAAAAGGAATATAGATTAAAAACAAAACACAAGCTCATTGCTGCCAGAATCGTATATATATATCTATATACTAAACAAAATTTAGTCAGTTTGCCAAACATACAGAACTTGTGATTTTAAGTAATAGGAGCATATATTATGGGTTTTAATCTTGTATTATTGTTGTATAATGGTGGGAAGGTGACACATAAAGTTTACATATAAATTTTGAAATTTAAAACCTGCAACTTGCATATACATATAACCGGTATACATATATACATGCTACAGATTTTTGTCAATCTTGAGCACATGTGCACCACGTTAATATAGGGTGGTACTACAGATTTGTTTAGTTAATAGCTAGGGGATTACCGGTACTTACATGTGATGGCTACAGATTTCTTTTGCTAATTATAAGTAAATGTATTACCGTAGCATATGGGTGATCATTACAGAATTTTGTTTGATTACTTACAAGTGTATTACTGTAAGTTACTACAGGTTTTGTTTGGTAATTATGAATACTTGTTTCTACCATAATCATGCTACAGATTTTTTTTTGGATTTGAGCACATGCAAACTGCCATAAACAGTTAGTGTTTGCTACCGATTTGGTTTGTTTATATGCATATATATTCTACCGTATTGTATAGTGGTGAATTAGGTAGATTCTAAATATTATCTTAATGTTATATACATATATAAGATGGGTATATTTGGTGCTTATTTATTTACTATGTAAAATTGTATAAAGCAAGTACCACAAATGGTATACATAAACGGCAATATAGTGCTGTTTGGAAAAAATTGTATACTTTGTTATATGTATTGTTATAACATTTCTTATGCATTTATGATATATATTAGGCATTAAGATTATGTAACATAAGTTATTACATTGTTTAAATGTGTATTTCAATTTACTTTAGCATTTATAAATGCTTAGACAATCGTAAAATATTTACGTTGCTCGTTAGTATTTTTCGCGTTTTTACAGTAAACGTTATTGTGTACCGAGTCGTATAAACGCTCGTATATATTTTTCCTAGATGACACTCTCCTAGTTGAGCTTGTTTCGTAAGGGGTTTAATGCCCGTTAATGTTCGTACGTAAGCGTTTATATGCGTACGTGAAGACGACATTATATTAGCGTTCGTGGATCGAACGTTGTCGTTTTATGAGTTGTATAAACGTTCGTATTGATCTTTCCTTGTTGTCGCTCTCTTTATCGAGCTCGTTATGTAAGGAGTTTAATCCTTGTTAATAAACGTACATGAGCGTTTGTACGAGTATGTTAAGACGTTTGTAAAATTACGCCCGTTAGCGTTTACGGTAAAATGACTATTTTTAGGTGACGTTTGCATGCGTGGGTTTGCATGCGCATGCGCAATATTTATTTACGTAAACGTTTGCATGCATAAATTAGCATGCGTACGTGAAATGGTTTATCCTTAGATTAATTCTTAATTATTTGATAGTTAAACGAGTTATTTAGATTTGGGGTATTTCATCTGCTATAGTTCTTCCAGAGATAACCGTAGAGGAAGCCAGACAATGGGTTTTTCAAGACTCAATCATTACAACAATTCGAGACTTGGAATATACATTGGTGTGAATCTTGATGATTCACTATAGTAGTAAAAATATAGTGATGATATCTCTACCACCTAGGCAGTGTACCTATCATTTTGCGGGATAGTGAATGAGTGGGGATTGTTAATCTCAGGGACCTCGTTCAATTAACTGACAATTTATTAATTAACTAAGTAACCTTAACTAAACTAAGAAATCAGGAAATGTCACTTTTTAATGTTTAATTAATCTAGTTGAATGACTGACTCAATAAACAAACTTAAATTAATAAAACCATAAAAATAAAATAAAATAAATAATTTAATAAAGATTGAAATTCTTTAACACTAAGGAACACCCCGGATTGTTCTACAAACCTTAACTTTCTAAATCTATTAATAAATTATACCCTAATTCTGTAATAAACTCATAAACTATAAATAATTCATCAACAGCTAAGTTCAAACGAATCCTAATCAGCTGCTAAAACTAGCAGCAGGCAAATGCTCTAATCCAGACACAAATCAATCGCATAAAGAACAGTTTCCATTGAAGACAAATTAAGCTATAGGTAGGATCATGCTTCTAGTCGTTAATCTGGTTTTAACTTCTTATGTCTTGTTAACTATCTCAGCTCTCACTTGTTGACTAGAATACTACAATATTTCTATAATAATTGAGCAGAGAATAGCACATGAAGAACTGCAATTGAACTATTGCGATAATAATTAGTGGAAAGATTACAAATAAATCTAAAGATCCGGTTCATAACCCCAATCCGAAAAGCCTTTCTAATTACTCTAGCATAAATATAATAAAAACAGGAAAAATAGAAGAAGAACACATTGAGCAGATTAGATAAAAGGGAATAAGAAACTTCAGTTTGAAGATCCCTGATCCACCTTTCGCCGTCACATGCCTCTGTGTTATCTTCCTCCTCATAGCTTCGGTGTGCTGTTAACAATGGTGGAATTGTGGTGCTGGTGAGTGAAGTAGCAGACCGTAACCCCCCAAGAGGCATACAACATAAGTCTGTTCTGTTCTTCCAACCCTATGTGCCTTTTTATGTAAAAAAAAATAAAGACTTTTATCTCTTCAAAACGTGTATTTTTTACTTCTAACGTCGGCGTCCGGACATGCATGCCTGGACGCATGTCTGTGCATGTTCACACATGTTTTAGGGAAGTTTTGGCCTCTGTCCGGACATACAAGTCCAGAGTCATGTCTTGGCAAGTTGATGTGACAACTTGTTTTGCGCCTAGATTCTTCGTTCAGACTCCGTTTTGCTTCCCGTTTGTTTGGTTGCGAAGCTTATGAAATAATATATGAATTTTCAAGATATTTTACTATATTTAAAACATAAAATGTATCATTTCACATCAAAACATAAATCTAAGGAAAACATATGATAAGTGAGACATATTGCCCAAAAGTAATGTGAATAATAGGTCAATTAAACCCTCAAAAGTATATATATTTCGCACTTATTAAAGTTCCTCACACTTGGATTTTACTTGTCCTCAAGCAAATAGAGAATAATACTATCTCTAAGGCCATAGTATCAAACTTCAGGGTCAAACAGATGCAGATGGAAAGCGAGCAAAGTGACAATCAAAAGAATAATTTTTGCTTCTGGTTGTAGGTTTTCGCAATCCGTGAAAAGAGTAATCTTAAAAGCATAGAGAAGCTAGATTACAAATTTTGGATATAGATTACCTTGGGATCTTCCACTATTTCTTTTCCTCTAACCTTTTGATGGCAAGGGTGTGAAGTAACGCCATATTTCGTGATACCTTTCAACACCACGTACTCATGATCAAAAACAAAAAATTAAACTACAATTAACTTTTTTCACATGCAAAAGCTTTATTTTCAAGAAATATATACAAAACAAACGAATTATTGTGAATTCCATAGTTGTTCTGTAACCTAGACTTTTTCTCTCTATCTGTGTAGTAGTGTTGGACCAACTATCCCGATGCCGAGACCGTAGATAGATAGGTGTTAAGGCACCCCAAGGACTTAATAACCGGATAGACGAGGTCTACTTTAATTAGGAAATTTTTTATCAACGAAGTACCTAGTTTTATCCTTTCATTCCAAACTTTCACATCATTTCCAAAATCTCAAACTAAACTAATTCAGATTCCGCAATAAACGATTCCACCAAATTTTAGTGAAAACAGACTTAATTTGAATAAAACTTTACATATAGACAATCTAAAGCAGAAAGATTCATGAGGTGGTCACGAGGCTCGATTTCAACAATCTCAGCAAAAATAAAATTTTCACCTATAAATTCAACATTTATAAGCACTCAGGAAGTAATTCTCTCAAAGTAAGAAGGCAATAAAAAACAAGTGCGACATTAAGTGCAACTGGCATATTTTCAGGGAAATGTCTCTACTTCCTCACACTTAAGAGGAGCAATGTCCTCACTGTTTTAAAATATCAAGAAAAGTCCTTTTAAAATATGCTAGACTCATGAAGGATTTCATTCAGGACACAATGGACTGATAGATAACCATTAAGAATCAAAATCATTATAGGCTGAACACAAATAATAAATAAAGAGAAACTGAAACTCCCCTAATATCGTAGATTGAGGAAGGTTCCCTTCCTCACACTTAAACTCGAACAGTGGGGATAACATGTTCCTCACACTTGCATCCAAGCAAGTATCTTTGAAGAGATTAGGATATTGAAAATATTGCACCTGCACACACTCACAAAATGACACAAAATGCTAGATCGTTGCATTAGTAGCACAGGCACAACCGCCACTTATAATTGAAAGAACTAAAATTAAACTACCAGAAAGAAATTAATAAATAATTATAATAGACTAGACTAAGGTCACGTTCGGTAGCAGCATTTATGCTGCTTTTCCATAAAAAGCACCTTTATTTTTTCAAAAAGCAGCAACATAAAGGCCCGATTAGTGCCCCAAAAGACCTTTATGATAAATGTTAGTTTTGTTGCTTTTCAGACATTAAGGTGCTTTTGGGATTTTCTGCCCCTATTAAAAGTACAAGTTTACCCTTTGTCCTTTTCCACAATTTACACAGATTACCCTTGACAAGTCAGCAACAATCTCACTTTCCCCTCTTCCCTCATTCTCTCCTTCTTCTCCCGTATTTTGAAACCACCATTACTCCCTCTCCACCTACTAGCATTTCTGAACTGAGTTGATTGGTAACCACTACCTTGAATTGCAATAACTACAACTAACATCCTACTGCTACAATCTCGCAAGCCACAGTTACATATACCCATTGTTCATATCAGACCTCCAGCATATTTGGAGTTGCATTCGTAAGTGTTCTCACTGTTTGAACTCATTTAATTACTATTCTTTCTGTAGTTCCCCCTACTGTAACCTAATTCATGTTGTATTACATATGCAGTTCCCCCTGCTACGCAGTGCGTTGAAGCCCTTGCAGCTGGAGAGGATAACCAAGGCATTTTACAGAGGTAAGTATTACATACATATTTGATGTTTGTTGGAATTGAGCATTTTAGGCAGTAGTTTAAAGTATAAGGTCAGATTGTCTGTTGCAATTTAAATTGACTAGTTAATTAATATATACATAACAAGGATGGTTAAGGATGGTAGAGGGGATAAAGGGAAAGGGAATGCAACTTCAGAAGGAAATGTTAGGAAATCAAAACACGACTGGACCAATGGTGAAGTTGAACTTCTTATATCAATATAGGTTGAGGAAGCAAGATTACAGCTAGGGAGGGCTGGTAGTGTGGTTGGGGTGACACACAAGTGGGTACCCATAACAGACATGTTTAACAAGAAAAGGAAGGGACTGCCTCCAGTGGACAAGGAGTGCAGCAAGGGTGAGACCCTTAAGACTGGGTGGAGAAAATGGAAGGAGCTGACCCACAAAAAGAGTGGTTTGGGCTGGGACCATGACACTAAGACAGTCATTTACCCACCTAAATGGATTACGGAGAGGGCAAAGGTGAACCACCCTACATAATACATATTTTTAATTTTCAGTATCACAAGTATATGATGTGGTAGTTTATAAAGTGTATGTTGTTGATGGTTAAGCTACAATATGTAGGAGGATAAACAAATTGCAAAAATGGTCAACTCTAAGTGGCCAGCATATCTGGTGGATGATATGGAATTAATCTAGGGCCAGGGGTATGCCACTGGTGATCTTAGGCAGATACCAGTTGGGAGCATACCTGATCAGTGTTATCCTCCTGCTAATCCAACCATCTGTGATGACGATATGATAAATAATAATATCCCCTCTGTTAAAATAACATATTCTGATGCAAATGGCGGTCAGTCCATGGACATCTCAGTTGGTAATCAGATGCATGGTAGTATGGGGGATAACACAAGCCCTATATTTGACTTTAGGACTAATGTGAACCGAGCAGCAGCAAACACATTAGCTAACTCTTTTCACTGCAGCCAATACGCTGGTTTGGTTGCAGGTAGCTCAACTGGTTATGTGCCTAACATTGATCAATCATATGCTGATAGTCAAGCCTACCATACACAACCCATGGACAACATTGGGACTATTTCCCCTTCTGTGCCTATTGTCACCCAATCTCATAATGTTGAACATGAAAACTCTAAGCCACCAGAATGGGATGAGTTAATGGAGGTCACCAGTGGTGTAGTACCCCACAGTGGAAGGAGGGCAAAGTTAAAACCTGTACGTGACACTGCTCTGTCCATGAAGAAGTCCAAAGGTATTAAGGGTAAGACTGTTGTGCTGCTAGAGGAGATAAATGGTCTCATGAAAGGTCGGCTGAGTGATAAGATGTGCAATGCCACATCTATGATCGATGATTTACATAGACAAGCCTCAAATCCAGACCCAGTCATATCTGTACAAGAAGCAGTGACACAGATCAGAAATGTTGGTGGGTTTCCAAAGAAAATGATTGTGCATGCCACTTTTGTGTTATCTGATAGGAAGCAGAGGGCTTCTTTCATGACACTGGAGGATGATGAGGAGATAACAGAGTGGGTGCATCAAGCATATTATGATAAGTATGGAAGAGATGAATTGTGATCAGTTGTTGTTTGTTGTTTTTTGGGTTATTTGGTTTAGGTATAGATCTACCTCAATGCAGACAATGCAAATTGTAGTTATGATGGATGGTCTGTAGTAAACAATTTTTGAAGGGAATGTGTGGGGTCTGTTCTGTTGGGACAACTGTTGTATGTTGTCTGTTATGAGTGTGGTGAAACAATGCTGAATCCTGTTTTGTAGACTGTTTAAAAATCTTTATTATTAAACCCTTTTGGACTGAGATTTGTGTTGCAGTTTACAAAGTTTGATTGATCTTCTTGATGGTCAACCAACACTCATATTGATGGCCATTATCATTGAATTTGTCAAATGAATTTGTCAAAGGACACAAGAGGGCATCTCATGTATAAGGTGCGTAAGAAATTAAGAGAAAACAGAAGAGATTACATAAAGTTTTACATATTACAAGCAATTGAAGAGTTTGAGGCAAAGTTCATTACATTACTGATCAAGTATCAACAACAGCATTATATGGAAGAGGCCCAAATGATGAAAACAAAAACGAGAAAACATCACTCATGTGAGCTATGCCAGAGACTAGGTGTATTTGATCAGCTGTTCATAATGTTCAGAGAACTTAAGATAACATACAATCTGTCACTTGCAAACCATGTGGAAGACATGTTGTGTGGGTCTGAGAAGCCAGACTACAATAGTGCAAATGCTAGGGAGGGAAAGCTGACTGAAAATGCTGTTGTTGACAGACTGAAAACGCTAGTTGGACTGAGTGCAGCAAAATTCACATACGGGGCTTATTTGATGTAAGAGGATAGGATGCGTGACGTTGTGCAGTGTCTAGAAGATGATGAAGTTGTGGAATTTGTTAGAATGAGAATGGAAGATGATGTAAATTGCTAGTTTAGGATAGTTATGATTGTTTGACTATCACATTGCATTTACTTGATGCAATGTAATAAACACATGCGTACAGATGACCTTAATGTAATAGTTGTTTTGTTTCGCTGTAGTAATGGATTTTACATATGATGGAGACTACGACAACGATCTGTATGAGTTACTTAGTGATCCTGAACAACTTACACAATTGTGTAACACATTAGCTTCAGATTTAGCAGACATACACACTCTATTTCGTATGTTATTTACTCTATCAACCAACAACATTCAAATACCAACACCTATGCACACATTTACACTAAGAGGATCTGATTGGGTAACTGACCTTCTTGATGGTCACCCCATGCGTTGTTTCAATGCACTAAGGATGAACCGGGACACTTTCCTTTTACTATGCCATGTGATGGAGTACAAGTACCATATCACAAATCGGTCTAAGCTCACAGTTGCTGAGAGAGTAGCATTTTTTTAAGAACTATAAGTCACCGTTGTGCAAATAAAGATTCCATGGAAAGGTTTCAACATTTAGGGTCAACAATTTCCAATCATTTTGGAGACATTCTTGACGCAGTAGGTAGGATGGGTAAGGACATTGTCAAACCACGAGACCCACAATTCCAAACTGTGTCTGAACATATCTACAATAACAGCAAATACTATCCAGTCTTCAAGGTTTGTGTGATTATCTACCATTCTGTTCTCGCAACACAGTTCCAAACTATGTTATTGATTCCTGCACACTCATGTCTGTAGGACTGTATTGGCGCACTAGATGGGTGCCATGTTGAGTTAACCGTTCTAGAAAGTGAGAGGATCAGGTTTATAAACAGAAAGGGTGTTACCTCAACAAATGTGCTGGCCGTGTGTGACATCGACATGTATTTTGTGTTTGTTTGTGCTTGGTGGGAGGGGTCTGCACATGACATAAGGGTGTACTTGAGCTCAATAACAGATCAATCGATGTCATTTCCAACCCCACCCAATGGTAGGACAATCGTGTGTAGTATAAATTTGTAACATGTTATGCAATGTGAATGACAATATGTTCGTTTTTCAGGGAAATACTACCTAGGTGACAAAGGTTACCCCGATCGGGAAGGGCTGATGACACCGCATACAAAAATTCGCTATCATCAATCTGAATTTAGAGCAGAGAATTCAAGAGGTGCCAAAGAAATGTTTAACAAGGTTCATTCATCTCTACGGTCAACTATAGAAAGGTGCTTTGGAGTAGTTAAAGCAAGATGGAAAATTCTAAGGAAAATACCTAGCTACCCGTTGATCAAACAGATCAAGATTGTCACTGCATGCTTTACTTTACATAACTTCATCAGACTAAGGAAACATGGAGACCCTTGCTTCACTCTCATAGAAGCAGCACCCATTTTCATACCATATGAAGATAAAGCTGTTGATGTCGACAATGCTTACAACACTAGGACCAATACACCAACAGAAAATAGTTCACAAGATATGATCCAGCTGAAACAGAGACTGACTAGAGAATTGCAAGTGGCCATAAGAAGTGGTAGATCTTAGGACAAATATATTTCAGTTGTTTGGAACAGAATACAGATTGTAAGTGTTACTGCTAGTAGTATCATAAATGACAGTTTACTGATGTAGTGTTTTTTGGATAATTCAACATCATGTGCATTTGAAAATGTAATCGAAACTTAAGGCTGTTGAAGAGCACAACACATTTAAGTACCATAATAGTTTTCTCATTACATAAGAGGATCATACATTTGCAATGTCAGATTCAAAGGTTCTACCATTTTTTTACAACCACCACTCTCAAAAGAGTCAACAAAATGTTAAAGAAAACCCACCACCATCCATCTCATATATGAGCTATGATTCACAGCCACTGATCACCCAAAAGCAACACATAAACATAAAACTAACAGAAAAAACAAAATAACCAACACTAAACCCCCCCCCCCCAGCCCCTCCAGTCAGATCCATCGCATGCATACTACAACTCCTCCTCATCAGTGTAAGTAGCACTCTGTTCCGATTCCACGTCTGAGGGACTTTCTCGAACTTTTTTTTCAGCCCCTTCTCCTCCTTTTTCATGGAGGTGCTCCCACTGCCCGGTTTCTTCTTCTTGCTTGGAGAGGTCCCGAAAAATGCCCAGTCTGGTAACTCCCGTTGTGCTGGTGGTGTGAATCTTGATCGGTAGTACCCAAAATGGTAACGGGTGAAGTGTGCATCCTCGAATGTCATCTCATCAGACTGGAAACTGCCATTAGAACCATGAATGGAGTCACATACCTTTGGTGCTTCTGGAGGGGAATCGGGCGAAGATTGATCAAGTATGATCAGTGGTACGTTACCAATGTACTGCCTCTCAGTATGGGGGTTAGTCTCAAGATCCCTTACCTTCGGCAATTTGTGTTGTGGGTTTGATACCATGGTTTCAAGTACCTTAGAGGGAGAGTCAGTTGAGGAGTTTGTGCTTGGAGTTGAAAACGGACAAAAGGAATGAGGGTTCTGTGTGTGACTGATCGCACACACAGAGAATACCCTTAAACTTTTGGACCCTTACAAAAAATTAGTGGAGCAAAAAGGTAGCAAGCCGCATTGATTGCCTCACACCCTTTCCATCCACCAATATCAGACAGTATAACTTGATTTAACATTTTTGGTTGGAACAATGGGTTAATTGAATGCAATACAGATTGTGTGTGCAGTTCCTTTTGCCTATGTTATGAAATTAATTAAGTTCATTGTACTACACCAATACCAACAACCGAATCAACAGAACATAATAACCAAATCAGTCATGTGCATTGCAGAATATTAAAAGTCTGTTACAGAACCAACCAAATTACTCCATGATACCAGAATCATCCTTAATTCCAAAAACACCAACAAACCTACGTCCCACACACTCTCCAAATCCTAATGTAACAGAAAATAAATTTGAAACATAACAACAACATAGAGTAAAATAACTATTCTAGATATGTTCCTCTCATAGTTGATTGGCCAGCTAACAGATGAGCAATAGATGCTTCTGACTCATTGGCCACCCTTTCTACTCTAGCCAGTCTTGATCTCACAGCCTGACTGTAATGCTCAGCAGCAACCTTCGTATGATCAGCAGGTGGGGAGGTCTGTTCCCTGTGTCCCACCACACAAAAAATATAGTGGTTGCACCCGAAGAACAATCTACCAAAGTTATCTACAGTGTATGAATAAAAAGCATACATCTCACTTGCATCTACAATTTATGTATCTGGTGTTCAGTTCCCCTCCCCTGTTAGCTGAGGTTGAACTCTGTCATAAAAAAAGGATGAGTCAGTACAAGAATTATACTTTGATCAAAAGAAAGAACGAAGAGACAGAGATGATAGACCTACATTGCATGAACCAGATGACATTGCTGTAGCACAAGTTTATGGAGAGTGGAGGGCGAGGGGAAGGGGTGAGAATGTCGACAGAAGTGGGAGGGTGGTGAGTTCTGTTGAAATATAGCAAATATATTCAGTAATGTGGAATAAGGGTGTTTTGGGTATGTTGCTAGATAAAGGAAGTTTTTAGATAAATGCCCCTACCGAACACCTACTTCATAAAGGTGGTTTTTTTTTTCAAAAAAATAAAGGCACCTTTACCTGGGCATTAAAGATAATGCTGCTACCGAACGGGACCTAAAACAAAATATTATTAACAAAAACTAACTAATAAAAAAGACTTTATAAAAATAAAATAAATCAATAACTAAAAACTAAACTAAAATAGTGTAAGAAAAAGAAGTCAACCAGGATCAAATATATAGGTGGAGAATGGCTTAAATGATGATAAGAATTAGGCATCAATCTTCATTATTAATCCATGTAACACCCCTACCGGTAATCACAACATCAACTCCTAACCCATCTCCATTATCAATACACAAGCAGTAGAAATTCTACTACAACCGGGGGTGAAACAATGCCGTTAGTCACCCACGTGACTAACAAGGCCAATTCCCAACAACAACACAATACAATATCGGTCTGATGGGTCTTTACCGAGTACACTATACAAATATTACATTCTGTTTCCTTAACAATTCTTAAACTAGATACAGCCTTCAATTCTAATAAATACAAATACAATCTCAATTCCGTTCTATACCGAGTATCTAAAATTCCCAAGTCTACCAATGACCTTTCGGTCTTACAAATCCGTAATACAACAAATACAATCCTTGGACAACTACCCATATCAATAACACCCCGTCCTACTCTCGAACGGTTGACGACTTTGTTGTACCTGGAAAATAAAAACGATGCCCCTAGGGGCTCAACAAAATTGCTGCATATGACTTCCGCATACCCCGCGTACTAGCGAGGGTACGTCAACTATTTGGTCGAGAACATGCGGTTCATTTTAATTCAAACAGCATGCAATACCACATTACGTTTATATGTATCTTCACACATTCAGGTTCAGCAAGGAACACGAACACTAACACACACATCAAGAGGTTAGTCTAATATGTTCTTTTCTTAGGATTAAGGGTTTCTACCTCTCTAGGCCTTACTCATATGCTCAACTCAATTCTCAAGTTCTCAAGTGGCCACTCCATTCTCAATACTCACATACTCATTACTCAAGTTCACCCGTCAATACTCAATACTCAAGTTACATGTTAAGTCATTCTCATGACCTCCGGGCAGGGTCATACACAAGACCCACCACCGGGCTCCAATACAAAAGGGCTATACAGTTAGCTCCTCAAATTCTCAAATGTCCGTTCACTACCGGACTACTCAAATTCCCAAAACTCCTCTCTCGGAGTCATTACTCAATCTCATAGATTAGCCTAGAAGTATCTCTCTCGATATCCTCCATTAGCTTAGGGAATTCTCAGTGTCAAGTATTCTAAGATTTAGGGTTTTAACCAACTCATCGAATACTCTCATGCTCGGGATATTGTTCATTTTAGTCGGTTCCTCTCATTGGGTTTCGACTATATCTCTAAAGGGTTTGGTGATCCCTTACCATGCTTTACTTTACTCAAGGTTTATGATTTGAACAATTATCAATCCTCTAGATAGAGGTTACTCATATACTTCCATTATTGTTTATTGTGTGGATTAAATCAATTCAATTCTCTAACCGTTATCGGGAGGTTACTACTCCCGTATACCTTCTCGTGTTCAAGTGAGTTCATAGGTTTATGTTACCGTGTATTGGTTCAATAGTTGTAGTGTGTTTCCACCTTTTTATTAGTTCACACTTGACTCCTTCTACGAGTCTCTACTCACACAAGACTCAACTATGAGTCGCACTACCATACACATTCATCGTTCAAACAATTCATTCACAAATCACATTTCATGAATTATGTAAACTTTAAGTTCACAATACAAACCAACAAACAACAATACCATACAAGCACTAATGAGTGCAAACAATCCGATTCGTGCATATATCTTGTTAGGTGATCACACAATCAAACAAGCACACAAATCGGGGTAACCAAGTTAGGATACAGAGCATGAGGAAATCATACCTTTCACCGGGGGTTAACTTTACCGGGTGTTCTCACATTCCTCGCTTCACTCTTGTTTCTCGTGTCTTACTCTTGAACCACTAATTACATGTCAAATGGTTCAATTAATATTAAGGCGTTACGGTAGGTACATAATTGTTACTCCCGTACTTACCCCGTTATCCCGTTATTTCGGTTTAACTTAATGTTCTTAAACTCACAACTTACTCACTCACTTCCAACACTTGTTTATACTTCTTAGGACCTTTAAAGGTCACCAAACAACTCCTAAACCCAATACCAATCAATCCCCCATCTTCTAGGCACTTTAAAACACTTTTTATGCATTTCTACGGGTGGTCTGGGACCTGGTCCGGACCCAAGGTCCCGGATCAATGTTTCAGTGTACTCTCGGCCTGTTTTACTACCCTGGTCCTGGACTTAAGTCCCATACCAATTCCTGCATTCACTCTCGGGCCTTTTTTTGATGCGGCCGGGACTTGGTACATATCCTAAGTCCCGGACCCTGCTAAAAACTGCTATTAAGGTCATTTTTCAACCCTAAATCAACCCTTAATCCACCCCTAATCATTCAATAAACTTTCCACAAGTTTCCTACACATTTAAACACCTCAAAACATGCACTAAACCACTTCAAATCATTGGTTACATTCACTACCCAATTTTTGTTCAAATTCACAAATACTAACTTCCTCATTTTACACTTTGCACACTAATGCACTTCTAACTTTCTCTTGATGGTTTCCAACCTCCTACCACCTCACCAAATCATTATTGACCATAACCACTTCATCCTAGACAATTCCATTAACTAAAACCCAAGTTCAACTTTCATTTCTACACATCCTTATATACTATTGCTACAGATTTTTGCACCTTTCTAACCCATTCTTCATTCTCCATTTCAAGGTTACTAAACATCTCTACTCAACCCAACTAAGCACTTAAGTTTCCCCACTTACCAAGTCGCCTAAAAGCACTCCTTTTCTACCAAAATTTTGCCATAGCTTCCCCATAAACCTAACATAACCAAACTCATATTTTATCACCAAAATTAATCCTAAACTAGCCACACCCATAAAGGGTCCTACCAGCACACAAACTCAATTCAAAATTCACCAAATCACAATATAGCTCCAAAATCTTAATAAACCACAAACTCAAATCATTTGGCTCCAAGGCCCTCAATTCAAACCCACATTTACAAGCTCTCTCAAAATCAACTAAACACATCATCTTCCATATTTTGGGTTCATTATTCAATTTAAGCCACCCCAAATTCTTAAACAATCAAAACAAGCATTAAGGTGAGTTCCTTACCTTAAGCTCACAAATTCCTCTTTTGATTCTCCTCTTGTTCCTCCTCTTCTCAAGTTCGGTCAAGTGGGAATGGAGTTTCCAAACTCCATCCCACATTCAAGAAACACAAAATACATTCAATTAATTATCTAAACCCTTAGGAAATCTTAATTCAATGAAAAGGCTCAAAGCATATAGTTAGGGTTTACCTTTTTGAGCTTTTTAAGAGGGGTTCTCACCCTTGAATCAAGAAGGGGATTACTCCACCATTGGAGGGTTGAAATGGAGCTCAAATCAAGAAGAAAACAAGGCATGAGAATGAGCAAAAATCAGCCAAGGCATGAAATGCAAGATGGTGCCATTTTCTCTTCAAATGGGAAAAACACATGGAGATGAACTTCATTATTTTCGGATTTTGAAAGAGAGATGGATAGAGAATGATGAGAGGAGCACAAATATGTGTTTTTTTTTGATTTGGAGCATTTTTGTGGCTTGAGCAAGAGGATGAAGAGGGGCTGCCATGGAAGCTTGTGGGGAGCTTCAAAAATTGCCCCAGCCAGAGAAGGGAGGAGGAAGACGGTGAGAGAAAAAGAAATGGGAGAGAGAAGAGAGAGAAATGAGGGAGGAGAGAGAGGGTGGGGGTACCTTTTTACTTTTTCTTTCTTTCTTTTCCATTCTTTCTTCCTTTCTAGCTTTGTGTGTGTGTGAGTGGGGGCTGCTTACTAATTAAAACTGGCCCACTATATTAGTACCAGCTGGAGCGTTTTTCGTCTTTTAGAGAAAACGCTCGTTTATTTACCCGGTTTAGCACTATTCACTAACCGGCCCGTTTTCCGGAATTTTCTCATTTCTTTTAATGGTTATTATACTCCCATTAATGTTTATTTATAGTTATTTAATGAACTATAATTTTTTTAAGGGTTCGTTTGACCACTTAAAGTCATGTTTTCGGGTTTTCTTGAAAAACGTGCGCTAAAGCATTATTAGCGTTTTAATTCGTTTTATGGATCCGTTTTCTTCGGAAATTGTTCCCATATTATTTAGGCATTATTAAGCCTTTTAAATTCATTTAATACCCTCTTTAAGGTTGTATTTCTCCTAGGGTCACCTAATGCTCAATTTAGCATTTTTCTTGTTTCTTTTGGATTTATTCTCTTTACCAAAGGTAATTAGGCACTAATAGGCCCTCAATATCGTATTAGAGTAATTTAATCACCCTAATTAATTTTGGGGTATATCACACTGTTTATTGACTGACAGAAAAATCATAGCAGAAGTTTACTAAAGGCGCAACCTTAGGAACAGAAACTCTCAGATGACGTCCTTATCCGAAGGACCAAACACACCTCGAACACACATCACACTTCTCAGAACTTACAGCCCAAACTCATCTGAGCTCACACACAGCACACCACACAAACACACACCCAAAGCTCACAACTGAATCACACCTGAACTCTCAAATGACATCCTTTCCCAAAAGACCTGACTCCCTCAGACTCACACTCAAAACTCAGAATACACACAGACAAACACTACGCTTCCTCTGCTCTACTCTGATAGAGGACAACCACAGAGCAGACACACATAATAGACACCAGATAGCAGACAAATCACACAACAGTCAACACATAGCATATAGCAGGCAAAGACACGGAAGCGTAGACATGCAGACGCCCACAAACCCAAAGAAAACCATACCTAGCTGTGAACGTATTTTAAATGGATGCCACATATCACATTTGAGTTTAAAAAACTTTAGATTTGTCATTGAACCAAAATGTAAAACTTTAGAATCGTTCATGTAAAATTTCATCAATTTTGAACAATGTTTAAGCATCTTTTAAATTGAACAAAACATAGAAAAGTTGTTGGATGCAAAATGAGGGAAACCACATGGGCGGGGAAAGTAATATTTAAAACCTTGTGGGCAGAGTGTGTAATTTCGCCAAATGTCATGAGTGGGTAATGTAATTTTCCCTAATTTTTACAATCTGCTAACGTATCAATAATTGCTCTTTTTATCGGATTCGATTACCGTATTTTTTAACCATTTTACAAAAGTTCGATTATTTTGGTTAGAACGGTTATCCGTAATAAATTACGGTTCAGTTAACGGATACTGAAATTCAAACTTTGGTTATCCGTAATAACCGAACTTTTATAAAAATTTTTTTTATTAAATTTATTGTTCTCTTACCCCAATAATTGTATCTAATATTTTACTACTCACCTAATTAGGTTTAGGTTTTGATTATTTCGATTAATTTAGAAAGTTTGATTTTTTGGCTATTTTAGGAAGTTCGGTTATTTCATTTAATTTAGGAAGTTCGGTTATTTTGGTTATTTTAGGAACTTTGGTTATCAGACGATTAACGGTTATTAGTGTAACATAAAAACGGTTATCGATTAAAACGAATATTAGTATTAAATTAGGTTAATTTGGTTATTACTGAAATAACCGAACACTGTACTTTTTTTAAAACTTCGGTTAACGGTTATCTGTTTTAACCGTTTGCACACCCTACATATATTAATTAAATCATAGTTGTTTATTAATTAACTACTTACATATATAAATTAACTTCCAGACGATATATTGGAAGGACGGCCCACACCTAATGTGGTGTGGTGAGTAATGAGGTAGTCCCGTCAACAGCTAACTGGACTGTTTATGTGGCACATAAGTAATAGTAATATTTGTATTAACTTTAAATGATTGTAACTTTTAAATATAAGTCCAAAATAAAAAAAATACACCATTATTAATCTAAATTTAAGCTCTTTAAAACAAGACCAATCATGTGTATGTTTTGATAAGTTTAAAAATGTATGTTAGTTACATGTAACATATCAATATATTCAACGACATTTATGATTCACCCCATACAGTTTAAAATACACCATATAACATTAATAATACACCATAAAACAATAATGATTCACTATTTGTTCCGAAGTTTGTTATCTGATCCCCCACTTATTAGTTAATGAATCATAATACTATTTCAATGAATCATAATATCAAATTTAATGAATCATAACATCATTTTAGTGTATCATCAGTGGCATATAAAATAAAATTTTAAAACAATAATACAACACAAAACAATTAATGGTACGTAATAAAAATACATGATTCACCATATAAGGTTTAAAATACATCATACAACAATAATAATACACTACAAAACAATAATGATTTTTATTGGTCCAAAATTTGTTATCTAATTCACCACTTATTAGTTAATGAATCATAATATCAATTTTATTGAATTATAATATCAAAAATAATGAATCATATTATGATTATAGTGTATCATCATATATATATATAAATAATTTTTTTTAAAATTGTCAAAACATATTAACTGATCTTGTTTTGAAGAAGTTGAATTTAGATGAACAATGATATAATATTTTTTAATTTTAGACTTATATATTAAAAGTTATAATCATTTAAAATTAATACAGTAAAATAAAAATCCAGTAAACAAACAATTCAAGCATAATACTTGGATACACAATTTGCCATCAACTTCTCGGTTATAAAGTCATCAATAAGTGAAACAGGGAAAAAAGTAACGAGCTATATCATGAATTGAATGGTTCGATTTAATTACATAGTTATAATCAGAATTATGATAATGACTTGTCTTTTTTTACTAGTCTTATTCTGGCCATTTTATTGTTGAAGCCAAAATCCTACTTTATGAACCAAATAAAAAGAGTAACTTCAAACGAGAGACAACGATGACAGTGATGATGCCAAAACACGCAAACAAACAACAAAATGTTTGAATAGCTTCCCTTGATCGAATACCATCACCACAAGGGAAGGGTAGGCACAAATATCAGCATCAATGTAGCAGAGCCACATAGAAGTACCAAACAACGGTAGAATGACCATTTAAGCAGATAGCTATAAGCTCGCATGATTGACACGGACACAGACCACTATTATTGCCTTTGCGCCGTTGAGGTCCCCTTCTCAAGGATAAGAACAGATGCTGGTCATTAAGACGCCTGCCACGTTGAAACACCATCGCCCTACCACAGATAGGGATATACAAACCCACCACACAACAACATACACTACATTCTTTTTTTCTTCTCTGCCACAAACGGTCCCAAACCCATTTTGCTCCTTCTCCTTCTCACTAGAGGCATATTGCTCTGAATATGAATCAGGGATGAAATTGACCTTGACTCAAAAAATGAAAACTGCTTGTTCTGGACAACTCAAAGAAACCGGACAAACTGTACTCTTCTTCCACTAGATACGACCAATTCAGAAACAAAGTATACTCATCAGAGGTCTATAATAATAATACAATACCATGATAATAAGATTGTGAAGACAAGAGTGTTTTCGCTATTCAAGATCTAGAAATTGCAAACTGCGCAAGAATTCATATTTCATCACAGCAAGCAGCAGCTGAAAGTACAAACCTTTTTACCACATGGCCTCCCTTACATCGTTTATATACAGAAACAGTTGTGCTACTATATCCATTAACATAACAGGTTCTGGCGCTACAAGCAACCTGCTGCTTTTTTCAAGTAAAGAAGGTCAGCTGTTTGATTCCCAGCAACCAAAAGTGAACATGATATGTACAGCGGTTTTAAAAAGAAGGATATAGGATTTATTCTTCTTCTTTTTCATCATCATCAGCATCCCTTTGTCTGCGCATTCGTTCTCCCCACGACATTTCCTGTCTTGAGCTCTTGCACTTGCTCCTACTCTTCAGTCCTGTTAGTTGACTTTGCCAACGATTTTTCCATTCACTTTTGTCTTCCGTAACCTAACAATAACATAACCCACGAAGCTGAGTAAGTTGAAAGTAAGAGAAGTATTTATCATTTCAGACAGATTTAGTGGCGTATTAATATTGAAGTGTACATGTTAAAATCAAACAAAAGGTCAAATCAGGTAATAGTAAAAAGAATCTTTTTAGAAAATTTTATTCCCCTAATTATATGTAATTCCGCACAAGCCGTTTAGCTCCGCCCTGGACTGATAGGCCAAAACCAATCATAAATCTGACAATCTGATGAGAGGGTCTTGAAATTGTTGACGATGGAAAGTACGGAATGCATGAGCTATCAAAAGAATCTATTGACCAGATGTATCAGAAATAATTGCAATTGCAATTGCAACTCTAAATGTGAAGACTACAGTATTTCGTAATGGCACAAGGTTGACCTATTTTATCAACGTCAGAGCGAAACTTAAATCTCTGGAAATTAACCCAGAGATTAAACCCAACACGAGAAGCAGACCCAACTAAAACTATACACAGAAGTTCAAGCTTCCGCAGTATTCGATGCAACTGGCATCATGATAAATAGAATGATAATTTAAACACTCCCTATAACTAAATCACATTAGAATAAGCAACCAACCGAACTTCACACCTGATCATAATGATACGTTTTACGGGCGGAAAAACGCGAGGCGGAGACCACCACTCATACTCCTATCATAAACAGTTCTCCTCTGGGGATCCGACAGGGTCTCGTACGCCTCCTGAACCCGGATAAACCTCTGGGTGTACTCCTCGACCCGATCCGGTGGCGACACATCTGGGTGGTACTTCCGGGCAAGCTGCTTGTACGCCTGCTTGATCTCGACTAAAGTCCCGGTTTCGGGTATACCCAGTAGCTCGTAGAAACTCATCTCAGAAGGCTTAATGAAACCGCTCTTAACAGCAGCAGTTGTGACCGAAAACCGTCTCGGTTTCAAACCAGGCGGCGCGCTACCGACAAAGGAAACTCGAGTCGGCGTGTTTTTGAGGTTGAAATTGAGATGTGGACGATGGAAGGCTGTGGAATTCGAGGGACAGAGAGACGAGTTTGGGATTGAACATCGCAGTGCATCTTCAGCTGACTCCGCTGATACCTCCGTCGAGTCGAAAGCGCTGCTGGAATTGAGGTTGTTGTTGGGTGGGATTTGATTGATGAAAAAGAGGACGATTTAGTTGGATTATTGCCTATTGGTGCTGGAAAAGGAAGTCAAGCAAGTAGCTGACGGCCCAATTAAAAAATACTAGTATGGAAAAGTTCAACAGTTGGACCAAATTGCAGTTTTCTTATGGCCCGCCTATGTTGAACTCATAGCCTTCGTTTATCATTTACTCCCTCCGTGTCCAGTTTATTATTTGGATGTGTGTTTGACTTCAATATTTAACATATAAGATAATATATTTTTATAAATCTATATTTTATAATATAATCTTTATGTGAAAATTATATATTATACAATTTAATTTTTTAAAATTATTTTATTTTATATGTTTAATATTGAAGTGGAAAAACGTACCAAAAAGCAAACAAACACTTATGACGGAGGTAGTACTTTAGGTGCAGTCGTATTTACCTTTTGCATCATTGATGCAGAAAATTTTGTCCGAAGATTAATAACCAAAAACATAATCTCCGACTGATATTTTACTCACATAAAAAAACTGGCTGAAAGTCCCGATACTCAAAGTATCATACCACTGCCGATCAAACCACAATACTTTGCCATTTTAACCAAACATAATACTAAACACAACAAACCATGAGCTCAACTAATCAAGTCAATAGTGATAATGGTAGAACTGAGTTTGGGTAATTTCAAGTTTAAATTGACTAGATTATTGTATACATTGTTTAATACTACCTCTGTCATATGTGTCCTATTTACTTTTTGGCACGTTTTTCCACATCAATATTAAACATATAAGGTAAAATAATTTTATAAAACTAAATTTTGTATTATATAGTTTATCATGTAAGGAATCATATGCAAAACTTAAATTTTCAAAATTAATTTATCTTATATGTTAAAAATTGAAATCAAACGGCGTGTCCAAATAGTAAATAAGACGGTCAAGGTGGGACGGAGGAAATAGTTTAAATCATTCCTACGTGTTAACGACAATATGGAAATTATTATTTTTGTTTAACATACTATTAATTACTACTATATTAAAATAAGTATCTTATTTTTCAAACAAGATTTAATGGTTGCTCCAATTTAGATTATGTTTGACTTATTGTCATTGTGAATCATTTTTCAATTTGACCCGATTGGGTCCCACATACATATTTGTTACGAGAATTATATCCAACATTTCTGGTCTTTGTTTTTTTTTTTAAATAAAACATTCCTGGTTTTACTTTATGATTTTAAGATAGTATTGAGATGTTGGTGCCACATGTTCCTTATCACTTTCTTTCTTTTTTGAAACACATGTTCCTTATCACTTCGCGTTAATGAACTATCAAGTATCATGAGTCTCGAACAATCACAAACTATATTTTATTAATTCATGTTCTGTTAAAAAAACAAAAATTATAAAAAATTATTATATTTTTAATTGTTTTATAAAATATTATTATAGTTATTATAAAGAGAGAAAAAAATCTATTAGTTAACAAATATTTTTAAAATTCACAATATTTCTACCTGTCTTAATTTCAGATAAAAGATATTTTGTAGGCTTTCATAAAAAGTTATTATGACATTTTGTTAAGACATTTTATAAATTAACTAAAAAATAATAATATTTCATACTTTCCCTAGATTTAATTAAAGATAAATATTATTTTACATATCTTTACAATACTATATAAAGATAAATAAATTGTCTGATTACAGAGTTACCGAAGTCTAGCATGCTGAATCTCTCGATGAATCATGAACAAAATCATTGCAATATCCAACGAATTGCTCAAGTTCATGATGTTCGATATAAAAAGTAGTCGATCCAGCAAGCTGCGATAGGGCCAGTGGTGGAGCTAATACCCGAGCTTGATGGTACAACATGTCAACAAACCCCAATCTTTCAGAGAATATCACTTTGTATTTGTATATCATACGTAGACGTTGTAGCTCCCTAACCAGTAGACTATGTAGTCCCCTAAGTATAATATTCCCTTCCTCAAAAAAAAAATGAGTATAGGTTGTTGTAGTATTTAAATTTTTTAAAAATAAAAGTCATTTTAACTAATTTTGTACTATTTTTCATATTTTATCATAATATTTAATATAAAATAATTTTTGTTTAAATAGAAAAGTAAAAGATGTAGATACATACGTAATATTTTCTATTTTTTAATAAATGTACAAATCTTTAAATGACTTATATTTTTAAATAAAAGAGTAACAACTAATACCCTAAGACATTTTTTTACTTTTTTAAACACGGAACTAATACACTAGAGATGAGCTAGGAACTATAAGAAGAAAAAAATTTATTCCCCTCAACTCCTCGATTTGGAAATACCTCCATGGATAAATAAAAAAACAAAATAAAATATGAGATAATCATTGCATTTTTAGACGCTAATATAAAGAATAAATGATGAACTACATGTATTATGATATAAAATTGTAACCTAAGGGCCAAAAAGACAAATTTGAGCAATAGTTTTATGTACATACCATATTTCTTTGTTACTACTTTCAAGAAATCTAGAAATTCGGAATTTGGTATCCGAAGGGAAATACAAGTATGAATGTATAAAACTTGATTGTCGAATAGAAAGTAGTTATTGACAAACCAAATGCGGTAGATGCACTAAGGTATCACAATAATCTTTTTTTCCTTTTAACTTATGTAAAGAGTCAACCTGACAAAATGTGTTCAATCAGTCAATCCGACCTCACAACCGTACTTCATACTTATTCATTATTCATTTGTCAAGTTAATTATTTGCATTAGTAATTAAGTAATGATCAATCATTTTAGATAAATAAATATATCAACAATCATATGTATTATCTTTATAATAAGTTTTTCTATTAATGTCTAAAGTTTGTTGAAATTGACAAATAGCCAAAATTAGGAGTGTGTAAACTTCAAATAATTCAAATGGTTAAATTTGGAATAATATGTTGATCCTTTATTGTGTTTAGTTTTTACATGTGAAAAATATATTGCAATTAGAGACACATTTTTTAATCAGAAATTTGAACCTTAAATTTCAATTAAGGATTGATTAAAACCTTATTTGAATTACTTTTCTTACTTGTTTCAACTTTTAGTTTGACTATGTAATACTACTGAGGTTTACTTCCCACATCGATTGGAGCAGAGAATAAATAACTCCTTATATGAGTGGATATACCTCTCCTTTTTGTGAGGCCTTAGAGGTGTATATGTTATGTTGATCCTCTGCAACAAAACCCCATCATGGGTAGGGCTTTCTACTTCCACTGGGTCACTCTAGTGTGAGACGTTTGCCAAAACAAAAATCAAAATTATTATTTTTGTTTAACATACTTTAATTACTACTATATTTTAAAATAAGTATCTTATTTTTCAAACAAGATTTAAATTAATGGTTACTACCTTTTAAGATTATCGAAAGCATTTATTTTTACTGGTACAAGTTTTGTTTAAACACACAAACCAATTAATGGCAACTTATAGTATATTCTAAATTTGGTAGATAAATGTTTTTGTTTGCTCCAATTTAGATTATGTTTGACTTATTGTTATTGTGAATCATTGAAGTTCAGTTTGACCCGATTGGGTCCCATAGATGTTGTTACAAGAATTATATCCAACATTTATGGCCTTATTTTAGGTTTAAGATCTTGAGATGTTGGGGCACATGTCCTTATCACTTTGCGTTAATTGATTGTCATGAGTTTAGAAGTGATCGAACAACGAATTAGATTAATTGAAGATAAATATTATTTGGGAAAATCCTGTTTTCTTTCGTAATTCACAATATACCCCTATGATTTTAGTAATTCAACTTTAAACATGTTTAAATGTTGTCCAAAATTGATGAAACTTTACATGTACGATGCTAAAGTGTTATATTTTGGTCCAATATCAAATTTGAAGCTTTTTAAGCTCACATGTGACCTGTGGGACCCATGAACAGTCACATATTCATTGGGTCCCACAGGTCACATGTGAGCTTAAAAAGCTTCAAATTTGATATTGGACCAAAATATAACACTTTAGCATCGTCCATGTAAAGTTTCATTAATTTTGGACAACATTTAAACAACATTTAAGCATGTTTAAAGTTGAATTACTAAAATCAAAGGGGTATATTGTGAATTACGAAAGAAAACAGGGGTATCTCGTGAATTTTCCCATATTATTTATAGATCCATTTTTGCGGCCCCGTATGACCGGTGCGGTCGCGTAGATTGGTTTTTTTTTTATTGGGCTATTTTTTTATTAACAAAGGGTTTCCTCACTAGAAATTGCCATTCTGTGGAGGGTGGAAACCCGTTATTCTGGCAACCCTCAAATACCTACTAAATCGTCCGTCTTTCCCAGAAAGCATAAGGGGAGTGTAAGTGAACACTACACCCGCTCTCGATGGGCCCCACGCGGACTTATGCCTCTATAAGGCGGAATTGACTAGAGTCGCCACCTAGTTTGACCTAAAGAACTAGGAAGGGAGGAGAAGGGTTCTAAGAACCGTTAGTTGACTCTGAGATTGTTGCCTATGGATAGGACTTATCTGGTCATTTACAGAGATTCTATGTGTTTCGCACTGGGTTACACCCCTCAGAAGTGGCAACGACCACGACTTTGGATTGGTGCCCGAGAAACCTCGGTCTCCAATTGTCAGGATTGTCTTCTTTCAAAACCTTTTTAGAGAGATTCAATTTAAAGCCAAAGGATAGGATTAGGACGAGGAGAGAGAAAGAGAGTGGATGAGGTGAGCTTTTCTGTCAGGCTAGCACCCAGAAAAGGGGTGGGTGAATTCGGATGAGTGTAGAATGAGAAATGGGAAAAGTCTGAGGTTGAGTGAATAAACAAGACTTAGTGCCTGATGGTTTGAAGTTTATGGGAACCGAAGAAGGTTGAGTGTTTTGAGAGATATAAGAGCCACCTCAGAAGGGGAAAATGGTTTTTTGTCTGGAATGGGTCGCGCCTAGATGGGCTGCCTACGTACTCAACTCCCTGTTGAGATCAGACCTTACGTAGTTCACGGTTTTGGAGATGTTTGAAGTTTCGGATTTGAGGGGGTAGTCTGTGAACGCTCGGGTCCATGAGACGTTTGAAACCTCGAGATGTCGAAGTCTGTGAGACGCTTGAATCTGTGAGACGCTCGGGTCTGTGAGATGTTCAGGTCTGTGAGACATTCAAATCATTGGGATGACAAAGTCTGTGATGCTCGGTTCTGTAAGATAATACGGGGTTGTTTGGAGGTGAGATGGACGAGTGAAAATGGCATTTTGATTGATGTGAGGTCGCACCCTGTATGGGTTGCCTACGTATCAACTCCCTACTGAGATCAGACCTTACGTAGTTCAGGGATTCTGGGGTTTGGAAGTTTTGAAGGGTTTGAAGTTTGGGTGTGAGAGATTAGTCTGTGAGACGCTCGGGTCTATGAGACAGTTGGGATGGGATGGGATGTCAAGGCCTGTGAGACGCTCGGGTCTGTGAGACGCTTGAATCTTAAAATGGTGGAGAAGTTGAGACGTTCGAGTCTGTGAGGCGCTCGGGCCCGTGAGACGTTAGAAGTTAGAGAGGAGTTGGGATTAGGGAGACGATTTGAGTTTGAGGCATTTGGAGTTTGAATGGTGATTTGAGTATGAAGTGTTTTGGGGTTTTGAAGATGATTTGAGTATGTGTGAGGCAATTGAAGTCTAAGTAGAGATCCCAGGTTTTTCAGATTTGAGATTCAAAGGGGTTGAGGTTTTGGGATATTCCGAGTTTAGAGTGAGATGATGGTAGACAGAATTGTTTGGAGGAATGATTGTCAAGATTGTCTCTCTTAAAATTTTTGAAACCAAAAAATCATTTTTTGTTGTAAAATGGCGGATAATCCCGAAGGATTACCCTATGTACCCCCTCGAACACAACACTTAATTAATGGTAAGTGCCGAGGCTCGAGAGATGGGGCAATGGATTTATGTCGAAAATAGGATTTAGAGAGAAACACCATGAATGAGATATTCTCGGTCAAACCCTAATAACGTCTCTAACTCCCGGGTTTTAAAACGTTAAAAACCGAAAACATTGAAATCGAATGGAAGGGAGTTAGACGATTCTAAAATCCCGGCTGCAACTAGGAAGGCCGTTACTTCCCTAGCACCCCGCCTTGTAAAAATCTAGGCTGCAATTAGGGGAGGTTTGTCACCCTAATGCCCCGCCTAAAGAGATCCAGACTGCGACAAAGGAGGTTATGACCCCAGCGCCCCGCCTCGGATTTTATTTTGGGAAGGGAGACAAGCAATGTTCTAACCATGGAGGAAATGTTTTGAAGGAGTTAGACATTTCTTGCTGCTCCCCGAAAACAATTTATTTGGATTTGAAAACTAAGTTAGAAAATTTTGAAAGTTGTTCGGAATTCTCGATGAAGAAACACTGATTTTGAGAAAGGTTTTTTGGAGAAAACTTTCTGTATATGTGAGAAGAACTTTCTGCAATAGAGAAGAGTTTTCTGTGATGTGAGAAGAGTTTTTCCTTTAAAAATTCCACAAAATGGTTTCTTTGAAAACTTTGATGAGACTTTAATAAAAGATTGTTTTGAAATTCTTTTGGGGTTTTTAGATTTTGAAAGGAATTTACAAGTGAGTGTGGATTGGATGAAATGTATTTGGGTTTGAGCTGATTAAGCTTGATGAAATAGGCTCGGTTTGGATTGAGGTTCAGGCTTGAACTAGATTGAATTTTGAGTTGGGTCAAAGTCAACATTTTGGTCAAGGTCAACGTTTTTGGTCAAAGTCAACGTTTTGGTCAAGGTCAACGTTTTTAGGTCAAGGTTTGACATTTGTGGACTTGGGCCAACTTTGGGGTTGGGCTTGTTTTGAGGTCATTTTGGGCCTTGGGTTTGGGCTTCGGGTTTGGGCCTTGAATTTGGGCTTCAGGTTTTGGGCCTTGGATTTGGGCTTTTGGGCCGAGAGGAGTGGGCTGGACTTGGGCTTTTGGACCGAGGGGAGTGGCTGGACTTGGGCTTTTGGGCCGAGAGGAGTGGGTCAATTTTGGTTTTTTATTTACAAGTGGGAAAATGGTGTTCAAATAAAATGAGATTTCTTTTGAAATGAAACAACAATTAAAAAAGAGAGACAATTCAATGGGAGGAGTTGAAAAGAGGGATTTGGAATGAGGAACCTTAAGCTATAGGCATTATTATGAATTTTTTTTTTTGGGTGAAGTTTTTTTTAGTGGAATTAAGGGTGGTTTGGGATAGGCTTTAAAAGTTTGGAAGGTATTGTTCCCCACCAAGCAAATAAAAATGAGCTATTGTAGGGTACCCTCAAAGGCTTAAAAGAAAACTTCAAAGTTTGGAGGGTATTATTCCCCACCAAGCAAATAAAAATGAGCTAGTTGTGGGGTACCCTCCAAGACTTATCAATAAATGGGTGACCTAAAAGGCTGTCTAGGTTTAGTTAGAATATAATAGGACTGAAATGATAAATTACAATGAAAGAGAGTCAAAACAATATATACAGATGAATCAAACAAATCAAAATGATTAGCAGACCAACTTGATGACCGAGAGCATATCATGACAAATTACTGACCAAACTTTTCTATTTTATTTCCTGTAATGACCCAGCGAGGGTTCTAACTTTGAGAGAAATTAAAGGCATGTATTAACCTAAGATAAGTTATCAACTCTTCTCTAGCATCAGATGAAAAGAGAACCAAACTGGACAACATAAGCCAAGGGAGTAACAATTGCTAGCCACTTCGAAAACAGGTAACTGATAGAGTTTGGTCTAAAAGAATCAAACAGTACAGTGAGATTGCTAACATAATTTATTCTCTTTGAATCTTGATCAGGTTTTCCCTTCTCTTCTTTTTTTTAATCTCCAAGGATCGAATGATCAGAAACAATCAAAGTCACGATATCTAAACTGATTACTCTTTTTAATCGAACCAACAGTGGGTCCAAACCTATTCGTTGATCATTTCCCTATTTCTTCTTTTCATGACGCACAGGCTTCCAAACTGAACAATAGAAAGCGAACGGGGAGTCCACAACTCAACTTTCATCCTCATTTTATCAAACCGTTAATGACTTATCTAAATAAGCCCCTGATTTTCCTTTGTTTCAGGTAAGAATTAGTTCAACAACACAACCCGAAAGCACAGCTGAGCAAACAAATATTACAGCACATCTTCAGATTCAAAATATTACATGAAAATATCAATGACTTAGCATGATACAAGTGTAGCGGGCAGAAGAGGATCACATGTTTTTTGCGGTAAATACACAAACCAAACCTGTTTCAGATGAGAGGGTTGAATGGTTTAGAAATGGGTACCGCAATAAACAGAAGAAATTTCCTGCATATAAATTCCACGACATAAAAAAAAGTCAGTCAAATTAGATAGAAATGTATAAACAGGTGGATATAAGGAAAGGCTTGAAGGTTATGGTAGTCTCAGTCGTGCGCCAAAGCCACTGTGAACTGAGGGGATTTGTTTTAGTCCATTCGGTTGAGAAGCGTACCCCTGGAGGATTTCTCCATTCTTAAAACACAAAGGAGTAACTCAAAACGAGATACATACTGGTTAGAGCGGCAATGGCTAGGAAGAAACGAGTTCAGAATAAACTAGTTCACAAAACAAACCAAATTGTTAGCTCATCAACATACCCAAATGACAGCAGAGAAAAGATAGTAAGCTCAAACCGTAAGCACACTTGTGCCTATTATGATCATTTTCAGACATTTACAGGGGCGACAAATCTCATTAGACGCAGCAGTGACAAGACCATAGGATACAAGTAATAAGAGAGTTTTTCAGGTTTGTCTTAGTCTGGGATATATACAACCGACAGAGAAAAGGGGCAAATGGATTTCACCGGGTTTCAATTTGAATGCAAGCTCTAGAGTACAGAAACCACAAGATGCAACAGAATGCTTCAGAAAAATAATCCAAGTCGTGACCATGCTGACAGAACATGGATCGACCCAACATCGGTAACAGCTAATTAATTCGCATACATATCTCGAGAAGAGGTAGCAGGAGGCAATTGAACAAAGGAAATCAGGATCGAACAAACAACACGGTGAATTATTCTGAATAAAACAACTAACGAAAAATTTGCAACTAGTGTGAATCCAGAAACCCACGATGGGCTCAGTGTTCAGCAAAGTTGGCATTCGTTGCAGGGAAGTTTAGCAGACTAGCTAAAAAAAAACTAGTGAAGATAGAGAAAATCAGTGTGCCATCTTTGGAGGTAAGTCCAGGGGCTTCGATTTTTCTCTTCTTCGAACCATCACCCTTCCTAGGCTCATTTTGTTTAGACGCCCTAAAAAAATGTAACTGAGAGACGGTGACATTGATGCGAAGGAGAAAACAGAATGTTGATACTAATAACCATGACTCTCAAGGTTTCATCGGAGAGTAGACAGATACGAACCGTATGAAAGGAAAAAAGAAAAATAGAGGGGAGGAAAACTCTTCCTTCGGAAATCAGTTCCGATAGAGTCATATTCAAACTTTGCCATCATAGGTTCGGTTCCTCTGGCGTTTCGAGAGCAACATAACAAAAAAAAGGACATACGAGACGAGGAGGGTGGGATGAAGAGATTCAAGGAAAATCATGGTTTGGGTACCAGTCTTACCTACTGCGAATTCCACGTCCGGCTGGGAAGAATGAACAAGGAAAAGAATGGTCCGATTTTTGTGGTAACGATGAGCTTTCTGGTGAAATAGATGAACAGAGGGGATCTCCTTCTAGTTGGTTTCCTGGACAATGAAGAACTTCTCTCTTATGTGTATTTCCCAATTCAGAATTGAGAAGAATGGTCGAAAAAAGGAAGCGTGGGTTTTGTCGACCGGCTCGTCCCATGATCCCCACTGTAGCTTGTTTTTATAAATAGAGACCACTAGGGTTTTTTGGCAAGAATGGGCTTATTAAAACGGGGTGGGTTTTGTTTGAGTGTGGATTGAAATGTATGGGCTGAGGAGTTTTGACCAAAACTGGGTCCAGGTTGACCGAGATCAACTAAAAAATACGAAAGCCGCCTCCACCCAGCCTTGAACTCAAGATCTGTAGGTTTCAGTTAGACTAACTTCAACCAACTTAACTAGTCCATCTATTTGATACCAAATGAAAGAAGTAGCAGATAAGGTGTACCCGGATTTAAAAAAGTTTCTCCGAGATGCTAATGTTTAAATGAAATGCAGACTAACCTAAGATGTTTTGTATGCGACAATGAGATATTGTCTCTCTTTTTTTAAAAAATGACGTGAGATAATACAATGGAGACAAGAGTAAATAAATAATAATTAGGAAGGTATAACGATAAAGTGTACAACGAAAATACTCTTAAAATAATAATGCTAAATACAAATAAGTAAAGTAAAGGTAAAGTATCAATGAAATGAAATGGAATGAATAAAGTAAACAGTAACAAATCATAACCAAAAACACAACGAATAGGCAAAATAAATAAGCAATAAACCTGATTGACTAACATGAAATACATTAAAATAAAGGGCAAGATAAGTAAGAAATGAAAAGGGACGGGTTTAAAACCGGATGATTGTTGGAAATTCATTTTGGAAACCGTTGTTTTTTTTTTTATTTCTGAAATGCTTTGAGAAAGTGAGTTAGGATTTTGTCATAAAATGACGGTTTCGTTTTGGCATGCCATTGATACGTTTTGAGAAAGAAAGGCGACGACCCCTCTTATTTATTTTTTACTCGGAATTTGCTTTATGGGGTGAGAATTTTTGGTGTCTACAGATGGCTCCCCTTGATTCAATTTTGCAAGCCCTTGCAGAATGGATCAAGGTTGACGGGGCGCCAAAAATTCTCACTACGATTTTGTGATTTGATGGGATGCGCTCGTGAGTGTATGAATGCGATTGAAAGTACGAGGACTTATGACGAGCCTCATCTAGACCTCTTGACATCTAGTCATAGGACTTATGACGAGCCTATGATACTAACATGTTTTGTTTAGAGTGCACGAGGACTTAGGAGTGCCTCAACTGGACCTCTT
The DNA here is from genome assembly GCA_023374045.1 of Limonium bicolor. Classification (NCBI taxonomy): domain Eukaryota; kingdom Viridiplantae; phylum Streptophyta; class Magnoliopsida; order Caryophyllales; family Plumbaginaceae; genus Limonium; species Limonium bicolor. The sequence continues at coordinate 172,840,315 of CM041778.1, read as the reverse complement.
GGTATCCAGCCTAGGGTTATGACGGCCTAGAATGCGATTGAGAGTACGAGGACTTAGGAGTGCCTCAACTAGACCTCTTGATATCTAGCTATAGGACTTATGACGAGCCTATAATACTAACACCCGATTTGATTTAAGGTGCACGAGGGCTTAGGAGTGCCTCAACTGGACCTCTTGACATCCAGTCCTAGGGCTTATGACGGGCCTAGAATGCGATTGAGAGTACGAGGACTTAGAAGTGCCTCAACTAGACCTCTTGATATCTAGCTATAGGACTTATGACGAGCCTATAATACTAACCCCGATTTGATTTAAGGTGCACGAGGGCTTAGGAGTGCCTCAACTGGACCCTTGACATCCAGTCCTAGGGCTTATGACGGGCCTAGAATGCGATTGAGAGTACGAGGACTTAGAAGTGCCTCAACTAGACCTCTTGATATCTAGCTATAGGACTTATGACGAGCCTATAATACTACCAACCCGATTTGATTTAAGGTGCACGAGGGCTTAGGAGTGCCTCACTGGACCTCTTGACATCCAGTCCTAGGGCTTATGACGGGCCTAGAATGCGATTGAGAGTACGAGGACTTAGAAGTGCCTCAACTAGACCTCTGACATCTAGCTATAGGACTTATGATGACCTATAATACTTTGATGGAGTTGTACGAAACTCGCTGTGGTGAAAGGTTGATCTGAAGTTGTTTGTGGTGGTAGATTGATTTGAGGATGGCTTTGATGGCGGATTGATCCGGGATTGATGCTTTTTTGGTTTCTTTGTGAGGGATGTGATAGATGTTGCCCTTGGCTTTGCCAGTGTGGGAATTGTGTTTCGGTTTTGTTTTGACAGTCTCGCCCGATGTGCACTATGGTTTCGGATTTGGTAACTTTTGGCTCCAGAGTTCGAGATGGCTCTGGTTTGATACGCACCTCCCTTGTGAGCAACGACTCTGGGATGGGTTGATGGGTTTTGGCTTTGATATGATATGCGGGCTCCGGTATGACCGGATGGCTCCATTGTGGTCGGGTTTGCTCCGGAATGGCTCTGAATGGCTCCGGTTGATTTGGATTCCCTTGTGAGCGACTGGCTCTGGATGGTTGGTGGGTTTTGATTCCTGTATAGATTTTTTCGGGATGGTTGGTGGGTTCAATTTGTTTTTGGATTTTGTTCGAATGGTGGGTCCGTGTGTTTTTGTCCTTTTTGTGGGTTGAATTTTTTTGTTGTGGATTATGGTTTTGGTATGGATTTTGAATCTAATGGTGGTCGATTTGATTTCCTGTGCTGACAGTTTTTTTTTTTTGCTGGATGATTGGCTTTGATACGGTCCGGTTTCAGCTTCAGTATCCTCGAGAGGGCTCCGGAATAGTTCGAGATGCTTCGGGGAGCTGGCTACGAGATTGCTCCATTTGATGATAGTGGTGAACAAAAGGGGAATCTTCTTTTGAGGTGGTCGCACCCTGGGCGGGCTGCCTACGTACTCAATTTCGTATTGAGATCAGACCTGACGTAGTTCGAAACTATGTAAGCAAGACCCTGGTGATGAAATGGCTCTAACAGGGATGTTAGGTGGCTCCTATATTTCTTGAACTGTTGAGATGGCTCCTGTGTAGCTCTAAATATGGTCACAATGTCTGAGGACGGCTCCCGTATGGCTCCAATTTGGCTTTGGGAGGGGTGTCGATGAGACTCAAGTATGACAGTGGATGGCTCCGAGATTGTCTTTGTTCGGCTTAGGATGGCCTTATTTTGGTTCGATGTAGCTCAAAGGTAGCCTAGGATGGCTCTGAATGCTTCGATGTAGTTCGAGGATGGCCCCGGATGGCTTCATAATGATTCGACGTAGCTCAAAGATAGCCTGGAATGGCTTCAGCTTGATCTCCTTTGACAGGAAGCTTTTACTTCAACTGTAGCAACTAAAGTCGACTCTCAGTGAGACTAGGCAGAGTTCTTACCAATCAGATGTTGATGATGGAGTGCTTATGATGCATGCAAATATTAAATGCTAGATACAATGCAAAATGCATATGCAGTTTTTGTAGAGAAGGTATGGCCCTATCTCTATTAATATGAGGTTTACGAATATAAGACATCTTCGATTCGATCTTGAATGATTGTTGAAATGGAAGGCGTGAATCATTTTCCTCTCATTGAGGGATACGGGTCAATCTCTCGTGAGTTTGGCTGTGTGTGCAAAGCGGTGTGATGATACTCTCGATGCTTAGAGCAGTATTTTCCTGAGAATTTCCTTTCGAGGTCCGGGACTTTCCGATCCTCACAAATTCCTTACTTGCAATGGGATAGGTTATTCATATTTTGGCGGTTTAATCAAAGAGTCACTCGCGCTCTAAAGACCTTGTGGGGTAAGGTCACACTCTTCTGCTCATGGTCCCTTTGGGATGATGGGACATGTTGATAACAAGTACGAAGCTTATGATTCATGTTTCAGATCTGGTACTTTCAGTTAACGCTCATCAACTAACGAGTCAGAGGTCTTTTATTGGGTTATAACGGGGCTGAGGGGTGCGATGTATGTCACATGGGACCGGAGGATTTGTTTGGGGAGTTGTGGAGCTTTTGGGCAATAGAGGGTATGTTTCGCCTTTGCCGTGGGTGGAACGATTAGACGGGTTTTGATATCCCCTTATCGGTTTCTTTAGGACATCATTGGTCCTTTTGGTTTGGATTTCTCCTTCTTGCCTCTTCTGGCATACGATTTGAACTTTTTCTCATTTTTCTTTTGTGAAATTGCATTTGGCTCCTCGATTTTCTCAAACGTTCTTTGCTCTGTATTTTGGCTTTCAGCTTTGGAGTTGCATTGACTCATCGATCTTCTTGAACATTTTCAGTGTTCTTTTTGGTGTTTGGCTTTGGAGTTGCATTGACTCACTGATTTCTTCAAACACTTCATTTATTGTGTTTATGAGAGATAGTGGGGAGGGGCCATGGCTCCGGCTCCTTTGAGCTCCTCTATTGCAAAGGTAAGTATGTATATGTCGGGTGGCATATTGTGGAGTTTTTTTTTTAAGAGAGTTTTTCATGAAAGGCTCAGCGGGGCTCACTAAGGGATGATGTATAGGGCAGTCAAAGCTTTTTGGTTTTTGTGGAGATTTTTATTCCTAAGTGCCTCGTCATTCTCATTGGTCAATAGTTGTTTTCTTACTATTCTCAGATCCTTGCATGAATCACAGTTCGTATCCTGATTATCGACATTGATCTCACTCTGTATTATGCCTCTCCGTGTGATGAAGGAATGCACACGTCACTCGTGGTTTTACCTCAATTGGCTCTCTCTACCTTCCCTCATCGCTCATAGGATAGTCCAATATCCTTATTCGGAATTCAAGGGAAATACCGCTCTTTGCACACTACTCACTTGGTCTGTGGTGCTGAGTTTAATTAGACCCTTATGTTCACTGACGGGTCGAGAGTTTAATGGTTCACGCACACTATTCAATCAATCTCTCTGGATTTTCACCAAAAATGCCGTTTCGATACGAATATATGCAAATGCAAACTATCATAATGCAATGTATTGTGGTAATATGGAATTACTATGTATAGGATGCATGAAATGTGAAAATTGATGAATGAAGATGGTTGACTTCAGGTTTTGACTGAATGTTTTTTTTTGTGTTTGTGTTTTTTTTGTCCTTTTTTTTGTATACAATGCATGAGTGGTAAGGCTATGACTAGTCTCGCTTGAGTCGTATTCAGCTCGCGGCTTATGCAGCTCATCCAGTCACTGTTGGTCCTGGAGATGGTTTAGCTGTTGGGGTCGCTGTCGGGGTAGTGATTCTCAAGTGAGGTCGGCTTGGTGATGGCTCCTGGATTTTGGGACTTTAGGGAGTGACAACTCCCGCATGGTGACCCCACGATATGGAAAGAACTGCTTCTTTTCATTTGGTCACTAATGCACATGGCAGCTCTGTAGTGGAAGAGGTTCGATCTCTTTGATTTTCTGCTATCCCTCTGAAGATCAGGCTTTGGATGTTTAGATATTGGGCTGAAGGGGGATGTGCAGTGGGTGGGAACAGAGCATGCGATTATGCAATTTTGAGGTGAACAAGACGTGTTTGTTTGACCGATTTGAACTGACCGAGAATGCATGTACTTTTTTGTAATGAATGCAATGCATGCGGTTGCTTTTTGCTTGTTGTATTTATTGGTGTGTTTGTTCAGGGGATGCCTTCTGTAAATACCGTGAGCTTTCACCCCATAAAGCAAAGTTGATGAATGATATATAAATGTGAGGGGTCGTCCCTTATTCGTTCTTTTATTATACGTGCCTGCTAAAAGAAACCAAGTTTTGGAAAAACAATTTTGAAAACACGTGTTTTCAAAGTGGCGGATTTTTCAATATGAATTTTGACGCTCGGTCATTCTCAAATAAAATAGGGAGTGGGGAACCCTATACACATTGATCTAAATAAATTCAGAGGGAATGTGTAAACCTATACATGTAATCTATTCAGAAATGGACAAGAGAGAAAAGAATGCTAGGGGAAAACCTATACATCATCAATTCTAAAAAGTCATTAAAAGGAGGAATTTTGAGCTAAACTTCTTCTGAACTCTTCTGGTCCATCTTCATGCTTCTGGTTGATTGCTCGCTCGTCTTTGGGCTCTTGGTCGGCTTCTCGCTTGTCGGGCCCTTGACCGGCTGCTCGCTCGTCTTCGGGCGCTTGACGGGCTACTCGCTCATTTTCGGGCGTTGACCGGCTGCTCGATCATTTTCAGGCTCTTGCAGCGGCTTTTTGAGTACCGTGATCAAACAGAATGGTCGGTGTTCTTTGATTTTCAACAGTTTGAACACGAATAGTCGTTGCTGATCTTCATGCCGCTTGACTCGGGTTGATACACCTCTGGTTTTGTATTTGAATTGCTGGTGTTGGTCTTTATGCCGCTTGACTAGCTCCACGGGTTGGTGCACCTCTGGCCTTCAGCTCGATCCGCGTAGTCGATCTTCATGCTGCTTCACTTGCTCCGACTAGAGGAATGGGGGATGTTTTTGAGAAAGGAAAGATGAATGATCGAACACAAAATTTTATGTGAAAATCCACCACTTTTGTGAAAACACGAAATGACTAGTACGCTCCACGGTAATGACCGCTGCTCTTGAAGGTGGGCAGAACTTCAAAAATAGCGGGTCACGACATGGGGACTAAATCATTTATTTTGAAATACATTTGTGAAAATCCACTTTGAAAACTGTTTTCGAAAACCATTAAGAAATAATGTTGGTGAAGAATGTTGTTGAAATTCGTTTGTAGAAAGTAGGTTTTTTCGAAATTTATTTTCTGAAAATCGTTTTGGAAATAACAAGGTTTTAAAGGATGAAGTGACGGGGTTTAAAACCCCAAATGTTTGGGAGCAAAACTAAGGTGAGACTCTAAATTGAACGAGCTAGTAAAACCTCTTTAAAAGATATGTGAAAGAGAATTCCGAACGTTTTAAAACAGACTGGTTTGAAAAAGTGGTTTGCACACATGTATAGCATAAAGTAAATCGTGGCTATATTTGATGTGGAGCTGTAAGTGTTAATGTTGGGATAATCACTTTCCAGGTCAATTATGACCCCGTCTCACCGGGGGAACCGTCGTCCCTTCACTATCATCTCTCGGGGGTTTTTTTCTCTGCTATGCCCCTTGCGAGGCACGTTATCAAGAAAGTCCGGAGTGCTTAAGTTCGAAAGGTCAGGATACCCGAAGTGATAAGAAACATACGCCACGGCCAGTGATGATCCGACAACGCCCCACTTTTCGGAAACTCGGGGAAGTACTGCATGGGAACGGGTCTCTCGTCACCTGCACGGTCAGGTGTGTCTAAAGTCCAAATTATTCACTGACTACGTTGTGCCATGTATGGGTATCGGTAAATACGGGATCCTCTATGGACGTATAGCGTGACATTGGGCTTTAGAGACACATGTGGTGCAGAGGAGCAATGGAGAACTGAGCCCATGCAATCTTCAGGGTAAGACAGAAGGGCGGTCAGACAGGCGGCATACAAGGGGGTGACTCCCATAAACCCGTCTTAGACACCGGACCAGGTAGCTGGACACTGAAGGCTCAGAGTTCATATATGCTGGCTTTGACTCGGATAATGGAGGATATTTTTGGATCATGAGCCCGAGGTGTTGATCGGAGATCGTACCGCCTCGTGGGTTTGTTCACTGAGAGAGTGACCCTAGCTCATGGGGAATCAACCGTGGACCGGTCGGGATCCCGTGACATCGTGGGTAAATCGGGTGACACAGAGGAATGCATGTCCTAAGCTAACCACCCCATGCACCCCACAATCGCAATATAAATATGAAAGTAGTAAATGAACAAAATGAAGTTAGCACCAACCTATGTACTAAGCGTTTTATCTTGAGATTAGTGATTCCAAATTGGTTGTTATTAACCTAAAGGGAAGTTAGCTTCATTCATCCTAAGTGTCTCTTTCTAATCGTGAGCTAATTGTAACCCAATTGTTGTAATGTTGTTGAGGATCTAATAGTCCTATCTGTCCTCGTCAGATACACACTCTAAGTGTGGAATAGAATAATCCTAAAGGCTTTGAAACGAATCTCTTGAAGGTTTGAAAGAAGTGGGGAAGTCCCGACAATTTTGAATGGAGTTCAGTCTTCCTTGAGTTTGAGAAAAACTTACTCAAGTTTTCCCCAGCAGAGTCGCCATTCTGTGGAGGGTGATTTTTCGGTATGAGGGGGGTCTATCTAAATATGGTCTGACTAAAAGCCTAGATCCTAGAAATTGCCATTCTGTGGAGGGTGGAAACCCGTTATTCTGGCAACCCTCAAATACCTACTAAATCGTCCGTCTTTCCCAGAAAGCATAAGGGGAGTGTAAGTGAAACTACACCCGCTCTCGATGGGCCCCACGCGGACTATGCCTCTATAAGGCGGGATTGACTAGAGTCGCCACCTAGTTTGACCTAAAGAACTAGGAAGGGAGGAGAAGGGTTCTAAGAACCGTTAGTTGACTCTGAGATTGTTGCCTATGGATAGGACTTATCTGGTCATTTACAGAGATTCTATGTTGGGTTCGCACTGGGTTACACCCCTCAGAAGTGGCAACGACCACGACTTGGATTGGTGCCCGAGGAAACCTCGGTCTCCAATTGTCAGGATTGTCTTCTTTCAAAACCTTTTAGAGAGATTCATTTAAAGCAAAGGAGGATTAGGACGAGGAGAGAGAAAGAGAGGATGAGGTGAGCTTTCTGTCAGGCTAGCACCCAGAAAAGGGTGGGTGAATTCGGATGAGTGTAGAATGAGAAATGGGAAAAGTCTGAGGTTGAGTGAATAAACAAGACTTAGTGCCTGATGGTTTGAAGTTTATGGGAACCGAAGAAGGTTGAGTGTTTTGAGAGATATAAGAGCCTCAGAAGGGAAAATGGTTTTTTGTCGAATGGGTCGCGCCCTAGATGGGCTGCCTACGTACTCAACTCCCTGTTGAGATCAGACCTTACGTAGTTCACGGTTTTGGAGATGTTTGAAGTTTCGGATTTGAGGGGGTAGTCTGTGAACGCTCGGGTCCATGAGAGTTTGAAACCTCGAGATGTCGAAGTCTGTGAGACGCTTGAATCTGTGAGACGCTCGGGTCTGTGAGATGTTCAGGTCTGTGAGACATTTAAATCATTGGGATGACAAAGTCTGTGAGATGCTCGGGTCTGTAAGATAATACGGGGTTGTTGGAGGTGAGATGGACGAGTGAAAATGGCATTTTGATTGATGTGAGGTCGCACCTGTATGGGTTGCCTACGTACTCAACTCCCTACTGAGATCAGACCTTACGTAGTTCAGGGATTCTGGGGTTTTGGAAGTTTTGAAGGGTTTGAAGTTTTGGTGTGAGAGATTAGTCTGTGAGACGCTCGGGTCTATGAGACAGTTGGGATGGGATGGGATGTCAAGGCCTGTGAGACGCTCGGGTCTGTGAGACGCTTGAATCTTAAAATGGTGGAGAATTGAGACGTTCGAGTCTGTGAGGCGCTCGGGCCGTGAGACGTTAGAAGTTAGAGAGGAGTTGGGATTAGGGAGACGATTGAGTTTGAGGCAATTTGGAGTTTGAATGGTGATTTGAGTATGAAGTGTTTTGGGGTTTGAAGATGATTTGAGTATGTGTGAGGCAATTGAAGTCTAAGTAGAGATCCCAGGTTTTTCAGATTTGAGATTCAAAAGGGGTTGAGGTTTTGGGATATTCCGAGTTAGAGTGAGATGATGGTAGACAGAATTGTTTGGAGGAATGATTGTCAAGATTGTCTCTCTTAAATTTTTGAAACCAAAAAATCATTTTTGTTGTAAAATGGCGGATAATCCCGAAGGATTACCCTATGTACCCCCTCGAACACAACACTTAATTAATGGTAAGTGCCGAGGCTCGAGAGATGGGGCAATGGATTTATGTCGAAAATAGGATTTAGAGAGAAACACCATGAATGAGATATTCTCGGTCAAACCCTAATAACGTCTCTAACTCCCGGGTTTTAAAACGTTAAAAACCGAAAACATTGAAATCGAATGGAAGGGAGTTAGACGATTCTAAAATCCCGGCTGCAACTAGGAAGGCCGTTACTTCCCTAGCACCCCGCCTTGTAAAAATCTAGGCTGCAATTAGGGGAGGTTTGTCACCCTAATGCCCCGCCTAAAGAGATCCAGACTGCGACAAAGGAGGTATGACCCCAGCGCCCGCCTCGGATTTTTATTTTGGGAAGGGAGACAAGCAATGTTCTAACCATGGAGGAAATGTTTTGAAGGAGTTAGACATTTCTTGCTCCCGGAAACAATTTATTTGGATTTGAAAACAAGTTAGAAAATTTTGAAAGTTGTTCGGAATTCTCGATGAAGAAAACACTGATTTTGAGAAAGGTTTTTAGGAGAAAACTTTCTGTATATGTGAGAAGAACTTTCTGCAATAGAGAAGAGTTTTCTGTGATGTGAGAAGAGTTTTTCCTTTAAAAATTCCACAAAATGGTTTCTTTGAAAACTTTGATGAGACTTTAATAAAAGATTGTTTTGAAATTCTTTTGGGTTTTTAGATTTTGAAAGGAATTTACAAGTGAGTGTGGATTGGATGAAATGTATTTGGGTTTGAGCTGAATTAAGCTTGATGAAATAGGCTCGGTTTGGATTGAGGTTCAGGCTTGAACTAGATTGAATTTTGAGTTGGGTCAAAGTCAACATTTTGGTCAAGGTCAACGTTTTTGGTCAAAGTCAACGTTTTGGTCAAGGTCAACGTTTTTAGGTCAAGGTTTGACATTTGTGGACTTGGGCCAACTTTGGGGTTGGGCTTGTTTTGAGGTCATTTTGGGCCTTGGGTTTGGGCTTCGGGTTTGGGCCTTGAATTTGGGCTTCAGGTTTTGGGCCTTGGATTTGGGCTTTTGGGCCGAGAGGAGTGGGCTGGACTGGGCTTTTGGACCGAGGGGAGTGGGCTGGACTTGGGCTTTTGGGCCGAGAGGAGTGGGTCAATTTTGGTTTTTATTTACAAGTGGGAAAATGGTGTTCAAAATAAAATGAGATTTCTTTTGAAATGAAACAACAATTAAAAAAGAGAGACAATTCAATGGGAGGAGTTGAAAAAGAGGGATTTGGAATGAGGAACCTTAAGCTATAGGCATTATTATGAATTTTTTTTTTGGGGTGAAGTTTTTTTAGTGGAATTAAGGGGTGGTTTGGGATAGGCTTTAAAAGTTTGGAAGGTATTGTTCCCCACCAAGCAAATAAAATGAGCTAGTTGTAGGGTACCCTCAAAGGCTTAAAAGAAAACTTCAAAGTTTGGAGGGTATTATTCCCCACCAAGCAAATAAAAATGAGCTAGTTGTGGGGTACCCTCCAAGACTTATCAATAAATGGGTGACCTAAAAGGTGTCTAGGGTTTAGTTAGAATATAATAGGACTGAAATGATAAATTACAATGAAAGAGAGTCAAAACAATATATACAGATGAATCAAACAAATCAAAATGATTAGCAGACCAACTTGATGACCGAGAGCATATCATGACAAATTACTGACCAAACTTTTCTATTTTATTTCCTGTAATGACCCAGCGAGGGTTCTAACTTTGAGAGAAATTAAAGGCATGTATTAACCTAAGATAAGTTATCAACTCTTCTCTAGCATCAGATGAAAAGAGAACCAAACTGGACAACTTAAGCCAAGGGAGTAACAAATTGCTAGCCACTTCGAAAACAGGTAACTGATAGAGTTTGGTCTAAAAGAATCAAACAGTACAGTGAGATTGCTAACATAATTTATTCTCTTTGAATCTTGATCAGGTTTCCCTTCTCTTCTTTTTTTTAATCTCCAAGGATCGAATGATCAGAAACAAATCAAAGTCACGATATCTAAACTGATTACTCTTTTTAATCGAACCAACAGTGGGTCCAAACCTATTCGTTGATCATTTCCCTATTTCTTCTTTTCATGACGCACAAGGCTTCCAAACTGAACAATAGAAAGCGAACGGGGAGTCCACAACTCAACTTTCATCCTCATTTTATCAAACCGTTAATGACTTATCTAAATAAGCCCCTGATTTTCCTTTGTTTCAGGTAAGAATTAGTTCAACAACACAACCCGAAAGCACAGCTGAGCAAACAAAATATTACAGCACATCTTCAGATTCAAAAATATACATGAAAATATCAATGACTTAGCATGATACAAGTGTAGCGGGCAGAAGAGGATCACATGTTTTCGGGTAAATACATAAACCAAACATGTTTCAGATGAGAGGGTTGAATGGTTTAGAAATGGGTACCGCAATAAACAGAAGAAATTTCCTGCATATAAATTCCACGACATAAAAAAAAAGTCAGTCAAATTAGATAGAAATGTATAAACAGGTGGATATAAGGAAAGGCTTGAAGGTTATGGTAGTCTCAGTCGTGCGCCAAAGCCACTGTGAACTGAGGGGATTTGTTTTAGTCCATTCGGTTGAGAAGCGTACCCCTGGAGGATTTCTCCATTCTTAAAACACAAAGGAGTAACTCAAAACGAGATACATACTGGTTAGAGCGGCAATGGCTAGGAAGAAACGAGTTCAGAATAAACTAGTTCACAAAACAAACCAAAATTGTTAGCTCATCAACATACCCAAATGACAGCAGAGAAAAAGATAGTAAGCTCAAACCGTAAGCACACTTGTGCCTATTATGATCATTTTCAGACATTACAGGGGCGACAAATCTCATTAGACGCAGCAGTGACAAGACCATAGGATACAAGTAATAAGAGAGTTTTTCAGGTTTGTCTTAGTCTGGGATATATACAACCGACAGAGAAAGGGGCAAAATGGATTTCACCGGGTTTCAATTTGAATGCAAGCTCTAGAGTACAGAAACCAAGATGCAACAGAATGCTTCAGAAAAATAATCCAAGTCGTGACCATGCTGACAGAACATGGATCGACCCAACATCGGTAACAGCTAATTAATTCGCATACATATCTCGAGAAGAGGTAGCAGGAGGCAATTGAACAAAGGAAATCAGGATCGAACAAACAACACGGTGAATTATTCTGAATAAAACAACTAACGAAAAATTTGCAACTAGTGTGAATCCAGAAACCCACGATGGGCTCAGTGTTCAGCAAAGTTGGCATTCGTTGCAGGGAAGTTTAGCAGACTAGCTAAAAAAAAACTAGTGAAGATAGAGAAAATCAGTGTGCCATCTTTGGAGGTAAGTCCAGGGGCTTCGATTTTTCTTCTTCGAACCATCACCCTTCCTAGGCTCATTTGGTTAGACGCCCTAAAAAAAATGTAACTGAGAGACGGTGACATTGATGCGAAGGAGAAACAGAATGTTGATACTAATAACCATGACTCTCAAGGTTTCATCGGAGAGTAGACAGATACGAACCGTAATGAAAGGAAAAAAGAAAAATAGAGGGGAGGAAATAACTCTTCCTTCGGAAATCAGTTCCGATAGAGTCATATTCAAACTTTGCCATCATAGGTTCGGTTCCTCTGGCGTTTCGAGAGCAACATAACAAAAAAAAGGACATACGAGACGAGGAGGGTGGGATGAAGAGATTCAAGGAAAATCATGGTTTGGGTACCAGTCTTACCTACTGCGAATTCCACGTCCGGCTGGGAAGAATGAACAAGGAAAAGAATGGTCGATTTTTGTGGGTAACGATTGAGCTTTCTGGTGAAATAGATGAACAGAGGGGATCTCCTTCTAGTTGGTTTCTGGACAATGAAGAACTTCTCTCTTATGTGTATTTCCAAATTCAGAATTGAGAAGAATGGTCGAAAAAAGGAAGCGTGGGTTTTGTCGACCGGCTCGTCCCATGATCCCCACTGTAGCTTGTTTTATAAATAGAGACCACTAGGGTTTTTGGCAAGAATGGGCTTATTAAAACGGGGTGGGTTTTGTTTGAGTGTGGATTGAAATGTATGGGCTGAGGAGTTTGACCAAAACTGGGTCTAGGTTGACCGAGATCAACTAAAAAATACGAAAGCCGCCTCCACCCAGCCTTGAACTCAAGATCTGTAGGTTTCAGTTAGACTAACTTCAACCAACTTAACTAGTCCATCTATTTGATACCAGAATGAAAGAAGTAGCAGATAAGGTGTAACCCGGATTTAAAAAAGTTTCTCCGAGATGCTAATGTTTAAAATGAAAATGCAGACTAACCTAAGATGTTTTGTATGCGACAATGAGATATTGTCTCTCTTTTTTAAAAAAAATGACGTGAGATAATACAATGGAGACAAGAGTAAATAAATAATAATTAGGAAGGTATAACGATAAAGTGTACAACGAAAATAACTCTTAAAATAATAATGCTAAAGATACAAATAAGTAAAGTAAAGGTAAAGTATCAATGAAATGAAATGGAATGAATAAAGTAAACAAGTAACAAATCATAAACCAAAACACAACGAATAGGCAAAATAAATAAGCAAATAAACCTGATTGACTAACATGAAATACATTAAAAATAAAGTGGCAAGATAAGTAAGAAATGAAAAGGGACGGGTTTAAAACCGGATGATTGTTGGAAATTCATTTTTGGAAACCGTTGTTTTTTTTTATTTCTGAAATGCTTTGAGAAAGTGAGTTAGGAATTTTGTCATAAAATGACGGTTTCGTTTTGGCATGCACATTGATACGTTTTGAGAAAGAAAGGCGACGACCCCTCTTATTTTATTTTTTACTCGGAATTTGCTTTATGGGGTGAGAATTTTTGGTGTCTACACTCGGATCTCCTTCTTTTCGTCTGGCTCCTGGCTCAGATCTTGGACATTGCAAAGGTATGCTTGCTGTCCCTCTTTACTTTGGAGAGAATGGTCATTGCTGATACGAGCTTCACCGGGCTTCTCCTCCACGTTTCTGTACGAGACTCTTCGTCCCGACGGTCCTCTGAGAATAATTTTCTGCTCGCTGCAGTCTATCCTCCCTTGTATTTACTCAGCCAATCCATCCCCAGATTATATTGAAGTCGGTCAAGGCAAATTGGATCAAATCTATTACAAATTGCTCCCTTTGATATCTATGCCTACGTCTTTCATTACATTCTACAAGTGATCACCCGTCCCGATGGTATTGATACAGCTATAGGGGAAGTCTCACTAGTCTCTATTCCCAATTCCCAACTAGACTATCAGATATGAAAGAATAAGTAGCCCCAGTGTCAAAAAGAATACGCGCAGGTGTACCAAGAACAGTAAAGGTACCTGCTAACACGTCCGCCTCGGCCTCGGCTTCGGCCCGACCATCACATTGATCTTCCCTGGAGCCCGCTGCTGGTTGCTTCGGTACTCCCCTTGGCCTCTATTGCCACCATTGCCGCCCTCTCCATTACTGCGCTAAGGAGCGTCCCCGCGCTGACCCTGATTCGGGCCTCTGCCCTGCTGGTCGGGCTGCCTGGATGAGCGGTCACCACTGTAACTTCTCTGCTGACTGCCTCCCTGGGGACTCTGAAGACACTCGAACAACCGGTGTCCCCGCCTTCCGCAACGAAAGCAGGTGACCAAGTTCCCCTCACAATCCTTCCCTGGGTGATCCTTATTACACCTCTTGCAGTAGAAGTGCCTCTCCGGTCTAGTCTCTCCTCTCTGAGTCTGGTGCTGGGGCTGGTCACCTCATCTCTGGTCACCCCTGTGATCTCCCCCATGTCTCGGCCTCCCTCTCTGCGGTCCGAGTAAGGCTTCCCTTTTCTCCTGTTGATGATGTCTGTGGGACTGGTCCTCCGTCCTTGGGGCTCATCTCCTCCTTCCATCTTCCTCTTATTACCAGCCAGGACCTCCTTCCTCTTCTGCTGCCCCTGTACAGGTTAGCAGCTTTCCCGTACGCATCCTGGAGCGTCGGGATAGTCAGTACACTGAGGGCCTCCTGCAGACTCCAGTTTAGCCCGCATAAAACCTCTGCACCTTCGACGCCTCGTCGGGAACCATCGTAGGAGCGAACCTGGCCAGCTCCAGGGACTTCGAATGGTACTCCTTGACACTCAGAGATAACTGCTTAAGCTCGGAGAATTCCAAATACTTCTGCATTCTTACATGCTCGGGGTAGAAGCGCCTCCTAATGGCCTCCTTCAGGCCATCCCAACCAAAATCAGGTCCAGCTAGTAGCACATCCCTGTTGGCGGACCACCAGATGTCTGCCTCACTCTTGAAATAGTAAACTGCTGCGTTTACCCTCCGGTCAGCTGGGCAATTGACTGCTTCAAAGATCTTGTCAAATTCCCTTATCCAGTCCTCAAGTAGCACCAGGTCCTCCTCTCCCTTGAAGGATGTGGGCTTCAGATGGGCAATTCTCTTAGTGTAGTCCTCCGGCACATTATCCCTCTGAGCCTGCCTCTGGACTATCTGTCCCAGGTTGAGAGCCAACTCCTGCAACTGCCTCATCGGGTCGTTGGCGGCCATCTGAGTTTGACGACTCCTGCTTCTGGTGTGGTATTGAAAACTCAGTCTGTCAGCCAGTCCTGCACTCCCTAGAGCTCTATGCGAACTCCTGATTACATATACTAAGCAAGGTAAGCAACATCCACCCATATCCCCATATGTTAGTCTCTACCCCATATTAGAAGTTAACACACCTAATAGCTCCAATACTAGTACACACACCCAATCAGTCATGCTAACATCATCACAATCATGGTAGTACACAAACAGGAAGGAACTTCAATATCCATACATTATAATATCACTTACACAGTATCGCAGGCACCACAATTCCCCAAAACGGCTTACCCCACATTTTAGTTCCTTTATGATCCAAGTTTTATCTTATTTACCAAACTCAGCTCTGATACCACCTGTAACACCCTGAATTTTGCCTTAAAACATAAGAAATAGAATAACAAAGCTAACGGCGAAAATGGCTTCGAAAACGGACTCCAAACGAGCCCTAAAGGTGCAAAACAAGCTTGGTCCGAACTTGTGTCCGGACATGGGAAGTTCGGACACAAGTCGAGAAAGTTAAACCACAGAAATCCATTTGTCCGAACTTGTGTCCGGACATTGATGTTCGGACACAAGTCGAAAGTTAAAAGGTCTGAAAACCAAAGGCGTCCGAACTTGTGTCCGGACTTGGAAGTTCGGACACAAGTAAGTTTGAAAAAGTCCGAGAAATTAACGTGGCGTGTCCGAACATCGACGTTCGGACCAAAGTTCGGACACACCAAAACAGAGAGCCTCTGAAACATTCGGGACCTGTCCGAACATGGATGTCCGGACGGACGTTCGGACAAGTCCTGATGGGCATCCTTTCCAGCGCAAACAGAACCAGATTAATATCAAAAATCAACCATAAAACTCAGTAATCAAAGGAGAATCATTCCAATAACTTAGTACCTCAAATGATAGCAAAATATACCATCGCAAGATCTCATACACAATAAGTATCTCTTCATCAAATCCAAGACTTCTTAAGGAATTATTCGAGTAAAAACACATCAATTAGATAGCAGCGGAATAGCAAAATCCTTAAGGGCGTTACCGCCACACTCTAACAAAGAGTGCTCAGGCTTAAACCACTAACCAAAACCAAAACGTTTCCAAAACTTGTAAAACATAACAATTCCAAAACATAACTCATCTTGTTCCAAACGTAGCAATTATTCAGTCATCCTAAGCTATGTGGCAGCGTGTCCCCAATCTCCAATTCAGCCATGAGTACCTGTGATCATAAAACAACAATGGAAAACGCGAAGGGATCGCGCAAATCAGTGAAACTGAGTAAACATTGTCTCAACCTGTAAAATACATTTTGAAACCCAATTTTACATTGTAAAACATTAACTCACACCATAATATTAACCAGCTTTACCAACACCAAATCACCAAGAAAAATGTTTCGGGGGAGAACTTTCCAAGAATCAAATCAATGGTTTACACGGACGACCCCAATCCGGGTCGCAATAATAAGAATCCCACCTCACTCTACGTCCTTAAGTGTGCACACCCCCCAGAAGGTAACTTATGACCCAAAGGAGTAGATCATTAGAGCTTAACTGCAAGTTATGTCTGCAGGCAAAAGTAATAAGAATATCCACGGGGTACATAGTACCAATAATTACACGGAGCGCCACAAGGCACCAATAATTTACACGGAGCACCAGAAGGTACCAATCAATCCAATAACCAATTCAAAGAAAGTCTCCCAAAACGTTAATCAACCCTTTCGCAAAACATCACACCAGAAAACACACGGGGGAAATAAATCCCAAACTTCCACAATCTCAAAACCACAGTGAATCCAAATCATCGATATTCACAAAACACAGAGGTAAGGATGTTGAGCACAACATTTACCTGGATACGCTCACAGCCACCGAATTACTCAGCAAGGTCAGCAGTAGCGTTCGTCAGGGAACTCGGTGTCTAGAATCGCAAACAGAAATAAAATCAGGATCTACCCAAACCAAAGAATTAATAACCTAACCTTACTAATGGATTCCCCTTACCCTTCTACACAAACCGGCACCAGAGAAGCGGCCTAACGACGATGAAGAATAAGAGCGTGAATTCAAAAGAGGTTGAGAGCTTGAAGAAAGAGAGAAGAGTGGAGGCAGTAGGTTGAAGATGGAAGCGATCGTGATAGCGATCGTGGTATTAAATAGAAACAATATGGAAATAATTAAAGGATTAGTTTTTAACTAATAAATGTATTTAGATTAGTGAGAGGAAAATTTATAAGTAAATGTTGTAAAATAACTTGAAATGAGTTTTCAAATAAGTTCCCAATTTAAAAGCCATTGAATAACGTCAAAATCTTGGAAGGATCTAGATTCGAGATTAAAGAGATAATTAAATATTTTTTTGTTAAAATAGAATAGAAGTTAAAATAGAATAGAAGAAGGCTGATTTATCGCTGGGGAAGAATGAGAAGAATTATCTCATCAATCAGATAAAAGAATAAATACATTGCAGCTGAATAAATTAGGAAGAGGAAATTATTTTAGAGAGAAATAAAATCAAATTTGTATTCTTGAACATAATAAAGTTATTTGAAATGAACGTAATATATATATATATATATATATGTTGCTTCTCTGGGCCTTTATTACTCTTACCAATAACATTCTCGACTATATACTAATGTAATCCTAAGCTAGAATTCCCGGGTATTTCAATGAATTATGAAACTTTTTTGTGACATAGTAGTATGAATTTTCCCTAAAAATTATATTCTATTTGTGGTACTTAATAATCAATTTTTTTTAATATTTTAAAATAATTATCAATATTTTATGATATTTTGATAGCCTTTATGATCTTATAATATGTCAACTTTTGTACAATCGGTCTTTCCTCACCGAGTTTTGTGATTGCTTCGTGGATGGAGTACTGGGGAAGAAGGGGTTGGTTCTTCTGATTCTGCCTGCTGAGAGGAAGTAGAAGGGAGGTTGGTAAATGTGACCTCACATTGCCAGAAGGTCAGGTAAATGGTGGCAGGGAATGGTGCATCGGCGTCTGGTGACCACCTATTTGGTGCTCATCGATGATAATTCATTTCTTAGTGGATCGCTCATGACTAGACTAGACATTTGTTTGGTTAAACTGGAAACTACGAATAATTTCTCAAAGGCAAGCGAGTTATCATCACTAAATCAACAATTCATAAATTATACTATTATAATATGAGTCGTTTGAGTGTTCAATTTGTTGTCTCTGAGACAGGGGTGGACTGAGGCAGTAAAAACATGTTTCTATATGAGAGGTTGTAATGTTCAATAAATTTATGACCATACATTTATATATCTTTAAATTTAATACTATCTCCGTTCTGTCATAAATGTCATGTTTACTTTTTGGCACGTTATTCCACTTCAATTTAAAACATATAAGATAAAATAATTTTAAAAATTAAATTTTACAATATATAGTTTTTCACACTAAGAATTCAATTATAATACATAGATTTATAAAAATATATTATCTTACATGTTAAATATTGATGTCAAACGATACTTCAAATAGTAAACTAGACACTTGAGGTGGCACAGAGAGAATATATATTAATATCAAAAAAATTTAAACCCCAAAAATTTAACTTCTGACTCTGCCCTACCTTAAAATCTTAATGTAGTAACATCTACTGAAGTTGGATGGGCCTTGTAGTAAACACATAATTATATATAAATACATTAATACAATTGTGCAATTTTTTTTTGTCGTTCACTATTTTATATATTTTATGAGAAATATATACCCTGATTTAGGTGTTAATCAGGTACAGAGTTCACCATCTATTTTGGACATTGTATTGTAGGTGTATGTGTGTTGCATTCCAAGGGTTTACCTGTACCTGCTGCCGTTTTTTGCCATGTCAATCAGAATTTCACATTTTAATATATACTCCTATTTATTTAGTTTCAATATATAACATTAATTAAGATATGCTATCTAAAGATGATTGTTCAAGCATTCAATAATTGTCGGTAAAATTCTCGGAGAGCATTGGGGAGCGTTCGGCCCATTTTTTAACAGTATAAATCTATAATATATGTATTTTGGACTCCTTTATTTGTTTTTGCTGTTCGGCTAAGAGAGCATAAATGTCAGCATAAATGTCAGCAGCAAATGCAACTTTTTCGTTTCCGTATTTTAATTTCCGTTATTTACTCACTTCATAATACAATTATTGTGACTATTGATTTAAAAAAAAGAAACTTTTACAAATTAATTTATTTGTTACAAATTACATATGCTTCAAATAATTTATAAAAATAGTACTACTTCTTTAACCAATTTTAAAAAAACCACATGTATAATACAAATCTATAATATATTATATGTGTAATACCACATAGATTAATAAAATAAAAATCAATAATATATACTTGTTGATATATAAATTAGAATATTATAATAGTATATAGAATTATGATGCATATAAATTTATTAACATACAAAGTTACAAAAATAGTATATATATTTTAAAAGTTACAATTTCACTAAATAAATTCATATAACATTATCAGAAAATTTGAAACACTTGTTCTCTTTTTTACGCTTTTATATTTGTAAGAATTATAAAATTTAGATAATAAAAATATATTTTTTAGAAGTTACAAATTTTACTTAAATAATAAAAATAAAAATTTTATTGGTTATAAATATTTTATTTTTCTTTGGTTTCTCAAGTTTTTTTAATGTAAATTAAATATTCATAGTAATATATTGTTTGTGAATTTTTCTATTTATTTTTACTAATAAAATAAAGTTACGTAGTGTAATATATTAAATTGTAATTGTAATACGAAAACGGTAACACACTACATATAACTAACTTAACCAAACATGTTACATATATGCTACACTGCCAAACAGTAGTTTTCAAAACAGCTGCATTATGTCAGTATATTTCTGCCAGCAAATATGCTGCATTTATGCCAATGCATTCCTGCTGTTAAATATGTTACATTTATGTTGTCAAACAGTCAAGCCGAACAGAGCCTAGGTGTCTAGTTGAATGGAGTAAATTGTGATCCGCCCACGCACCAAATCAACCCAGATATTGAATTTCTACTGCCAGCTGATGGTGCATGTTAAAATATCTAACTTCTTGGTTGACGATTCATCATCAATATTGAAGAGCAATTTCAGGACAGGTTGATCTTCCAATGCCTCGATTGACTAAGGGAAGGTGGAATAGTAGGGCGTTCATCTTCACACTATTCGAGCTCTGACCTGGTCCATACTAGTCAAGACCTACGAGTCTCCCAACTCCTTCAAATTTCCACGATGAAGTATATTGACCATGCATGTGTCAGTCATTTTCTGATGGGTGATTTGATGAGATGAGACTATATTTTTTGGCTAATTTATGTAATGAGGTTAAAAAAAGAAAGTCACAAAATATCAATGTATTTTTTAATGTTTGAAATATCATTATAGTCATTGATTGGAAGGAAAAATGACAAAAATATCCCTACTAGCTAGCAAAGTAATTTTAAAGTGCACAATATGCATCTAAGTGTTAAAAAATTCACCAAAAAATTCAAATATTGTAAAAATAATATGTATATATATAAATATAAAATTGTAAAAATATTAAAAATATTAACAAAATATTAAAATATCTAAAAAATCGAAAAATAGTAAGTATTTTTATATGTTTTAGAATTATTTAGTAACATAATACAGAATATAGAGTTGTGAAACCATAATTTTATACAATATTTCTACTAACTTGTATCAATTAAGTACCATAATTTGTTCCATTCATTTTTAAATTATCTTTCTTTCTAACTAATATGAATTATTTATTCTAAGTAAATTAAATTATATTTTAAACTAATTGAGAAAAAATTTTAAAAATTTATATTCTATTTTGTTGTATGTCAAAAATTTATATGTAATACAGGAATATATTTTTTAAAAAAAAATCTAATATCCTAAATATAAAATAAAGTTTTAATAAATAAATAATTTAGGTTGATTGAAAAAATAATTTAAAAAATGTATGATAATTTGTTTAAATAAGTAGAAAGAATGATATAAATGATGTGTTTAAAACTCTCTATATATTTTTATATTACTGAAGAATTTTAAAAAATCTAAGACACTTTTTTCAATATTTAATCTTTTATTTTTTTCAATTTTTTCAATTTTATATACATATAATTATATTTAAAAGTATTTTTATTTTGTGTGAATTTGGAGATTTTTTTAACATTTAGGGGGGCATATTGTGAACTTTAAAAGTACGTTTTGTTAACTAGTAGGGGTATTTTTGTCATTTTCCATCTGGTCAATGCTATAGTGGCTTCATGGACTCTTACAAAAATATAGTAGCATTTTGTGACTTTATTTTTAGTGCATTTCATGAATTAGCAAAAAATATAGTGACATTTCATGAAATTTTCCTTTTCCTTTTAAACCCAATCTCTATTGAATCTACTCTCAATAGTTTCCATGGAGGGTCTTGGCTGAATATTTAAATGAGGTTCAATATAAAATAATTTTCAATATAAAAATATAAAAAAATTAATTTAACTATGTCACAATATAATTATATATTAAGTTGTAATGAGATATAATGTATAAAATGACAATATAGACACAATTAGAAGAAGTATATTCATTAACAAATAATTACTTTAAGATAATCATTCTTCTAGCAGTGTTACAATATAATTTTACCATAATGCACCTTTCTATCTTTTCTTTTCATAATAAAACTTGTTTATCTTGAAAAAGTTAAGAAGGATGTAGAAAACACATTGTTTAAAAGGATTAGACTTCAAAAGAGTTGTGAGTCTATAATTGGTAACACAATAAAGAGATAGAAAAGAGTACTTGAAAAAGTTGTCACTAACCGTGTCGAAAGAGAAAGAAGATCAATAGATCGGTTTCTTTCTATTTACAAAATATATAGTATTGAAATACAAATAATTTCCCCTGTAATCTATTTACTTACTGGTTTTTAAAAAATAATTTTTAAATTTAATAACCATTAACAATGGAATGGATTAGAAACCCAAGCGGCAAGAGGTGCTCGTACTCCCAAGGGTTGCGCGATGTGATGGAAGCTTAACAGATGGTCCTGAAGTAATAAGGGGTTGTCTCAAATGAGATTCTAATACGGAGATGAGATTATTAGGTATAAGTGGACCCATCATTTCAATCATCACCATTCATCTATAGAGTTTCACATCTCCAATGGTATGGATTCTTGAGGAACGCTAGTCTAAGGAACATTTTGATTGAAGCATAATCTACCCCCGCTTCTTTCATCAATATGAGAATGGAGGCCTAAGTGAGATATAGGTCCTGAGTCAATTTAAAGGAACTTAGGAAGCAAGCACCCGCAAAAAACCAATCAGTGGTCTTAAATTCTGTCTAGACCCACGTATTATTTTCATCTTATTTAGGATTATCCTTCAGTTGTATGCTGCAATGTCAACCTTCCGGTCTTCCAGAACTCTAACAGCCTTAAATGCCTTCTTGTGCTCCACAATAAATTTCTCGAGCAGGGCGGGGTCTGGTTCCCCCGAATATGTTGGTACTCTAGCGTCTGCCACGCTCTTCAGCCAGTTAGTCTCCCTGGGCTGTGGCGGGTGGGGTATGGCTCCCGCAAACTGAGTCCCTAGCTGTGCGGCGAAGGCTGCCATGACCTCTGCCAGGCCTGGTATCTCTGGGACGTCCGCTGGTGTCTCGCCACCACGCCCACTGTTGCCTCCACGTGGTCTACCCCTCGTCAACAATAGGATAGTATATTATTATCACTACTCGGTATTACACCGTTTTACATTCTCAATCATAAATATGCAAGAAAGACTAATTACTAGTAAAAGATATTCCTAAAAGTTTCCTTCTAAGTCATGAATCCTCACAGATGTTCTCGTATCCCAAAAATTCCTATGCTCACTGTTCTTGACTCAGTATCCTGTCATCAGAGCGGAACTCTCCGCTCTAATACCACTTTTTGTAACACCCCTAATCCTAATCCTGTAATATAATCGCAAGTCGTAGCATAATAGAAATATAATTCGCAGTGGAAAATAAAACTAACTACCGTTGGTGTTACACGCCGTTACCCACCCATGTGAGTAACAAGACAACCTTACTCCATCCATCAACTTCAACTCCCAACCGCAGTGATGACCAGATACTGAGCAATCTTAAACTTACAATCCAAATCCGAACTAAACAAATGAACAACTAACCCAATACAACGAACTCCATAATACGGTACATAGTAAAACTAAAGAGTACTTTATTAAAAACTACTTCAACTACCCAGCGTCCCGCTTTCCGGCTTCGTGTCTCTTCTCAGTAACCTGAAATGTTTTGCCCATTGAAGGGCTCAGCAAACTATATGCTGGTATGCTAAATGTAATCTTAAATCATTTGGATCCCTAAAGTCATTTAGCCATCTTGATATTAGATTCATTACATGCTGTACCGGTTTACAATAATAAAACTGTAAATGTTTAAATAAACACATAACAATTCATCCAACAATATTATCACAAAACAATACCATAATCAATAACCAATAAACAGTAACCAGTAATCCATAACCAACAATCAGTAACCAATACCAAACAAGATACGCGTATTAATTAACTGTACTTGTTAGTTGGCCTCATGGCCCTTATCCTTTTTAACCAACCATTTAAACCTTCCAATTACTTCCACCTCGGGCGTCATGTTAGGACAACCCTTAATAACTTGTTAATGGACAGTAGTCCCCTGGGTTCCAATGGAACCGTTGCCAGCTGACCCTGTGGTCCTGGATTACTTATTTGCCTTAAAAGCACCTGATTCGGCCGAAGCCTGCACCAACAGTAGTGCCCTCTGCCATCATCGGATGTGGACGATGGATTCCCTTGAGTGACTCTTGATAGTAGTCCCGTGTAGTGATCACACTGTGCAACCAGATAGTCAAACTAACTAGATTCCTCTCTTTGTAAGTTAGCCCTTTAGTCAGTGATACCAGATCCAATCATTGTGTTGAGACTATGATAAATGACCGTTAGTTAGGTTCTTGTAATTCCTAAAGGTCGTCTAGTCTTGTTCGAGTTTAGATGTATAAACTTCCAGTCATAAGACGTTCACGTAAAATAAAACGCACTGCTGTCGAGCAATACAGTATACAAGTTCATATACATAAATCACAGATATCGCTCTTAACAGTTAAATACACAACGTCTGGACCTTAGGAAAATCCTTAGGACATTCAGACCACACAATTAACATACCGTTCACCGTGAAAAATTGCTAGCTTGACAGTTCACGCTTAGTAGTTTCTCCCCGTAACGCTATTATATACATGCAAATACCGGTAACATTAATACAACTAGCGCTAACTATTACAGTACTGTTGGTAAGAACTAACACTCGTAGTATACTAACCCCGTATGTTCTTTATTTCTCCCTGTTATTTAACAGTGGTTCGAGGTAGTTTAACAGTTTGTTATTTTATGTAGTAACTACATGTGATAATGAATTTCTACTACTTATCGTATATTTCTATCTCTTATTATATACTCATAATTGTTTCCACTTATTCTATATATTAATACAATTTGGTTATTTTTATTATAACCACCATTATTTTATAAACTTTACATTATACTCCAAAATACATTATATTACTTAGTTTTAATTCCTTAATTTATTAAATCACAAAACTAACCTCATAAATTCGGTAATTACTTGAACACACTAACTTTTGTAAACTACTAAATAATCACATAAACTTTCAGTATTTACACATAATTTCCTATATTTACATTTTAACCCCAAAAACTTTATATAAGTTACATATTAATTCATAAACTATAGTTTTTAATTTTAATTTCCTTAAATACCGCAATGGCCCCTATAATTCTACAAATTATGATTTCGACCCATATTAATATCGGTTTTACATATATACTTTTATAAATTACATACTCACTCCAAAGCTTTTATAAACTTAATATTTTATGTCATAAATCATTTTAACCCAAAGTTTTTGGTCAACACTTTGACCAAAGCCTAATTTCATAATTAATACTTTAATATACCCAGAAATCATATGTAATTCGGTTATACACTACATTTTCTAGAAATTACCAAATAGCCCCAAAACTTTATAAATTGTTATTTTAACACTTAAACACTTGTTTAATTTAACCAAAATTTATAACATTAATTCCTACCTTATATTATATCATAATTATGCTAATAATACCTTTAGCTCTCGGTAATAGCATATAGTACACTATACTTTCCAAATTTACAATTTAGCCACATAACTTAATAATTAGCCATTTAAATACTTGTAGCTATTTTTAATATTCCCAAAATTTATAATATAAGCTAATATACTTATATTCTTCAAAAATCACCAAATAAACTCTTTTTTCTCGGTTTTAAAATTAACTTACCATATGGTTTGAAAACTTGATTTATACCTTATAATAAGTATATATAAATGCATATAAGCCATATAACACTTCCAAAAATTATGCTATTGACTTAGAATGATTATAAGCTCAAAATAGAGCATTTAATTCCTAGATACTTCGGCCTAAATGTTTATGTATCATAATTTAATTTTGTGACACAAAAATCATATCTTAAGGTAATAATCTTACCTTATATATTATAAGTTATTTTCTTGGTAATATAACCTATAGTTTTCGGCCTTAATTTATCTAAGGTTTGTATATAAATTTTGTGCCAAAGTTTGAAGCTTAAATCAAACTTAAACTTAATAGATTTAATTATAGAAACTTACTCCTTAAATCAAGGTGATTCTTGTACTTGATTTCCTCTTGAATTCCAAGCTCCTCCAATGGTATCTTGGTGTAGAATTTTCGGCCTCCATACATAGGTTTAGGAGATCCAAGTGTTAGACTTCTAACAAGGATTGCTAAGTAAGATTTGGAGTAGTTTATACGAGTTTACCTTAGGTATTTGTCAAGGAATTTTTGGTACACCTTAGGATTATTGGAGATCCAGTTTCCTTCATGAAATGATGAAGAGAACATTGTTTTAAAAGCTAGAATTTTCGGATATCAACTTAGGTATTTACTAGGATTTTCAAACAAGAAATATACCTTAACTTGATCTTGTTTGTTCCTTGAGTTGTTGTTGAATCAAGGCAATTCCTTGGAGTACTAATGCTTGGCGAAATCTTGCAAGGTTGCTAGGATGATTCTTGCTTCAAGACTTGTTGGAAGTTGCTAGGAATTTAACACAAAATAGAGTTTAAGGTTAAATCTCCATTAATGGAGCTTGAAGCTCACAAGAAGAAGCTAACTAAGGAAAAAAAAGAGAGAAGAGATCTTACCAAAATCGGTCAAGCGAGGAGCAAAAGGGAATGCTAGCTCACATAAGGGTTTAAGAGAATGAAATGAAGGGAACCTCTCATTTGACACAATAATGTCAAAGTTAGGCATGCTTTTCCTTAGTTTATTTTTTTGATTCTTAGCTCCATTAAATGCCCATAATCAAGCAAACTTTCGGCTATGTTAAGGAGAAATAATGGGTGATTAACAAGTCTAGGATATAGGAAGTTAGGCAAGGTATTCTTTTGCATTTTCTATGTTGAATTACTCATGCTAATGTTGTCTTATTTCCTTGTAGGTTCACGGCAATGGGGGCTGTAGGCGTCCTCTTGATTTAGTTTATATTAGACATAGAATCATGCTAGTTAGGTGATAAGTATCCAAATGAGCATGTTTTATAGGTGTATTTCATATGTAATATTAGCACTTTTCTTGCTCATTTCTCCACTTATCTTAGCTTTTCTAGCTTTTCTCTAGTTTATGTTTATGGTTGTTCTCAGATTTATAGGTTAAACATGAGAAAAGCCAAGCTAGGAGCAAAGAACATGAAGAGACGAACGCATAGCCGCAGACGGTTCAGAAAACAGAGTCAGAACGAAGATTTAAGAAGGTTTTGAAGTCATGTCCTAGTTTGGTTAAAACCTTCAAAGCTAGGACAACATACGAAGAAACTCTCGACTGATTTTAACACATGGTCCGGGACTTGTTCCAAGACTTAAGTCCCGGACCACAACACTTGAGAAACCAGCCGACAAACACATTGGTCCGGGACTTAACCTCAGTCCCAAGACCCGGACCACATGTACTTCATAACCGAGGCCATTTCTTGCACATGGTCCGGGACCTTATCTCAGACCCAAGACCCGGACCACTCACAATGCTTAAACCGACAGTTTTTATTACATTTTGGTCCGGGACTTCTACTCTTGGCCAGTCCCGGACCAATTTCACCAAAATTCGCACGCGACTCCAGCTGGACAAGAAAGGCGCTAGTCTTCTTCTCCTTCCTCGCGACGCGGCTCTGCAAATGGATTATCTTATCCATCTACTCCACCGCACAGCCTACCTTAAATCACTCCAGATCTTTGTCCCCTCTGCAATAAATGAAGCACTCAGCAATCAATGCTAAAGACAATTAAAACGTACGGATCTGCCTCCTCAATTCTCTATATAAACCAACACTACAAAACTGCAAAACAGACACACACGTACGACCAGAGGCTGAGAAAAAATCACAAAACAGCTCCACACTCCATTCTCTTCCAATTAATTCCTCCCCCGTATCACCACACTTCTCCATCTTTTATTTATTTTTACCATTTCACCTCATTCACGTACGTACTCAAACAGAAGCATTTATTTACAAAGAAGAAAAGAGGCAGGCAAGAGCAGACCCGTTCTTCGCCAGCAGTTCCTGAATAATGTCTATTTCAATCTCTACTCTGTTTTTATTTCTGTCAATGGCTGAGTAATCTCATAGTTGTGCTTAGGATGGGTGTTTAAACCCAAAATAACTCAGCGTATCTATAATACCGAGTTTGCTTATAAATATTTGTTTTGTCTCTCTCTATTATTAAATGTTTAAGAACTGATCATTTTACTCATTTACGGTTTCTCTAATTTCAATGATTTTGTAAAATTAGAGAATAGACCACAAAGAGAGACAAACGTTAGATTTTATTCCCTTGATTAGCAGATAAAATCCATCGCTGTTATAAAAAGAATTCTCTACTTAAAGCTAATTAATGATTTTAGACTTTTTCTGATTGTAAGAAGTTTAATGAATTAATTAAGAGCTGTCCTTATCTATGATTTAGAAAGGTCACAAGATAAATTCTTAACAGACTATAAGAGCAAACTAGGATTATAATTATTATCTGAGTTATAACCGGCCGGCGATTTCACCTTCCTTAGCACAGTTTCCATCCACTTAATCCACAACCGTTTTACTGTTTTTATTGTTTCTTTTATAATTCAACAACAAATCAAGCTTGCCTCCCTCCGGCTAAACCCCTTTTTATACAGCTTTTAGTAACTACCTAAACTAGGATAATTAAACAATCTCCTTGTGGATACGACACTTGTTTTACTACTACGAATAGGTACACTTGCCTAATAGTTTGTTATAATTCTATATTAATTATAGTGTAGTTTTTATCCCAACATTAGGTAGGTGTCTTCCTTTGACTAATTAAACAACAATCAAACTTCCACTTCCTTGATGTCTCACACGGTAATAGATGCTAGGAATGGGTTGATTAATTTGTTTAATTGCACAAGTATAAAGCTAGATCTAGTTACTTATTTAATTCCATTATTTTGCCAAAAGCTAATCTCCTCGTCTTCCTGCAGGTTTTTCGGCAATGAGAGGCCACCTTGGACTGAGATTCCCTTGAGATAATGTCACATGGTTTGTGGAAGATGAGTCACCATGTTATATGACATTTTTAAAGCTAAATCAAGTCAAATACCTCCTAAAATACGACCCCTTGTGTGACCATGTGGGACTGATTTTTAATTTGGTCTTTGCCACATTATATTACATTAAGATCATATTTTAACATGTTATAAGTCACAACATTTATACCAAGGTAAAGATGAAAGTTTCTGAGGTAAAATGCTGAATTTATAGTAATTTTTGATCACATTTTCGGCCTACTTGTGCTATGATTTTAGCACTGTCTTTGATTGATTTATATGGTAAATTCATCCCCATTTAATATTCCCAACTCGTGGCTCCTCAAAAACTTCAAGGTAATAGCGTAGAACGCGTTTTTACGGCACCCAAAGGTGCGTTTTTGTGCTTTAAGGATATTTTAGAAAATAAGTAGTCGCTATGAGTTCCAAGTGTGTTTATAAACATTGTTTATGGTCAATAATGATATATTAAGGTGTTACATTGAGTTATATGGGGTTATATCAACTCATGACACAATTCCCTCCTTCCGGGCTACTGGGACACTCTTGGGGCAAAACAGGAGCGTTAAGAATTTCCCCTAGCACTTTGTGTATTTTTGAAAAATTAGCTCAATAATTCTCTTTATAATGATGAATAATGATAGTAGGAACTCTAAGAATGAATTTTATAGGAGTTTGTGCCACTTTGGTACCTTCTGGGGCATTCCCAAGGGTTATGGGGCCCCCAACGGTCCCGGTAGCGGGGCCCCCAACGTTACCTTCCGAGCACTTTGTATTTAATTGAGAATTTAGCGTGAGGAATTCATCTTATATGTTTAATAAAGTGTTATGGTGCATTTGGATGAAGAGTAATGCTTTATTTCATCTTATAAAGTATTTCCGGGTGTTTCCGGGACTTAGGGAGGTGTGTGACTCTCTCTCGGGCATTTTGCATTTTTACTCAGTTCTAGCTGAGATCCTATGTTTTAAAGATCATATAATGATCCTTAATTGACTTGGTATGAGATTTATAGTTTATATATCATAGTTAGCTTAAGGTCCGGCTTAGCGCACGTTGTTGACCTTAAGGAGTTTCGGTGCGTTCTTAACGCCTAAGTGTTTATATATTTTCTTAGGGTTTCATAATCCCCCAAGTATACTTATTTCCCACTATTTAATTATTTAAAGGTTAGGGGTATTTCAGCTGTGAGGCAGAAGAAATTCGATGACCTCTCCTAGCCTCTACTGTTATCCATTCACCTTGAATATCATCAGATGTTTTTCTTATCAAGGCCACCACCTCTGTAGGTTTTTGAGTCTCTAGATTATAACATTTGAAACCAACTTAACACTACTACCATTATGCTTGTTAGAAGCCTCCTTCCTTATGTTCTCCTCTGGTCTCGCTTGAATATCACTAGCATTAGCTCGAATCCCCTTCTTTTGACATTGAGTACTAGTATGCCCAAATCTACTGCAAATATCACAGCACCAAGGTTTCCATTCATATATAATCTTTTGAGCGAACCAATTTCCATCTCCGTCCTCCAATATGATCTCCTCTTTCGTTTTAGATCTAGCATCAATCTCAACCAGAATCCGGGAAAACCCTATCTTCTCCTAGTTATCCGTGAGTTTATCAGCTAAAATGGACCTTCAAATACTCCTCGTAATTCTTCCTAACATACACGAGGACACAAAACTGCACTGCAAGCCTATATTAGGGAGTTTAATCCAACCGCGTCGTGATCAGTTGGCCAGCCATCCAACTGACATCCTGGCTTTCACTCGCAAAATCAAAGGAAGATTACCTCACATCCAGAACCACGACCCTGTTTCCAGAATCTATAACACATATTCGCTTGATTCTCAAATCTGAAAATAAACACACCAACATCATTTTGATATATCTTTGGCTGGGCAATCTTACTCCACCCTAACAAAGTTTCTCCATAGTGGTGAAAGAGCATCTCGTGCCAAGGAAGGCACCAACCAGCGAGAATCGCCAGAATTCACATTCAGTAACCTCATTCTTAGAGCTTAAGATAGGAGTTCCATCCTCAGGAAACAGATCTAGTCTCATACAATGCTCCCTATCTCTGTTGTTTGCAACCACTTCACTCCACGATTGCCGGCCATGGGGTACTTTCCCACATCATCCTCAATTCCAAGCTTAGTCGATTTACTCAAATCCTCCAACCCGTTCGACACTTCTGCTTCCGCTTCCCGATCTTCGTCTATCGTGACCATTTCATCCTTTCCCTAAGATCCCAAATTAAGAGCCTTCTTGGGAGTGTGGAGGGTGATTTTTTCGGTATAAGGGGGGTCTATCTAAATATGGTTCTTGACTGAGAAGCCTAAATCCTAGAAAATGCCATTCTGTGGAGGGTGAGAACCCGTTATTCATGGCAACCTTCAATATACCTACTTCATCGTCCGTCTTTCCCAGAAAGCATAAGGAGAGTGTAAGTGTACACTACACCCGCTCTCAATGGGCTCCACGCGGACTTATGCCTAGAGGCGGAATTGACTAGAGTCGCCACCTAGTTTGACCTAAGGAACTAGGAAGGGAGGAGAAGGGTTCTAAGAACCGTTAATTGACTCTGATGATTTGTTGCCTATGGATAGGACTTATCTGATCATACTAGAGATTCTGTGTGGGTTTGCACTGGGTTACACCCCTTAGAAGTGGCAATGACCACGACTTTGGATTGGTGCCCGAGGAAACCTCGGTCTCCAATTATCAGGATTGCCTTCTTTCAAAACCTTTTTAGAGAGATTCATTTAAAAGCCAAGGATAGGATTAGGACAGGAGGGGAGAAAACGAGTGAATGAGGCGAGTTTTCCTGCCAAGCTAGCGCAAGAAGAAGTTGGTGAATTCAGATGAGTATAGAATGAAAGAGTAGGAGTCTGATGGTTTGAAGTTGGTGAGAGCCGAAGAAGGTTTGAGTGTTTGGAGAGGTATGAAGAACACCTTAGAGGGTGAAAAGAGTTTTTGTTTGGAATGGGGTCGCACCCTAGATGGGCTGCCTACGTACTCAACTCCCTGTTGAGATCAGACCTTACGTAGTTCACGCGTTTTAGGGTTTTAGGAGTTTTGAGGATTTTTGAGGTGTCTGAGAGGTTAGTCTGTGCGACGCTAGGGTCTGTGAGACATTCGAATCTGAAAATGGTGAAGAGACTGAGATGTTCGAGTCTGTGGGGCACTCGGGCCTATGAGACTATAGAAGTTTGGAAGAGGTCGGGATTCAAGAGATGTTTCGAGTTTGGAATGATTTGAGTGAGTATGTGAGGCAATTGAAGTTTGAGTAGAAATCCCGGGCTTTTCGGATTTGAGGTTATGAAAGGGTTGATGTTTTGGGATGTTTTGAATTTAGAGTGAGATGATGGTGGACTGAATTGTTTGGAGGAATGATTGTCAAAATTGTCTCTCTTAAAGTTTTTAAAATCAAAAAAATCAGTTTTTGTTGTAAAAGGGCGGATAATCCCGAGGGATTACCCTATGTACCCCTCGAACACGACACTTAATTAATGGTAAGTGCCGAGGCTCGAAAGATGGGGCAATGAATTTATGTCGAAAAATAGGATTTAGAGAGAAACACCATGAATGAGATGTTCTCGGTCAAACCCTAATAACGTCTCTAACTCCCGGATTTTAAAACATAAAAAACCGAAAACATTGAAATCGAGCGGAAGGGAGTTAGACGATTCTAAAATCCCGGCTGCAACTAGGAAGGTCGTTACTTCCCTAGCACCCCACCTTGTAAAAATCTAGGCTGCAATTAGGGGAGGTTTGTCACCCTAATGCCCCGCCTAAAGAGATCCAGACTGCGACAGGGGAGGTTATGACCCCAGTGCCCCGCCTCGGATTTTTATTTTGGGAAGGGAGACAAGTGGTGGTCTAACCACGGATGAAATGTTTTGAAGGGGTTAGACATTTCTTGCTTCCTGAAAACGGTTTATTTTTGGGTAAAAGAAATAAGTTTGAAAACTTCTGAAGTTGTTCGGAATTCTCTGTAAAGAAACACTGATTTTGAGAAATGTTTTTAGGGGAAAACTTTCTGTATATGTGAGAAGACTTTCTGCAATGGAGAAGAGTTTTCTGTGATGTGAGAAGAGTTTTTCCTTTTTAAATTCCACGAAATGGTTTCTTTGAAAACTTGATGAGACTTGAATAAAATGATGGTTTGAAATTCTTTTTGGTTTTGGATTTTAAAAGGAATTTACAAGCAAAGTGTGGATTGGATGAAGTGTATTTGGGTTTGAGTTGAATTGAGCTTGATAAAATAGGTTCGGTTTGGATTGAGGTTCAGGCTTGAACTAGATTGAATTTTGAGTTGGGTCAAAGTTGGGTCAAGGTCAACATTTTTGGTCAAGGTCAAAGCTTGGTCAAGGTCAAAGCTCGGTCAAGGTCAAAGCTCGGTCAAGGTCAAAGCTCGGTCAAGGTCAGGGCTCGGTCAAGGTCAGGGTAAGATTCGGTCAAAGTTTGGTCAAGGCTTGTTTTTTTTTTTTTGTGGACTTGGTTTGATTTCTGTGGGGCTTGGTTTGTTTCTCTGTGGGCAGGATTGTATTTGGTAATGGGCCGAATAGCTTGGGCTAGGTAACGGGCCGAATGGCCTTGGCTAGATAATGGCCGAATGGGCCTGGGCTAGGTAATGGGCCGAATGGGCCTGAGCTAGGTAATGGGCCGAATGGGCCTGGGCTAGGTAATGGGCCGAATGGGCCTTGGCTAGATAATGGGCCGAATGGGCCTGGGCTAGGTAATGGGCCGAATGGGCCTTGGCTAGGTAATGGGCCGAATGGGCCTGGGCTAGGTAATGGGCCGAATGGCCTTGGCTAGATAATGGCCGAATGGGCCTTGGCTAGATAATGGGCCGAATGGGCCTTGGCTAGATAACGGGCCGAGATTGTTTTGGGCCAAGGATTGGACTTGGTTTGTGGCCGAGGTTGTGTTTGGGTCAAGTGTGGGCATTTGGGCCAAATTGGGTGATGGGCCGGTTTTGAGGAGTAGTGGGCCAGGCTTCGGGTTTGGGTTTTTGGCTCGGGCCAGACTGGGCCGAATTTGGGCTTTGGCTTGGGTTTCGGTTTTTGGCCTTGGCTTTGTGTTTGGGTTTTTGGCCTTGGGCTTTATGTTTGGGTTTTTGGGCTCTGGCCAAACTGGGTGATGGGCCGTTTTGAGGAGTAGTGGGCCAGGCTTCGGGTTGGGTTTTTGGGCTTTGGGCTTTATGTTTGGGTTTTTTGGGCTCGGGCCAGACTGGGCCGAATTTGGGCTTTGGGCTTGGGTTTCGGTTTTTGGCCTTGGGCTTTGTGTTTGGGTTTTTGGCCTTGGGCTTTATGTTTGGGTTTTTGGGCTCGGGCTAAACTGGGTGATGGGCCGACTTGGGCCTTGGGTCAGTTGGGGCCTGACTAAGATGTGGGCCGGACTGAGAAGTGGACCGGACTGAGAAGTGGGCCGGACTGAGATGGAATTGGGCTTTGAAAATAGATTTCTAATAAGAAGTTTGAAATTGGGCTTAAGCTATGTCTAATGAAAAAATATTTGGATTCACAAATGGATTGGATTTTGTTGATTGTACATTTTATTCTGAAATTAAAGGATGATTTGGAAAGTTTTAAGGAAACCGGGTATTCCTCGAATGGACCGTGTCTAGGACCCGTATGCATCGAGGATACCCCAAACCTAAAGCTTTCCTAAGTGGGCCTCAAGGGCCCAATAAGAGGGACAACCTAATGGGCTTTCTATGGTCACCTACCCCAGCCCGTTTGGCTGTTTATGAACTGGGCCTGAAACGAAATTAAATTTGGGCCACGGGTTACCGGGCCCAACAGGTCCAGTCCATCAAGATGAAACAACAATGTAGACATGAATTCCAAAAGCTAAGGGACCGTGCAAATAACACATATATAACATGGAGTTTAAAAAGCGATCAAGGTGGACCCTATGCATGAATTTCGAAAGTCACCTAAGCAAATTATGTACACATAAAAGGCGGTTCAGAAGCTAATACACGCAGAAACAAATCCTCAAAGCTGCTGAGTGCCAAGTCAGATTTATTTAACCCTAGACTCTCAATAGCGCACCAACAAAATGAATCCTAATGTGTGGGTTGCTAGTCAATTGTTATCCTCACACTATTCTTATCTTTCAATGGTCAAGCATAGGTCGAAATAAGAGAAAAAAGTCCGAGAGGTGTAAAATACAGAAATAACAAATTAAACTAGGAAAAGGTTATCAGATTAACACCAAACATTACTTAGTCCAGGCTAAACAGATCCTACAAACCGACAGAAATGAGGATCCTAACTGTGGGTTTCTAATTCATTGTCACTTCTCTCTATTGTGTATCTTTCAGTGGCCATGTAAGGGTTCACAAGCAAGAGAGCTAAACCAACAGGAAAAGGTAAGTATGCAGAACACGAATCATAGCACACAAAAACTGGAACGGGCTCTGAAATGAACAATCAACTGAACTCCACTTAGTCTATGCTAATCTGAAATAATTAACAGGCTCGCATGGATCTGGTGTAACCAAACTAGGAATGCAGTGTAGCTTATCCTCAAGTAAGAAACAGAGAACAAATTTAACAGAGAGCAGACATGGGTTTCAACATACAAACATGCATCAATCATCATATTTGACAGATTTTTCAGTTCAGGGTGAAATACCAGGAATGGAGATGAGCATAAAGAGTTCTCCTGCGAGAAGACTAAATCAACACAAGATAAGCAGGTTAGCTCACAATTATAAAGGGTCAGACAGTGTTCCTGGAAAGAAGAAGAACGGAGATGCTAAGATAACCAGAACTCGAATACAGCGACGCAATTTTATATTGGTCACGAATCGGAAATTTATGCAGGCCTGTGCTATCTCAACACAACATGACCAGAGGATTCTTCTGATAAAAGGACAAACAAACATCCCTGTCGATTAGTATAGAACAGAAATAGAATAGGAATAGGTAATATGCAGAGGGAACTGGATTCGAAAGAACAGAACTCCAACTCGAAATAAGAACCTGTGCGCGTAATATGCAAATCATACACCCCAGGTGTACTCTAGCAAATAGGATTAGAACCCAAACGAGTCAGAAAGAGACGTTAGTCATGAAGATATTCAAAATAGCAAAACCAGTGCGAGCAAGCAACCCACAGTGTGTCTCGAAATTGCTTCGGGTCGACAAGATAACCGAGTAAATAACCAGAATATCGTTAGCAGAATAAAAAGGAACTAGAGATTTCTCCCTCGCTTGAGCTTACAAACTGTTCGTGGACTTCAAGGTCCATACCAGTCTAGGGACATGCTCATAAAAATAGGAAACGAAATCGAACGGGGAAAGAACTCAAACCCACGTCTCGTAACCACTAGAGACAGGAGTACACGAAATTGCGATTCGAAACTCCGATCCTAGGGCTTTGGACGAAGCGAAAATAACAATGGACGCAAAACAAAAGTGGATGAAAGAACGGGACGAAGGAGTCGGCGAAGAACAATGGTGATGTTGAGTAATGGAGGGCGATACCTACGCAGTGGCAAGAAGCCTGGGAGAGATTCAGCGGGGAAGGAGCTTGAGAGCTTCGAAAATGGAGGAACGGTGAAAACGGAAGTTTTCTGGGTTTTTTGCTTCTTGGTTTCGAAAATGGAAGAACGAAGAACAAACGACCAGAATGGAATGAAAATCGGGATTGGTGTCTGCCCCCCGTAAAAACGTGGGTGACTGTAGGTTTTAAGATTGTTTTATAATGGGAGGGTATACAGATGTCAAGCTAGGGTTTCATTTGAGTCTTGGGCTCATGGACTGATTTTTTTTATTTGGACAGAGGTGGGCCTCTTCTGTGGTAAAAAAAACGGACCAAGCAGGAGGTGGAAGTAGCAAAATGAGTTCTAGCTACTCCCAGGGTCGAACTCGTGACCTTTGGCATATGTCTGCATGCCTCTACCAGTTGAGCTATAGCAACTTTCGGTAGGTGGTAGCAGAGAAACGAAATAAAATTCATGTCGCGTGCTGAAATAGATAAGGAAAAACCTCCAGCCTATGCCAGGAATCGAACCCGCAACCAACGGTTGTATGGTGAGTGCCTTGACCAGTTACGATGGGTCGAATTTCAGTATACACATGAGAGAAATAATATAGGAGCTCTAAATTCGACTGGATAACTCCTTTAAAAACGCGACAAATCCAAAAGGCACATGTACATGGAATGATAAAAAATAATGCCCGTGAAATGGGGATAAAACGCATAAAATAATACTAGTAAAGGTCACACAAAATGATAGCAACGGTGATGCTAAATGTAACGACCCCAAAACCGGCCTAGGAGTTAGGGCCGTTACACGCCGCGAGTCTACTACCTAACGTCGCAAGGCTCTAAGCAAACGAATCCCAAAACCGAGTAAGAAACTTGTATAAATACCAAAGAGTTTACAAGATCCAAATACTAATAAGTCAAATACAAAGAGGGAGGCCCGAAGGCTACACAAAGTACTAAAGCGTCCAAAGCGCAGGCAAACAAAGTCTAAAGACACATAAAATAACGAAGCTCCAGAAGGGGACGAGAAGGGAAGATCCCACGAGCTCAATCTGCAACAAAGTAAAGGGGTGAGCTAAACAGCCCAGCAAGCAGAAGACTTCCTCAAGGAAGCCCACTCAAAACAGAAGCGGAAGAATACTATAAACAGAGAGGATAGCGGAGTCAATGTAAAATAGACAGAATGAAACCACAAAACAGAGGCAGAACAGAACGGAGTATCACTTCAAATCATAGTCGGACTTTCAGAAACAGATGCAGAAGAGTGGGACACTAGTAACAAGCTAACACAACAGAAGGACTCACATAATGTCCTATGGATCCGAAGATCCCACAACAGAAGCCGTAGAGACAGCTAACAGACCCGTCGGTCAACTAACATCCCAAGGGAGACCCAAAGGAGTATAAACAGAAGGAATTCCTGCGCAGCATGCTACGGGACAGCCCGACCCGACTATCCAAGGCTCAGAAGCAAAGTAACTAGGTCCCAAAACCAAAAGCTCACAAAACAGATCTTAAGCGCATAAAAATGCATATAACCAGCATAAGAAGCTTGTACACAGATAGGGGAATCCAACCCCGCAAACGGAACTCAAAACGGAGCTAAAACGGAGAAGTTATGCTCAAAACAGTGGCATGTCCGAACTTGCGTCCGACCTTGCAAGTTCGGACAGAGGCCGAGAGTCAGAGGTCGCGGAGATACAAATGTCCGAACTTACGTCCGAACGTCGAAGTTCGGACGTAAGTCGAGAGTTAAAAGCCGGAACCATCTTCGTGTCCGAACTTGCGTCCGACCTTGCAAGTTCGGACACACGTCGAAACTTTTACGAAAAATCATCCTCGTGTCAGGTCCGAACTTTGAAGTTCGGACCGATGTTGGACACTTCAAAAGCTTCAAAAAACAAACGCGCCCGATGCACTGTCCGAACTTACAAGTTCGGACAGACGTTCGGACAGCGCGAAACTGACGAAATCCAGAGCGATCAGACGAACAGAAATCAGTCAAAATCACCATAACTCACACAAAACTCATAGAATGGTAAAATCAGTACCCTCGGGGGCTTAGCCAAACGATTAACAACGCAAAACCAATGAGGAAACACACAAAAGCAAAACGAAATCGGATACAAAACAGATATTAAAATCAATCCCCGAGGGTGAGCAAACTACCCCGATTCCATCCCCCACTTACATGAATTCGAAGCGAAGATGCTGTCCGACGTTACCCGCAACTCAACGAACAGAACACAGCGGAGGAGACGCACAATGCACCACTGATTGCAGAAGAGAAGAGACCCAAAATCAGAAAAACTGAAAACTTCCCTCTCAAACAGGAGCGGAAACCATCGGAATCGAAAGGAAACAAACCTGATTGCAGAAGAAAAGAACCCGAACAGAAGCAGCAGTAGTAATCGACCGGAACCAGCAACAATTCACACCAGAGGACCAAGTTCTCACCAAGGAAGAAGAAGAGGGAAAGAGCGTAGAAACTGTCGAGATGAAGAACACACGATTTGAAAACTGATCGTGGATTGAGAATGAGAAATAAATGACTTATTTACCTTAATAAGTCTCACCAAAATAAAAGGGAAACGACCTCCTTGCCCCGTCTTTTAATTTAAAGACTCCGGTGTCCCATCAGCTAAACACAGCACCACACAAACATAAGTAATGACATAAACCGGAATGTCATGAAATCTGAAAACGTAAAATACGGAGTATTACATCACTCCCCCCTTAAAAGGAATTTCGTCCTCGAAATTCAACATACCTCGCTGCTCGAAAAGGGAGGGAACTTGGCACGCAGCTCTTCCTCGAGCTCCCACGTCGCCTCACGCTCGGACTGATCAGACCACTGCACCTTAACCATTGGCAATGTCTTGCTACGAAGCCGACGAACATCCCGTGCTAAGATACGACCGGAACTGCCTCATAAGTGAAATCATCTCTGAGTCGAAGCTGACCATAGTCAATCACATGCGAGGATCATGTAGATACTTCCTGAGCATCGACACATGGAACACGTCATGCACTCCTGCTAGAGCTGGTGGCAATGCCAATCTGTAAGCCACCGGCCCAACCTTCCCAAGCACCTCAAAAGGCCCTACGAACCGAGGACTCAGCTTGCCTCGCTTCCCAAAACGAAACTACACCCCGAACTGGAGAGATCTTTAGATACACGTGGTCTCCCACCTGAAACTCAAGCGGACGGCGTCTCTGATCTGCATAACTCTTCTGCCGGCTCTGGGCAACCAACAAACGCTCCCTGATAGTCTTAACTTTGTCCACAGCTCCCTGCACCAACTCAGGACCTACAATCGCCCTCTCCCGCAGGTCATCCCAACAAATAGGAGATCTACAGCGCCTACCATACAACGCCTCATATGGAGCCATCCCAATGCTCGATTGGAAACTATTATTGTAGGCGAACTCAATCAATGTCACATGCTGATCCCAGCTGCCCCCGAAGTCGAGCACACAAGCCCTCAACATGTCCTCCAAAATCTGGTTCGTCCTCTCGGTCTGCCCATCTGTCTGAGGATGATAAGCCGAACTGAAAGCCAAATTC
Source organism: Limonium bicolor (assembly GCA_023374045.1). Classification (NCBI taxonomy): domain Eukaryota; kingdom Viridiplantae; phylum Streptophyta; class Magnoliopsida; order Caryophyllales; family Plumbaginaceae; genus Limonium; species Limonium bicolor. The sequence goes on along the minus strand of CM041778.1, from coordinate 172,800,581 downwards.
GTCCCTAACGCCTTATGCAGGCTTCGCCAGAAGCGAGATACAAATCTCGGATCTCTGTCCGAAACGATCGTCGCCGGCACACCGTGCAACCTCACAATCTCATCAATATACAGCCGAGCCAGGCGCTCAAGGCTGAAGGTCTTCCTCACAGGCAAGAAATGAGCTGACTTCGTCAACCGGTCCACAATCACCCATAGCGCATCGTACCCAGAAGATGTCCTAGGCAACCCCACAATAAAATCCATGCCAACACTCTCCCATTTCCACTCAGGAACGGGAAGAGGCTGCAGAAGACCCGCAGGTCGCTGATGCTCAGCCTTCACCTGCTGACAGGTTTGGCAACGAGCCACAAAATCAGAAATCTCCTCTTCATATTCGCCCACCAAAAGGATTCCCGGAGATCCCGGTACATCTTCACCCCTCCTGGGTGCACAGAATAAGGAGCTCCATGAGCCTCCTGCATAATCTCCCGCCTAAGGTCGCCTCCACTAGGCACACAAACTCTGCCCCTGAAGCGTAGACAATCATCACTGGACACAGAAAACTCTGACTCCTGCTCATCTGCCAACTTCTCTCTGATCTTACACAACTCAGCATCAGCCTTCTGACCCTCTCTGATCCGCTCAATCAAAGTAGACTGGACCTGAATCGAAGCAATCATCCCAACACGGTCAGACCGAACAACCCAAATGCCCAAACGCTGAAGCTCAAAAGCAGACCTCTGAACCCTGACAACGAACAAACAAGACCAGGAGCACCCCTACGGCTCAAGGCATCCGCCACCACATTCGCTCTATCCGGATGGTAGAGGATCTCCAGATCGTAGTCATGTAACAGCTCCAGCCAGCGCCGCTGTCTCAAATTCAATTCCTTCTGCGTGAACAGATATTTGAGACTCTTGTGATCCGTGTAGACCTTACACGTCACCCCATACAAATAGTGCCGCCAGATCTTCAGAGCGAAGACCACAGCAGCTAGCTCCAAGTCATGGGTAGGATAATTCTTCTCATACGGCTTCAACTGTCGTGACCCATACGCTACCACCTTTCCCTGCTGCATCAGAACACACCCTAGCCCTCTGTGGGAAGCGTCACAGAACACCTCAAAGCCCTCTGTCCCAGAAGGCAACGTCAAAATCGGAGCCGAAGTCAACCTCTTCTTCAACTCCTGAAAGCTCTCCTGGCACGCCTCACTCCAATCAAACTTGACATCCTTCCTAAGAAGACGAGTCAAGGGGATACAATCTTAGAAAAGCCTTCCACGAACTTCCTATAATACCCAGCCAATCCTAAGAAAACTGCGCACCTCAGACACACTAGTGGGCTTCGCCCACTCCATAACGCCTTAATCTTCTCTGGGTCCACTGATATGCCATCCTTCGAAACACGTGCCCAAGAAACCACCACCTATCCAACCAGAACTCACACTTCTTCAATTTAGCATACAACTCCTTCTCCTTCAACGTCTGTAGAACCATCCTCAGATGCTCCTCATGCTCCTCAGCACTCTTGGAGTACACCAAGATGTCGTCAATAAACACAACTACGAAAGAATCCAAGAAAGGTTTGAAGACTCTGTTCATCATATCCATAAGAACGACGGGGCATTGGTCAAACCAAAAGGCATGACCAAGAACTCATAATGCCCATACCGGGTCCTAAATGCAGACTTAGGCACATCCTCGGCCTTAATCTTCAGCTGATGATATCCAGAACGCAAGTCGATCTTCGAGAAGACTGTCGCCCCTGCTAACTGGTCAAAGAGATCATCAATGCGGGGAAGAGGATACCGATTCTTGATGGTAACCTTATTCAATTCCCTGTAGTCAATGCACAATCTGAAGGAGCCATCCTTCTTCTTCACGAACAACACAGGTGCTCCCCATGGAGACACACTAGGGCGAATGAAGCCCTTATCCAGAAGATCCTGCAGCTGCACCTTCAGCTCCTTAAGCTCTGCCGGACTCATGCGATAGGGAGCCTTAGAGATAGGCTGAGTCCCTGGCGCTAACTCAATAGAAAACTCCACCTCACGATCAGGTGGTAGTCCTGGCACATCGTCCTGGAACACCTCAGGAAACTCGCACACAATGGGTATATCCTCCAGCCGGGATCCCTCCTTAATCTCAGGTACAAAGCAGAGAAAACCCTGGCAGCCCTTCCTCAAGGAACGGACTGCCTGCATAGCAGACACCAACACAGGAGCACAAGGAATGGAATTCCCCACAAACGCAAAACGGGTCTCACCCGGTCTATCAACACAAACTCTCCTAGCTGCACAATCTATCTGGGCATGGTGCTCTGCTAGCCAGTCCATGCCCAAAATCACATCGAAGCAAGACATACGCATAGGGATCAAATCAGCAGACAAGTTCCTATCCATAATCACTACCGGAACCGACTTACACACAGAATCAAGTACACAAGCAGGTACGCCACTCAGCGGGCTAGAAATACACAAATCACATCACAGGGCACAGCAGACAACCCGAGACTACCCACTAAATCAGCAGACACAAAGGAGTGGGTAGCTCCTGAATCAAACAAGCAGAAAAACTGGCTGAGAAGAGATCTGAAGAATACCTGACACTACTCGGCCTGAGTCACGGTCTCGCTCACCAGCTAGAGCGTACACACGAGCCTGGGTCTGGGGCTTCTTCTGATCAGTCTTCTGCCCGGACCCTGAACCAGCTCCTCGGCTCTCAGAACCGCCACTGCTACCTCCACTTTAGCCTGTGGACACTGGGCAATGCGATGATCCAACGAGCCACACTTGAAGCACGCCCCCGACTTCCTGTAGCACTCCCGCCCAGGATGGAAACGGTCACACTCTGCACACTTCTCCACAGCAGGGGATGCTGATGAAGAAGAACCCCGGTCTCCTCTATACTTCTTCTTCTGAGAAGAAGGCTGCTCACGCCTCTCGGGCTCCTCCACACGACCTCCTCTTCTGGTCCTGCCCTTATCGGGCCTCTGGTCCCTCTTCTCATACCGCTGCCTAGCCTGCAGCTCAGACTCCACCACCAACGCCACATCGGCCACATCCCAGAAAGTCTTGTGGCGAAAGGTGCCACAGCAGCTCGACTGTCACCCCTCAACCCAGCCTCAAACTTCCTAGCCTTCCGGTTATCATCTGGCTTCAGGCACAAACTTCGAAAGGGAAATAAACTTCCTCACATAGTCATCCACAGACATCTCCTTCGTCTGGCGAAGTCTCCCATACTCTACAATCTTCTGATCACGAAAGACGTCGGGATAGAACTGCTGGTTGAAGCAGCCCCTAACTGCTCCCATGTCCATGGGTGGGGGTACTTCCCTTCGACCGACTTCCACCACTCCTTCGCCTCCGACTGAAACATGAAGGTAGCAAATCCGACTTTCTGATCCTCCTCACATCCCATGACCCGCAGAAGGTCCTCATGGCAGTGATCCAGTGGCTCGCCTCCTGTGGTCACCACTAGCATCGAAAGAAGTGGCTTTAGCTTCAGAACTCCTGAAGCGCCTTCACGGTGTTGCCCCCCGCTTACCGGCTCCTGCCGCCTGACCAGCAGTGGGCCCCTACAGTCTGCACACCTGGGTCACCACCTGCTGCACAATCTCTCAATGTCCCCCTGGGGAGCATCGCCTGCAGCTGCACCACGTCCTGAACGTCGGGGAGGCATACTGAAGATACAACATCAAAACTTATCAGAAACCATCAAGCATCAAACAGCAGACCCTTCAAACACCCACACATGCAGACAAAACTCCACAGACACCAAAGAACGAGCACCTGGCTCTGATACACTAAATGTAACGACCCCAAACCGGCCTAGGAGTTAGGGCCGTTACAACGCCGCGAGTCTACTACCTAACGTCGCAAGGCTCTAAGCAAAACGAATCCCAAACCGAGTAAGAAACTTGTATAAATACCAAAGAGTTTACAAGATCCAAATACTAATAAGTCAAATACAAAGAGGGAGGCCCGAAGGCTACACACAAAGTACTAAAGCGTCCAAAGCGCAGGCAAACAAGTCTAAAGACACATAAAATAACGAAGCTCCAGAAGGGGACGAGAAGGGAAGATCCCACGAGCTCAATCTGCAACAAAGTAAAGGGGTGAGCTAAACCCCCAGCAAGCAGAAGACTCCTCAAGGAAGCCCACTCAAAACAGAAGCGGAAGAATACTATAAACAGAGAGGATAGCGGAGTCAATGTAAAGACAGAATGAGACCACAAAACAGAGGCAGAACAGAACGAGTATCACTGCAAATCATAGTCGGACTTTCAGAAACATGTAGAAGAGTGGGACACTAGTACAAGCTAACACAACAGAAGGACTCACATAATGTCCTATGGATCCGAAGATCCCACAACAGAAGCCGTAGAGACAGCTAACAGACCCGTCGGTCAACTAACATCCCAAGGGAGACCCAAAGGAGTATAAACAGAAGGAATTCCTGGCAGCATGCTACGGGACAGCCCGACCCGACTATCCAAGGCTCAGAAGCAAAGTAACTAGGTCCCAAAACCAAAAGCTCACAAAACAGATCTTAAGCGCATAAAAAATGCATATAACCATAATAGAAGCTTGTACACAGATAGGGGAATCCAACCCCGCAAACGGAACTCAAAACGGAGCTAAAACGGAGAAGTTATGCTCAAAACAGTGGCATGTCCGAACTTGCGTCCGACCTTGCAAGTTCGGACAGAGGCCGAGAGTCAGGGTCGCGGAGATACAAATGTCCGAACTTACGTCCGAACGTCGAAGTTCGGACGTAAGTCGAGAGTTAAAAGCCGGAACCATCTTCGTGTCCGAACTTGCGTCCGACCTTGCAAGTTCGGACACACGTCGAAACTTTTACGAAAAATCATCCTCGCGTCAGGTCCGAACTGAAGTTCGGACCGATGTTCGGACACTTCAAAAGCTTCAAAAACAAACGCGCCCGATGCATTGTCCGAACTTACAAGTTCGGACAGACGTTCGGACAGCGCGAAACTGACGAAATCCAGAGCGATCAGACGAACAGAAATCAGTCAAAAATCACCACTAACTCACACAAAACTCATAGAATGGTAAAATCAGTACCCTCGGGGGCTTAGCCAAACGATTAACAACGCAAAACCAATGAGGAAACACACAAGCAACCACATCGGATACGAAACAGATATTAAAATCAATCCCCGGGGTGAGCAAACTACCCCGATTCCATCCCCACTTACATGAATTCGAAGCGAAGATGCTGTCCGACGTTACCCGCAACTCAACGAACAGAACACAGCGGAGGAGACGCACATGCACCACTGATTGCAGAAGAGAAGAGACCCAAATCAGAAAAACTGAAAACTGCCCTCTCTCAAACAGAGCGGAAACCATCGGAATCGAAAGGAAAACCAAACCTGATTGCAGAAGAGAAGACCCGAACAGAAGCAGCAGTATTAATCGAACCGGAACCAGCAACAATTCACACCAGAGGACCAAGTTCTCACCAAGGAAGAAGAAGAGGGAAAGAGCGTAGAAACTGTCGAGATGAAGAACGCACGATTTGAAAACTGATCGTGGATTGAGAATGAGAAATAAATGACTTATTTACCTTAATAAGTCTCACCAAAATAAAAGGGGAAACGACCTCCTTGCCCCCGTCTTTTAATTTAAGACTCCGGTGTCCCATCAGCTAAACACAGCACCACACAAACATAAGTAATGACATAAACCGGAATGTCATGAAATCTGAAAACGTAAAATCGGAGTATTACAATAAAACGACAAGAAAGTCAAAGGAAATAATAAGTAAAAATAAATAAATAATAAAGTATGAGTCATCGTGCACATAACATAATACAGAGTAAAAACAAATGGTGAAATATTTTAAAACAAAAGCAACAAAATAAGTATACAAAATGAAGTCGGTTAAAACGGATTACAATAAAAGCTCGTGCTCCTTTCTCATAAAATGTGAGATTTTAAAGATTAGTAAAAGGAAATCCCTTTGATCGAAAAACGGGGACGACCACCTTGTTTTTTTTTTGCTGAACAATAAATATGAGGAGTGAGATTTTTAGTGTCTACAGGAGCATTAGAGGAAACAACTGGAATCACTGATTCATAGGCGTAGCAGCTTGGACAATAGGCAATGGAACCGGACTTTGGGTTTGCATCCTCTACCCATGGTAGATGTTGAAAACATTGAGAGAAGGGAGAGTTTCTCTTCCATTACCCATATAAGGTTCATTTTTTATTAAAGAAGATTCATTTTGTTAATAAATAAAATTTAATTAAAAAGCGTAATATATACTCATTCTAAAACATAAATTTTAAATTTACCAAAACATATTCATGATGCATATTGTTTTAAAAAGAACACGAATGATGAACACTGGTATATTTTTTTATTTTTGCACCTATATTTTGTAAGTTATAATATTTTAAAAAAATTATTGTTTTTTCTCTCCCTACTAATAAAACTACATTCAGACCCAATACTCCCGTACTCGTGTATGTTTTTCTTTTTTTTCTTTTTTCCTACATTTCTTCTCCGATAGATTGTTAATACGTGACACAAATCACACCATCCTAACCGATAAAGAATTAGTTATATAAATTAGATTTATAAAATTATTTAATATTAATATTGAAGTCAAACAATAAACAGAACAATCGAGAGAGATAAGTAGTCCAATAAATTGGAAAGAGTGTAAAATGATGTTGTGTGTAACCTAGAGTTGACAAAGTAATTCTGATCCAGCGAGTGCTCCGAAAAATCCTGAAATTCCGGTTCAAAAAATTTACCTTGGAAAAAAACATAGACAAATAAAAAAAAAGTAGACTAATTTTGATAAAAAAAATTTTTACCTGCGCGTAGATTGACTCTAGAGAGTCAACCTTGACTTATTATTATCTATAAATCTTTTAAAAATTAAAATATAATATATATATTTATATACGTTCATATATATATATATATATAATATATTAATATTTATTGCAAAAGTAAAAAAGAATCTGCAGACTTGACAAAATTTCAAGTAAATGGGCTTAAAATTCGAGGTCAAAGCCAGCTAAATCCGGGGCGTTACCCGAATCATATGCTATAGTCTAACAAAAGGTTCCCAAAACACTCAGGGACATGTCCAAGCGTCTCGGATAATATAACTTGTCTGATGTCACAAACGTTGGCTCTTGGTCTTGGACCATAGATATCTGGTTCGTTTGTGGTATCTGTCTGCGTTGAAACAACATTCTGTATCTATTTCAATATCGATTATAATATAATATTTCAATGTCATATTTTGACAGCTATCAAAAACAACTCACAACAGTGTGTAGAAACTTCTAAGAATCCTGCCACCCGAAGCTATAAGGAAAACATTCTCGGAGCACTTTTGACAAGTTTTCACGGCGAATAAGAAAAGAGGGGAATTCAAAGGCACATCTTGGAGCATCTAAAGGTTTATTATATTCTAGCAGGTGTGTTACTAAACATGGCATGTATATGTTGTATTGTAGACTGACTGTAGTGTCGAGATTTCAGTCCGTCCTCATGAAGTAATAAAAGTGTAAGCGCTAGATTCATTAGTCTCGGATGCAACAACTCTTCATTTGCAGATGAGAGCTTGTTTCACATTTTAAAAACTGTGGCCTTGTCTTGTATATACATCTCAGTTCTACAAATAAACTTCTCTTTTCCTTACATTTTGTAGAGAGGATATCAAGTGTATTGGTATCTTGAGGAGGAATGGAATTCCATAGTATTCAGCCTTCATACTTGTTCCAGTAAATGTGGGGTAAGTGTTAAAACTTATGAAGGCATCTTGTGTATCGAATTAGATTATCCGAAAATACCAGCTTAATGCTTTTAAGTTTTCTCCGCTTATCGCTTAAATTAATGACAACTAATCATTATGGTGCTAAACTATGCTAGTAGAGTGTTTCTCATCAATAGAGTTCTGATAAACAATAGGACCGCCGTAATAGTAGTAGTTCTGCATAGGCAGCTCTGTATGAGTTTTGCTATATACGTTGTAGTTGTACCATACCAAAAAAGACAAATTTATAGGCACGCCGACCGACCACTATATATGCTGAAAGAGGCTAATTGACGCAAGAGTACAGACTGTGCTTTGAGATAGTTGTATATATATAAAATATAGTATTCGTCTTTCTTCAGTCTCTAACCATGTCTCTTTACCGGCCAGCCGGCATCTCCTTTTTTAATATTCTTATATAGCAAGAAGAATGACGACATACAAAATTCTATTTTCTTGTTAAGAAGTAAAGTAAACAAAAACACATTGATTCGGGCCAACTCACGGCCTACGTACCTAAACCCATCATCCATCAGCCCGACTCAAACCAGATCATATCAAACCCAATAAAACATAACGGCATTACGAGATCAACCGACTACGCCCCTGGAGCCGCATCCTTAACCTTACTTTGAATGTATCCCCCATACTCCCTAGCATAATCCTTAACATGGCTAGCAGTATCCGCAATCCTACTCCTGGCATAATCGACCCGATCGGATCCGGTGGGTGTAGTCCCTTAAAGTACCGGTAAAGCCAGGATCCCAACGCCACCGACGCGACCGCAACGGAACAGAATACTAAAAAACTAGCAATGAGGAGGAAGAGGACAGTACCGATCGGAAGCCAAATCGGAGTGGAGAGGACGATAATCGGGGAGAATAAGATCAGGCCGATAGTGGCAGCGGTTGCGGAGATGCAACCTAGCATAAATAGGACGCCGACCGAGACGACTAGGGTTAGGATACCTAGTAGTTGTGTGGAGTTAGGGGCATGGTGACGAATCCTTTGAAGGATTGAGCGGAGCCATCACCGTAGGGAGTTGAGCGAGGTGGTGGACGGGAGCGATCTACCATTGGTTGAACATCTGCCATCGGGTGAAGATTGGGGTGAACTGAAGAAGGGGAAATTTTGAGACCAGGTAGAGAAAACAGAGTGTCTGTGTTGGATCGGTGAATGGGAGAAGAGACGAAACCGAATGTGGGGAAAAGGAGAAAAGGGAGAAGGCACGTGGAGGGTGGTTCGGTCTTTTTGTTAGCATGCAGGGATCCACGTGGAGAGGAACAGAACGGAGAGGACAGAGGTGAGCCGTGGTATTATATTAATGTAACAACTGTTTTATTTTATTTGTTTCATTTTCATCTTTCTCTGTTAGTTTTTTGCACATTTTACTCCAATATTAAACTATAAGATAAAATAAATTTATAAAATAATTTTTATAATTTATACTTTTGAGACCTAACGATTTATTACAAAAATGAATTTATAAAATTATATCATCTTATATATTAATTATTTAATTCAAACAACAATCAATAATAATCGTACAGCGGGATTATAGATTTATCTTATATATTAACTCTTTTTAAAATTTTGCTTTGTAAAAAAAAGACTTTTTCATATCTATTTATCACGAGGGAGGGAGTAATAATAGAGCTGAATTACGAGCTTGGCAACGGTCGTCAAATCTGGGTAACTTTGCCAGCTTCGCCGATAAGTTTCACAAACTTTACTATTTGTGTTAGCTTTGGCCGTGTGTGCAGCTTCTGATTCTGTTTTCTGGCATTCTTATTGTCGGTAGAGCAACTATCATACGATGGATGTTTATTCATTAGAACGGATCATTCGATACAATAACAAGAGTGGAAAGGTACAATTAGGTGAACAGAGGAGCATTGTCTCTAATTTCAACATTTTAATTCAGCTCCGGCATACATTTCATATTACACACACATAGTGACTCTTTCTTCTTGTGTATATTTATAACATGATGATACGCGTGTAATCAGTTCGTCTAACTTTTTTTGATGAACAATTAATCATGCCCAGCCAGGATAACAACAAACTACTACTATAATTCAAACACCACCGATACACCATTCTTCCGCCAACACTTGCTTCAGTTTCCCCGTTTCATTTTCCGGCAACGTTACATGAACCAGTAATTCATCTCCTTCCTCCTTCCCTGGCATAACAACAACCAAACCTTCCTCCCCAACACCATCCAAAAAACAGTTAACAAACACAGGCTTTTTCCCTCTCAACTCAAACCCATACCAATCCACTTTACTCTCCATATAATCCACAAACGTCAAATTAGCACCATAAACCACCAAATCCACCATCCCAGCCTCTTCCCCACCATCTCCTCTATCCTAAACCGCTCATCAACTCCCCCATCTTTCACTAATCCAGCCAAGTACACCCGATCAGCTTCCCTGACCGTTTCAACTACTTCCACCACTCCCACAACTTGCGTATTCCCTAACAGATCCATCCCACTCCTTTTCCTGATCATCTCATCATCATCCGAACTACTTCTCACTACCGTCACTCTCTTCGGCTCTTCTCTCACATCCCGTGTCTTGGCAATAGACTTCCACATGACTGCACAGATGGCATCGAAGGCGGAAACTCGACCTGTCGTTTGGATGTGGGCTAACTTTGGTGATGTTAGACGGAAGGAGAGGGTTTCCGTTTTGTGAGTAGTGGGGACTACCCAGTTATCACCGACTGGATGAGTAGTTGTTTTGACGGAGAGTGGGTATGGGCCAAGAGTAGACTTTGGGCTTGTAGAGCCTTTAATGTGGTTTGATGTAGTGGAGGGTTTGGATAGGTTGGGTATGAGTGGGCTTGATACCGGATAAGAATTTGGCCCATACGTTGATGAATTTGTAGCGGAGTATGCGTCTCCAAGGACGTGGGCCCAGCTCATGCCTAGTGAGATTCCTCCGCATTTCAGGAAGGTTAACTGTAGACAGTTGTCATTTATGATTGTTAGTAAATGCGTAGGGTGGCTGAGACATTCATTTAATGAGAAGTTGTACTAAATTAGGTAGATGTTGCTTGCTTTATTTAAGTACGGTGGTAGTTGCATAGTAAGAAAGAGAGTAGCAGAGTGAGCTGTACAGATCTGAGTGGAGAAAATTTCTTGTTTATTGTTTTGTTTTGAAGGGGAAGGGATACCTAACTCGTTTATTGTTAACGGCCACTACCCTAGTAAACACTAGTATTAATTACTGATCAATTTAATAAGTACTATCATTCTTATTACGGACCAAGTAAAGATAGAAGTATTTTTTTTCTTCAGTATTTAAGCGAAACAAAGACGCGACTCAAAAGATTGTTTAGCCTAATTAGAAGTATATATATATATATAATTAATAATATACCTGTAAAAGCACTTGCGGGGAGAAAGTGAGTTCAGGCCCAAGGACTTGGTTAGGCACAAGGAGACGATGAGATTCACCATCACAAGATGGAAGATCAACTTTAACCATATCAATCCACTGTTGTAGTGTAAAGTCACTTTAGCTTCAACAAACCTAATACCACAGTCATTACACTTGACATAAGGACGGCCAGGAGCGGGAGCAGAGTCACGACGGAAGCGACCACATGACTCATAGTAATAGTTAAGCCAGATGAAGGAACTCTCCTTAAAGTCACGGACAGTGAGTCCCGTAACGGACTCAGCAGGGAAAAAGTAAACTAAGCGGAGATAATGGAGTTTCATGGCTAAATCCATATCTGTTGGGTGGTACTCCACATCTTGACCTGTTACGTTGCCTGGACCTACTGATGAGAGCTTTATGTTGTAGATGAGTCGTGGTGGTGGTTCTTCGTCTGTTGATGTTTGGGTAACCATGGTTGTAATAAGATGTAATTGCTTTGCTAGCTATTCACTGGTTTTTTTTGTATGGTTTGAGAGAGTGAAGGTTGAGTTATGTGTATATATATATATATATGCAAGCGGGAGTGGTTCAGATCAGATATAGCCCATAAGGGTAAATCTATAATTTAAGGGAGTTGAATATATACTGTATGTATATATCACCATTTTGAGTGTAGAGCGAAAGCATGGGAGTTGGCTGACTGGGTTGATGATGCCTTAAAGATGCGGTTGAGACAGGTGAGGAGATGGATGTCGTTTTCTTTCTATTTTAATCAACCGTCAGAAAAGAAATCAGTGAAGATAAACTACAAATAGGAAATAATGTTTGCATATTAGGTAGCTAGGTTGGATTCAGAGGCTAGGGTTACACTCTGTGTGGATATATCTGGTTAAGTGGCACTGGACAAGTATATGCATGTTACAATGTACGTGACATGTAGTATATACATTGCTTTCATTTTCTTTTTCTTTTTTCGATGCAAGATTCCAGTGAACTTTTTTTTTTTTTTCCGAAGCAAAAATTTCAGAATTTCCATTTTAGAAAGGTAAACCCGCTATGGAATGGAATGCAAAGCAAAGGTTTCAGAACTTCCATTAAAGAAAGCGAAACCTGCTATGGAATGGAATGGAAAGTGAGTGATTTTTTTTTTTTTATTTAAAGATCGAAATGTCACTAATTTGATCAAAGAAGAAGGCAAATTAATGAAGCCAGCTCAACCAAATCCTTTATCCATCTTCATATAAAATTGGAAGAAAAAAAGGGTTGACTAGTTGGTGATACTTGTCGCTTGTGCTCTCCTATTTAAGGATTCCCCACTTGTCCGATACTAACCTGTATCAATAGTACGTAATCTACTTGTATTGGATTTTTGGGCGGATTCAATTTATTAAATCAACGTACTAACCGGGACAATTCAAATCCTTTCTTTTTCACCCACAACAAGATGATAAAATACATTAAAAGCACCGAAATACAAGTTAAAGATCGAAATGTCACTAATTTGCTCAAAAGAGAGAGGCAAATTAATGAAGAAGCCATCTCTTGTTGTTTACTCAACGAAACGCGCCATATTACAATAGGGAGATGAGTATTTTGGTCTTTTATCATTTATTTTGTCATTTTATGCTTTATACTATTATAAAACTTTAAAATGTTATTGTTTATTAAATATAAGTCCAAATAACATAAAATTTATATCATTTTTTATCATAATTTGAGCTCTTCAAAATAAGACCAAACATGAATATGTTTTGATAAATTTTATTTTTTTTATTTTTTGTATGTACATAGATTTTTAAAATTCATTGTGAATCTTAAGTTTACAAAAAGAATCAAAAGTTGTTAAAATGTGAATCGAAGGTTGTTAAAAAGTGAATCACAGAGCTGCGTAAAACTGAATAAAAGATTTTTAAAAAAGGTGAATCTCATAAACAGAGATTGTTTAACTAAAGTGATTTTGATTGTTTGACTAGTGTGAATCAGAGGTTTAGAAAAGTGAACCAAAAGTTGTTAAAAAGTGAATCACAGAGCTGTGTAAAACTGAATAAAAGATTTTTAAAAAAGGTGAATCTCATAAACAGAGATTGTTTAACTAAAGTGATTTTGATTGTTTGACTAGTGTGAATCAGAGGTTTAGAAAAGTGAACCAAAAGTTGTTAAAAAGTGAATCACAAGTTGTTACAAAGTGAATAAGAGTAATAAGAAAAGTGAATCTCATAAGCATAGATTATTTAACTAAAGTGATTAAGAGGTTTAAGAAATGTGAATCAGGGGTTTTTATAAAGTGAATCGTGAGTTTAAGAAAAGTGAATAAGAGTTTAGGAAAAGTGGTTATCATAAATAGAGATTGTTTAACTAAAATGAATATAAGAGGTTTTAGAAAAGTGAATCGGGGGATTAAGAAAAGTGAATCAAAGGTTTTTTAAGGTGAATCAAAGGTTTAAGAAAAGTGGATATTTAGTTTAATACTAGTAAAAGTTAATCGTACCCCAAACTTATGCGAGAGTGAATTTTAGGGTGTTTGGGGGGTAGGGTAATCTTTTTGGTATTAGTCCACACTTTATATTGTCATTGCTAACTCGACAATTTTTAGGTTTGTGGTTTAGGTACAACCCATAAAAATGCAGTTTTTAGAGTGTTTGGGGTAAGATTCATTTTGTTAATGAATAAGGTTCATGTTATTATTAAAGAAGATTCATTTTGTTAATGAATATGATTCACTTAACAAATATGTAATATATACTCCTTCTAAAATATGAAATTTAAGTTTACCAAAACATATCCATGATGCATCTTGTTTTGAAGAGCACGAAAATGATGAGCAATGGTATAATTTTTTTTTGATTTTGCACTTATAGTTTGTAAGTTATAACATTTTGAAAAAAATACAATTTCTCGCTCCTACTCACCTACCCTCCCCCTCCCTCCCGCATGTGACTATTCTCTCTCTTTTTTTTTCCTTTTCCTAGTGTTGATATGTGCACAATCTCCATATTCTAATATGACACCAGCTCCATGCTCTCCATCCTGCAACGGAATCCTTTATCCATCTTCATACTCCCTCTGTCCCGTAGACAGAGTCCGATTACTATTTCCTTTTTGTCCCAAAGGGGTGTCTGATATAGTCTTATCAAATTGTATCTCCTCACTACTTTCTTTAATTTTCTTAATCCTTGTGCAAAAGGAAATGGGACACTGCAGGTGAGAGGGGTGTGACGGAGGGAGTATAAAATTGGAAGAAAAAAAAGGGTTGACTAGTTGGTAATACTTGTCGCTTGTGCTTCTCCTCTTTAAGGATTCCCCAGTTGTCCGATACTAACCTGCATCAATAGTACGTAATCTACTTGTATTGGATTTTTGGGCGGATTCAATTTATTAAATCAACGTACTAACCGGGACAATTCAAATCCTTTCTTTTTCACCCGCAACAAGATGATAAAATTACATTAAAAGCACCGAAATACAAGTTAAAGATTGGCTCTCATATTGATCCATCAACTAGAATACTCTTGATAACGGCCGTGACCACAGGGTTTTTTCTTTTCATGGAAAGACAGCCTTGAGCATGGACAGATTGAAAAATTATATCCCCCATTTTTTTATCACATAATTTTTTTTCAAATTATTTCATTTTCAAATATTATCTATTAAAAAAAAAGAAGAGAGTAGTGAATGCAAAGTTATAAATTCGGGAAACAACCTACCCGTTTCACCCCCTGAAATCTAGGGGTACAAGAAGAAGGGGTACAGTTAATTAGTTGCCGCAACATTAAATACCCAGCGGTGACTTGGAAATACTCACTCATCCATTGCTACCACATTCATGATTCATTCATCAATTTCTTTTCTTGTTACTTCGCTATCCAATTTACACGCTGTCTGGCAATTTGCTTTCTTGATAAATAAATTTGTGTACCATATAATTAACAATGTATTCACAACCACCACCAAAGAAAATTAATTCATCAAACGCCACTAGAAAAATTCAAAATGTTCACTACTACAAATAAATTTAAAATTTGCGGAAGAAGTAAGACTGACATTAGTAAGAAACTCAATATAATCAGATTGCACTCTTAAGCAGCCAAAGAAAGGTGGTCATCATGAAGGCCAAGACTTTACCGTACAATTAGAAAAAAATCAAACTGTACCATCACTTAGCAACCAATTCCAGCTTATCACCTTGTTTACCCTGAGATAGTAAAGTCATCTTGCTTCTTCGTGCAAGAAGGAAACCGAAATTCACTACAACATAAGGCCAATATCAGGTTGTTCAAAAAGCTCTTCCTCTCTTCTGAAACTTAGAGAAAGCACCAACGACAAAAGGAAACCCAAAAGAGAAGACCCTCATCCCCTGAATGGGATAGGGAGTATGGACCCCACTACCACCAAAATCCATATTCGCAGAAGTCTCATTTACAATACAAACAAAAATCGATCTCTTTTTCTAGCATGAATAAAACACTAGGGCCTTTCTTCTTCCCTGCATAGGATTTACCACTGAGATCCCGACAAGAAGAAGGAAAGGGAACCATCCTTCCCAACCATAGCCAACTACTATTATTATTCAAAGTTCCAGTGCACAAACATTCTGAAAAATTAATGACCCTGGCTCGAATAGGCAAGAACATCCTTACATCGCCCAAGGAAGAATTCAGCCCAGACATCGAGTAAAGACTGAACAGGCGGATCTCATCACTATTTGTTAGGATTATTAATTGTATTTCCTAGTTTACTCTTTTACCCCTCCTTGCCTCTCAACGGTTATATCCCGTAGGATATATATTGTAATCGCTCTCTCTCAGATTAGACATATATAACATCTTCTTTTACTTAAGCATGTTTACTGTTGGCTCTTCTCTTCACTCTCGATTCAGTTCCTCCCATCCTCCTCGCATCTGCATCTCGATCTCATTCTCCCCATAATCAAACATGGTATCAGAGCAGGCGATCTACGCCTGATTTGTTGCAAATCCAAATGACGACAGATTCAGAGGAGAATGAGTCTGAAGACGAAGGCGTTGAATCTTCGGAAACTGAAGCAGAGAGCGACGAAGAGGAGAAGAGGAGAAAACGCATAAACTCCGATCCTCTAGTTGTTTCCAATTCGGAAAATCCAGGGATTCAACTTACCTCTGTCAAATTTAATGGAACTGGATTCCAGATCTGGAAGAAGAAAGTTGAGATATGCTTTTAGCGAAGAACAAAATCAAACTCATCGACGACACCTTGAGGAGATCAACTGTCGCTAAACATCGACGCGATGCATGGGATCGATGTGATGGCCTTGTCCGATCTTGGATTCTCGCCAGTCTGGACTCTTCAATTGCGGATAGTGTCGTCTCCAGTGCTACCTCTCACGAGATGTGGAAAAGGCTCACGAAAAGGTACGATCAAGTCGATGGAACTAGAATGTTCGAATTAATTCGAGACTTGTCTAAAATTGAGCAAGGAAACTCCACTATTACGGAGTATTTCACAAAATTAACTAGCATCTGGGATGATATTTCTGGATGATGAATGTTCCCCCTTGCTGTTGCGGGTATAGTCGTAAGATGACTAAACATACTGAGAACCAGAAGCTCTTTGCTTTTCTTCTTGGCCTGCGCGAAGAATTTGTCAACATTAGGGGTAATCTATTGATGAAGAAACCCCTTCCAAGCGTTGACGATGCGTACGCTATTATTCTACAAGAAGAACGACAAAGAGCCACTGGAAAAACCACAAAGGACAGTACAGAAACTTCCTTTGCCAACAATGCAAGTAGAGGGGAACAAAGTCGTGGCGACAAACCAAAGATTCGTCGTGATAAAGAAGGTACCGGAAAGAATTGCAAAGAAGTTTGTGGACATTGCAGGAAAACTGGCCATTTGAAGCGTGACTGTTTTGAGCTTCGAGGCTACCCTGAGTGGTGGAAAGGGCCAAGAGTTGCTACCTCTGTCAACAATGCTGAGCAACGATCTACAGGGAGTGCCAACACCTCCGGTCTGAATATTGAGAAACTCAACAGACTATGCGATTTCTTTGAGAAATCCGGATGCATTCCAGAAAAGATCACTGTAGGTAGCAGCGCTTCTAGTGCTAAAACTTTCTCCAACTTTTCAGGTACTGTCTATACTCAATCTTTGGCTGTTCATCACAAATACTGTAAATCTCGTTGGCTCCTTGATTCTGGTGCTAGTGATCACCTTATTGGTGATGAGAACTTGCTGATTAACAAAAGAAAACTTGCTGATAATCATTATGTGACCTTACCGAATGGGAATAATGAAATGATCAATACTGTTGGTTCTGTGCAGATTACTGGAAGTTTTCGATTAGATGATGTACTTTGCGTTCCCAGTTTTAAACTTGCTTTAATCTCTGTTAGCAAGTTAATCTCTCAGATTGGTTGTGCTATTACCTTTGATGCTAACAGCTGCTTCATGCAGGTCCCTACTTGGACGAATAAAAAGAAGATTGGTCACAGAGATGATGGTCTTTACATTTTGGACATTGAGTCTTTAGATGAAAGTTTTGATGTCTGTAATAATGTTTGTGATATTTCTCATGACAGATTCTCTCATGCCCTCTCTAACAATCTTTCTGTTTCTAAACTTTGGTTTTGGCATAAGAAAATGGGGCATCCCCCCATCAGCAAGATGATTCACATGGGTCTTATAAATAAACAAGATGTTCCTGTCGATTTTGTATGTGATATTTGTTTTAGGGCCAAAGGGCACCGATTATCCTTCCCTCATTCTAGCAATAAGTTTCAGCATTGCTTTCAACTCATACACATCGACATTTGGGGTCCCTGTTCAACCATTAATCATGACGGTAGTCGTTTCTTTCTCACCATAGTTGATGACGCTAGTAGGAGTACGTGGGTGATTCTGATGAGACAAAAATCAGAAGCACCACAACATATCAGAAACTTCATCCATATGGCAGAACGTCAGTTCAACAAGATCGTGAAAATTGTTCGATCCGACAACGCTTATGAGTTAGGATCATGCAAAATTTTGCGGGAATTCTTTCATGATAAGGGCATCATTCATCAAACCACGTGTGTCTACACACCTCAACAAAACGGTGTAGTCGAACGGAAACACCGTTATCTTCTTGAAATAGCCCGGACTCTCTTCTTTCAATCCGGTCTTGAATCATGTTATTGGGGCGAGAGTGTTTTGATGGCTACTTTTCTCATAAACAGATTGCCTTCCTCAACCTTGAATGGTCTCTCTCCTCATGAGTACTTATATGGGCTTCCTCCTAATCTCAATAACATCAAAACCTTTGGTTCCCTCGTCTATCACACCGGCCCTTCGGTTTCTCAATCCAAGTTTAGTGATCGTGGACACCGTGGAGTTTATTTGGGCCCAGGCCTATGCAAAAAGGGTCACCGGGTTTTGCTCATCAATGAAAAACGTGTTATTACAAGTAGAGACTTAACCTTTTTTGAGCACATTTTTCCCTTGCAGGCCCAACCCACTGAAGACATTCATGATGATTCCGCCCCTTTTACATTTCCGATTTATACAGATGACGACTGTGACGATCATCAACCTAACACCCAAAGTCATCACGGCCCTCGTCATATGGCCCAACAATGTCCTCGGATTATCGAAGATGTTGCTACCCAAAGCGACGACTCTCATCTTGGGCTGGACACCAACTGTCAAGAGACTACAAATGAGGCCCACCCCTCTCGTTCCTCAAATCAAGACGATACTGGCGAATATTCCATTCCCAGAGATGATTGCCATGCAACCGACAATTCGCCCATCACTGAGAATATCGGTGACATCATGGTGGATGCTCCTCGCAGATCTACACGTATTCGGAATCCTCCTGCAAAACTGCACGATTATGAGTGCAATCACATGACTTCTGATCCTTTTACTTGTCTTCTGTCTAACAGGATCAATTTTAATCATCCAAATCTAATGCCTGATGTTCAAACTTTAACTGATATTACTCCTTCTCGTGCCATATGCTCTCAGGTTGTACGTCGGTGTCCCCCTGAACCTTCCTCTTATCACATTGCTTCTCAATTTCCTGAATGGCGTGATGCCATGGCTACCGAACTCAAAGCCCTTGAAGATAATCAAACTTGGAGCTTGGTCAAACTTCCCAAAGGAAAAAGATGCATCACATGCCGATGGGTCTATCGCATCAAATACAAAGCTGATGGAAACATTGAACGTTATAAGGCGCGTTTGGTAGTTCGTGGTTTTACTCAAAAGGAAGGAGAAGACTTCCACGAGACATTCTCTCCGGTGGTCAAGATGACTACCATTCGTACCTTGGTTTCCGTTGCCACCAAACGACGATGGAAGATTCACCAACTCGACGTCAACAATGCTTTCATCCACGGTGATCTCCATGAGGAAATATATATGAAGATTCCTGACGGTCTCACTACTGCTACAAATGGCTTGGTTTGCAAATTGCAGAAGTCATTATACGGTCTCAAACAAGCTTCCCGTCAGTGGTATGCCAAGCTGTCCGTCACCCTCATACACTTGGGCTTCACTATATCAGACAATGATCACTCGCTTTTCAAATGGAGCTCCGACACATCCATCATCTTTCTTGGTGTTTACGTGGACGATATCATTATTTGTGGCAATGACGATGACAAAATCTCCTCTGTCAAAAACACCCTCCATCGTCTATTCAAGATAAAAGACCTCGGTATCCTCAACCTCTTTCTCGGTATGGAATTTCATCACACAACCGATGGTGTGGCTGTTACTCAAACCAAATTTGCTACAGACCTTCTTACCGAGTATCATATCAATTCTGATAATCCCGTTGTCAGCCCCCTTTCTCCTGGCACCAAACTGCTCTTACATGACGGACCTCTTCTATCCGATGCCACCGAGTATAGGCGGCTAATTGGAAAGCTCAACTACCTTCTCAACACTCGCCCCGATCTCAATTTCAGTGTTCAGCTTCTCAGCCAATTCAACCAACAACCATGTTAGAAGCATTGGGACGCTGCCATTAGAGTTCTTCAATACATTAAGTGGACCCTTGGATATGGCATTTTCTTCAATAATTCTGATGATCTTTCTCTTTTGCCTACTACTGCGATTCTGATTGGGCTTCGTGTCCTAATTCTCGCAGGTCTGTTAGCGGATACTACATTCTCTTTGGAGGCTCTCCCATTTCTTGGAAGTCCAAGAAGTAAGCTTGTGTCTCCCTCTCTTCCGCCGAGGCTGAGTACCGTGCATTACGTCGCGTCACTACAGAGTTATCATGGCTCTCTCGCCTTCTTCATGAGCTTGGAGTTGATGACATCACACCCATTCCGCTAAAGTGTGATAATCGATCAGCAATCTTCATTGCTCACAACCCCGTTCTCCATGAACGTACGAAGCATATCGAGATCGATGTACACTACGTACGTGACCAGATCAAGGCCGGTCTCATCGACGTCTCACATATTCCCAACACTTATCAAAAGGCTGATGCTCACCAAGGCCTTACCGGGCAAGGATTATCGGAGTCAACTTCATTCCATGGGCATGCTAGATGTTTCTACAAACCAAGGAAAAACTCTCTTTTCCTAGGTTGAGGGGGGGGGGGGGGGGTGTTAGGATTATATAATTGTATTTCCTAGTTTACTCTTTTTACCCCTCCTTGCCTCTCAACGGTTATATCCCGTAGGATATATATTGTAATCGCTCTCTCTCAGATTAGACATATAATAACATCTTCTTTTACTTAAGCATGTTTACTGTTGGCTCTTCTCTTCACTCTCGATTCAGTTCCTCCCATCCTCCTCGCATCTGCATCTCGATCTCATTCTCCCCATAATCAAACACTATTGGAGATTTCAGGCAATATTATTCTCACTTTGTTGAAACCATATGGGAGTTGGCATTAGTATCTCCGTCCTTCAATTGAAAATAGGGTGAGATGATTAAAAAATGGGTGAGAAGTGGGAGGATCAGATACAATATTAACCCGGAGAGATGGAAGATATGAGTTCAATGCAGGTTGGGATAATTTTAGCGGATAAGATCAGGGTACGTAAAAAGAGGGACCATGGAGTAGTAGAGGAAGAAATCTGAGAGCGTTGATATGATTCTGGAATCTGGACAGATCAGAAGTCATCATGTGTTAGATTTAGGTCGAGCTATAATTTGTACTTACTACTACAACCTAGCTTAGATTCTTTTGTCTTGTTCATATCCGGGTAAATTCTCTACTCAAACTAGATGTACACAAATTTTGGGTTTCGGCTCAATTTGAATTTTGGGTAACTTTTTTTAGTCGATGTAAATTAATTCACTACTGAAAGTGGACAGGTCGGTACACAAATTCTGATCAAGTCTATAGTCTTGAGATTTTAGATCTGAAATTGTTATAGGGCGAGGTAGATCTGATGAAATGGACCGCGGGCAGGGTCCGAAAAGAATTTTAGGTCCGTTCGGTCTGTTTCTAATGTTCAAGCTCTGTTTTTTCATTTTTCAGGTCGGGTCTGAAAAGAATTTTAGGCTTGTTGGGTCTGTTTTTAATATCCATATCCGGTTTTTTATTTTTCGGATCGGGCCAAACCTGTTTTTTTCTAACTCTACCGTTACCCGGCTCCCCCAATCCGATTTTTTTCATTTTTTATAAATATTTAACAAAAATTTGAATAAATAATAGAGTTTTAAATAAAAGTTTAAATAAATAAGAAAATTCAACATAAAAAATTGAATAATTAATAAAACTCTAAATAAAAATTTATATATTATATAAAATCACATAAATATATTATATTATATATATATTTAAATAGTATATAATTACATTCAGGACGGGCCGGATTTTGATTTGGGTCCAAAATTTTGCCAGAGCCCTGTCCTGTTTTAATTCGAGCCTAGTTTTTATGTCCAAGTTTACCTGAATATTTTTTTAAACCTGTTTTTTAGACTTTTTTTTTTGTCAGTTGGGCCGGATCGGATCACCGGACCGGATTAGGTTTGATCAACTCTAGTGCGAGGAAAACCTAACTAATACAACAAAATGTGAATTTGAGATGGCGCACACTTGTTTCTGTTGGAATATTTAAAGCTTTATTGATTATCCCATTCTAAAATCTTATTGATTACCCCATTAATTGGGTAGTCAAGGGTCGTTGTTTATTGAGATATTAACTCTCTTGTAACCGAATGACATAAGTAGGCAAATGCAAGGGATTACTTTTTTTTTTATATAAGTAGTACTTTTATTAATTGTATCACATAGTTCATTGACTTACAACAAAGCTTCCCTAACCATGGTCGCCTAGTACAACAACAGACTTACATTTGAGTCAACCTTTCATCCGTATCTGTAGTGCCTGCCATGTTATCTAACTTGATCAAGTCTAAGTACAAACCCTCGTTAAAAAAGAATTTGTAAACTTGTCATATTTTTCTACAAAGTGGATATTGGACACTGGGGCAATAGATCATATGTCTGGAGCTCATAACTTCTTTGTCAATTGAAGAATTTTGTCATACTCCAAGCCAGTGGTTCTACCAAGATAGACCACAGGTTGTTTCTATGGTTGGAGATATGGAATTAGGAAAAGATTTCTAGCACTACAAAAAAGTACTTTTTACTAACACATATTTTTAGTAACACATAATTTAGCGTCGCTATAAGTATATTTTACTGACACATTATATATACATCTGTAAAAGCTAAATATTTTTTACTGACTCATTTATTAATGTGTCAATACAGACCAAATTTTACCGACATAAAGTCACTATTTTACCAACTTATAAAATGGTATCGCTTGTAAATTTTCTATATTCGTAGCTCTAAATCAGTCGCTAAAACCTATTCAGAGAACAAAAAATGGGCGTCAACATAGAACTTATTAGCGCTAATAGTTAACTCCCTTCCTATTGACGATAGCACACACAGAGCACACAAAACGCAACGAAACCCTATTGCTTCTGCACCACTTTTTGTAACACCCCTACCGCTAATACTGTCATTACCGTCCAATCTCCTTATACAATCCAGACTCACACAGCGGATACTTACATACTCAACGGAGGGTGATACAATGCCGTTAGCCACCCACGTGACTAACAAGGCTACTACTACTACTACTACTACATATAGCATCGGTCTGATCGACTGGAATCCCCAGTATTACACATCTACAATACATACTCCATTTACCATCCAAATACTACATTGCTCCATTCAACACTTTGCTCATTTACAATACCATTTAATACAATATACATAACCGAGTTTACTAAGTTCCTTATACAAATACAATACCTCTTTCAATTCCATTCATACTCCTTGAGAGTCTACATCTACCCATTCCTCGCATTTACATACTTACAATGCACAAGGTGTACCCCCTTGGTACACTACTACTACAAGGCTACAAGTTCAATACTATTCTCTACAATCTACACTGTCACCGGTCTCTTACTGCGACCATGTCTGCTTCGGGTACCTGCACACTAAAACGTTCCCCCTAGGGGTTAGCTTTCGCTGCATATGATAACCGCATACCCCGCGTACTAGTGAGGGTACGCCGACCACTTGGTCGAATACGTGCAGTTCATTTTATTCATACATACATGCATACATGCCTTCATACATAATACTACAATACTTTACACAAGGAATACATACATACGCTTCAATACATACAAGGTGAACCATACAAGTTAACAGATACGTACTTACCTTTTTCAAATCCACAATACGCAATACATGTACAATACATACGCAATACATACACAATATACCATACTTGTTAGCTCCTTTTTGTCCACCCGGGTTAATCGGGTGGAGATTATTCTTTTACTCGTTACCTAATACTTACGCATACATATCATATTTTTACTTACTTACTTACTCAAGTCAAGTCGTCGGGACCTCTGGCCCGGGGACTACTCTGTCCCACCACCGGGATTTACTTGGTTCACCAATCCAGGATGCTACCCATTTAAGGGGTTTGGGTCGTGGACCAGTTTAAGAACCAGGAATCGGATCCAACCTCTTGTGTCTCCTCATCCTCACGTGTGGCCGAAACTATATCGGACTTCTACTCATTCCAATTTATCCAATACTTACGTTAGGAGTTAGGTAGTTAGGAATCAGTAGAAGTCATTCATTCAAGCCACATACACAAATACATTATTCAAATACACATACATTCAAATAATACAATATACAAGTACACTATGAGATACAAACAACTTCATCAGCATCATTCATATATTTCATGAATCATACAAACTAGTGTTCAAGACAATAAATATCAAGAACACATAAATCAAGCACAAGTAAGTGCAATATAGTCCGATTTATGCATTTATCTTATTTAGGTGATCAAATAAGCACACAAATCGGGGTAACCAGATTAGGATACATGGCATGAAGAAATCATACCTTTTTCTGAAATTTACTTTACCGGGTGTCTCCTTGTTCCTCAGTCCTTACTTGCCCCTCGAGTCCTATTCTTGAACCTCCGGCTACATGCCAAATGGTTCAATCAATACTAAGTATTACAATACATACTTAATTACTACTCCCGTACTTACCCTGTTATCCCGTTGTTTTGGTTTAACTTAATGTTCATATACTTACAACTTTCTTACCTACTTCTCCAACTTGTTTATACCTTTAATGACCCTTAAACATCATTAAATTAGGTACTAATCATCTTATACTAATATTACCATTCATTACCTTTCCTTAAACTCCACTCAATACACTTAGTTTTACAAATTTTGGTTGGTCCGGGACCTTGTCCGGCTCCTTAGTCCCGGACCAACACTGGTCCTAACTCTCGGTTACATTTTCTATTATGGTCGGGACATTATCCAGCTCTTAAGTCCCAGACCAAACATTGTCTATAATCTCGGCTCGTTTTTAACTATGGTCCGGGACCTTGTCCCCAACTCAAGTCCCGGACCAGGCACAGTCTGCTACTCTCGGTGTGTTTTAATATGCTGGTCCGGGACCTAGTCCTGGACTTAAGTCCCGGACCTGCTAAACTTTCTACAGATTTTAAGTTTTCAAAATCTGTTACAATCCAAAATTTGCCTAATTAATTCCCCATTGTTCCTACACTTAATCCCACATGTTTAAGCACCTAATTAAGCTTCTAAACATGCACAAATCAGTTACCAACTCATTACTCCGTTTCATACTAATTCACACATACATTTTCTACATTTCCCTTTCAACACTTATACAAATCCTTCCTAGTTTTGTTTTGCTACATTTTTAGTTCCTACTCCCCCCATGCATATTCTCATCTCCTAATGCCATTTCCAAAGCCTACAATGCATTACCTTACCTCTTCAAGTTCAACACTCTTTTTACTAGGTCTTGCTCATAAGTTCTCCTAGTTTCTCAACACATTTCAACAACTCTTGCTACAGATTTTTACCTTCTTATTTTTCGTACTACAACTACCATTCCATAATTACCAAACATCTCTATTAACTCCAATACACACCTTGGTTCTCCCATTCACCAAGTCATCCAATAATGCACAATTCCTACCAAAATTTTGCCATGGTTCACCTACTTTTCTTACTTAGCCATACTCATACTTCTTCACCAAGTTCATTCCTATTCTAGCCACACCCATACAAGGGTCCTACCAGCAATACAAGGCAATACTCATTACATCATTACTCCACCAAACATCAATACCAATACTCATAATAAATACTTGGCTCTGAGGCCTACAATTACTTACTAGTTCTCAAATACTCAAAACTTCATAAACTTCAATACTAAACAATAGTTTAGGTTCTTTTATTTGTTTACCCATTCCCATTACTGTAATGCATTAAAATATAGCATTGAGGGAGAACTCTTACCTGAAAGCTCTTATTTCCTCCTTCCTTTTCTATTCCTTCTTATGTCTTTCTTGAACAATCGGTCACATGGGGTATGGAGTTGCCAAACTCCATTCCCATTACCCAATACACACAAAACAAGTGCAATTAACATACTAACCCTTAGATTAATGCTAATTCATTGAGATGTTTTAAACAAAATTTCTAGGGTTTACCTTTTGAAGCTTTTAGGAGGGGTTTTAGCCCTCGGTTCAAGAAGGTGATTCCACCACCATTGCAATGTTGGAGTTATGCTCAAAGAGAGAGAGAAAACAAGGAATTACAAAGGGTAAAAATCGGTTATGAAAGGAGATGGTGAAAACATGAGTTTTTCATGTAGATTTTTACCTTAATGGAGAGAGGGGACTCCAAGCTACCCATTGATGCTATTTTATTCACCAATGGGGTATACCCATGAAAATGAACTTCCTCATTTTTGAATTTTGAAAAGAGAGAAGTGTAGAGGAGAATGAGGGGAGCAAGAATATATATTTATTTTCGCATTTGGAGCTCACATGGAGGTGGAGCATGGAGAAGAAGATGGAGAAGCCATTGTTGTGGGGAGCTTCCAAAAATCACCCAAACTGAGAGAGAGGAGGGGGAGATCGGCTGGGAAGGAGAATGGGGGAAAGAGAAAAGAGAAAGGTGAGGTGAGAGAGTGTGAGGGTTTGTTTTTTTACTTTATTACTTTTTTTTGCTTTTTGGTCTCTTATTTAATTAGCTAGTGTGTGTGTGTGTGAGAGGGCTTTGACTGATTAAAAATCGGCCCACACAGTATTACTACCTGGAGCGTTTTTCTTTTCTTTAAAGAAAACGCTCGTTATTTTACCCGGTTTTGGTACTATTCACTAACCGAGCCCGTTTTCTGGAATTTTCTCATTTAATTATTTTTATTGGTTATTAAGCTTCCATAAATGCTTAATAATTATTATTTAATGATTCACAATTTTTACGGGTCCGTTTGACCACTTAAAGTCACGTTTTTGGGTTTTCTCGAAAAACGTGCGCTAAAGCTCTATTAGCGTTTTAATACATTTTTTGGGTCCGTTTTCTTCAGGAGTTGTTCCCATATATTATTTAGGCTTTGTTAAGCCTTTAAAATCCATATAATATGCTAACCGAGGTCTCATACCTCCTATGGTTATTTAACGCTTATTTAGCGTTTTCGCTTTTTAAGCGTTTCTTTATTTCTTTTGGATTTTATTTTCCTTACCAATATTACTTAGGCATCATTAGGCTCTTAAATACGTATTAGATTAATTTTAATCCCTATATTAAAGGTCGGGGTATTTCAATCTACCCCTCTTAAGAACTTTGTCCTCAAAGTTGTTCGAGGTTATTGGATTACTATACTTACTCATTCCTACTCGTCTAATGCCAAATCATACTTTCCTCCTCCTTACCATTTCCCAATCCATCACTCAAGGTCTCTACATACCATACCATGCCAATACCATGATTACTTCAATCCACATTACTACCAACCATCCGGTTCCTCATTACAAGTTTTATACATACATACAGTGCAAAGCTATCCCAAAGCAATGCAATACACATACAATCCCGCAGGCACTCAGGTCATCCAGACACAGGACTCCCCTATGTCCTGCTGCCCTTGGAATAACATAATATGATACCTACTTTCATTCTCCGGTACATGCTTCCAACAAATCCTCATTCTCTAGTCTATGAGAAATACTTCCCAACGGCTAATCAGAAATCCTTCTAAAGCCTACAACTCCAAATTCCAATTTATATTCACTACTTCTATCCTAAGCGTGATCTCTTGTGACCACTTGAGGGAGCTTCAAGAATCATTCAACCCTGATGTGATCAGCATCAGTGTTGAACTATCTTTCCACCCCAATTTGTGTTCGGTTTCCCTCGATCTGATCAGGATCAAGTTCGACTTCCCACATCAGTTTCAAACAATCAAATAATTTAATTATTTCCATTTTCTATCTTTTTTCTCTTCCTAGTCATAATTACAAATTCATACAACTCCAAAGGATGGAATTCAGTCCATCAATCATCCTCACTCTACTTCCAAATACTTTCCTCCGAGATTCAATACCTAAATGCTCATTTCATCACCTTCGCTACTTTCATTCATTACTCTCTATCATCTCAGATTTTCTAACTAAGGAATATAGTACCTATAAAATTCAGTTGTCCTCACTTTACTTCCAATAATTTACCTAGGAGTACGCTGCTCATGAACTTCCTTTATCAATACTCTCAATCAGTTCGTATTACTTCTTAGGGGTTACAATACTTGTGGAGCTCCGTCCACTACTCATTACTTTTCTTTTACTAATACTCTTACACTGGGGTTACAAGGTAGGTAATCCATCCTATGGTATTTGCATCTCTCATGCCTAATTACCACAATTTCAATATGAATGAATACTTATGTTTATTTAACATAGTACCAATCATCAATCAATTCTCATTTGTGCTATGCACATTATAGTTTATGTGTTTTATTCATAAAATTCACATTATGCGGTTTTCGCTCTACCCCCCTTAAAAGGGATTACGCCCACGTAATCTACCATATGTTATTATTATTACACATTGGTTTACTCAATTTGGGTAATATGAAGCGTTTTAGCTTCTTTACGGTTAATTACATAATATACCCTTGTCAAAGGGTCCTAATCATAACAATGGTTTAGTCTTTGTACCAAGGATTCCTATATGAGTTTATTCAACTCATAATTAATTCGGTTCTAGCCTATTAGGCTTCACGGCATTAATAGCCATTCTATTATACTTACTAGGCTAGCTAGGGCCCACTAGCTTCTGCTGCGCGACCCTGATAACTTGGGTTACTTACCCTTCGTGTTATCCTTAATGTGCTATACATCACCTTTTATCCGTCTATTATGGGGATGAGGTTTGCTAAACAAATGCGGTATTCTTTTACCGTGTTTGAACTCAATGAGTTGTATGTTTATAACCAGCTCTCTGGCAATCTAGTATACATAATATTTGTACTTCTACGATCATTCGCTAAGCTCCTCCGATATTGTCAGGCGAGGTTAAGTCACTACTTAGTTGTAGTACTTCCTCTATTGTCAATAGCTTCTGAATTATACCAGTTCTTCTGGTTCAGTACAAGTGCTCTTTGCTTGTATGACCTTGCATTTCTATGTGTCGGTCCTAGTGACTCTCTTCAGTCTCCTTTCACCTTTAATTCCAATGGAATTTACATCTTGTGATGGTTAGTGTGTTTTACACTCTTCGTGCTTCTTTGCCTTAGGCCGCATGGTCTGTTGCTAAGCTTGCTTAACTGGCTTATGTCATGTTTGTGGTGAAAAGAAAGATTTACTACGGTTTACATTCACCATATCCCTAGCCATCCCATTAGATCGTTAGCTGCACAAGTGCAATACCAAAACGCTCAGTCGTACAGAGTGCAGAGGCGTAAACGCTTGACAGTAAGTCACTTATGTGATAGGAAAGAATATTTCTGCCTGTCATCTCATACTTACTCCGTGTCATTATCTGCTACTTCCTCATAGCGGTCGCTTGTTGCGCACCGTATTCTTACTCATTGTACAACGTTGTTTTTTTTACAGTTTCTGTTACTGTGGTAGCTCATCTTACTCATTACCATTGTCGTTGGCACCATTCCCTTATGGTGTAAGCACACTAGGAGTTTCCTGTGTTCGTGTGTATGACAGTTGTCGTAGCATACCGCAATCTTATTATCTTCCCCATGTGGAGATGTCTTATTCAACTTAGGTTTATGTGTAGGTTAGCTTACCTCACATTCTATCATCATTTGTGATACAATTTACCAAGTATCTTGGTTGATAATGGATGAAATAATTTATCGGGTTACAAGCTCTCTTGAGCGCTGGTCATCATGGTGTGCAATGTGCATTCCCGTTGATTGTTTGACAATTATTGTCTTGCAGTACTGAGCATTGGTTATAGGCTCTAGCTGTGAAGTTTTACCTTTGTATGTACATCACCGGGACATCCCCAGAAACTTCAAGGGTTTCTGGTCCCGTTCTCTTATTGATAGGTGAAGTTCTTGCTGAGAGGCTCGTTCCACTCATAGGTCTCATGACAAGGTTACCATGTTTGTGTTCACGCAGTGGTTCACCACATGCTTGGGTGCATATGGAGTATACTTACTCCTTTAAGTCGTAATGGTTGGATGTCTCATTTCCTTATTCATCGCCCTTGGCAATATCTATATGCGTAGGCTTTATTGTTATAGTAGATGGAAGCCTTATCTAAGGGTTCACATTTTCACCACATTGGTGGTCTTTGGTTAACGAGAGGTATCTTCCTCAAGTTTCCCGTAATGTCCAAGTGTGGACTAGGCCAATATTGGCATTATTACGATTCTTATGCCTGTATTACCATTTCTACAGAAGGCATGAGGGTTTAGTAAAACTCCGTCAACTGTATACAGATTATGCTCTAGTGACAGTGACATTGGGGTAACCATTACTCCAAGCCGCTCACTATGTTGAGCTTTAATTGGGTTGTTCGGTTGATGGTCTGTTTGTCGTATGAAGTAACATCTCTTGCAAGTCCTGTTAGTAAATAGTGGGGGTTTTGCAACCGTTTAAGTTTACAATGAATTTAGTTCATGGCTTTTGAGCCAGATTGCTGCGAGCTATGCTCTTTGTAGGCTGTTTATATATGTTTCCACTCCGTGTATACCCCAGGTTGGAGGTATTACTGGGCTCCATGGCAAGTCGTGGCATCATGCTTCCGTTCCTAGGAGACCCTTTAGGCAAAATGGTATTATTAGGTGCCTTTTTGTAATTTAGAGAATTTCCGTTATTCAAATCCCTTTGTGTGTCTAACGAACGAGTGTTCGTTCTAGCTCCCATGCTCTTATCACGACGCTTGTACAACTGTTGTCAACACAGACACCCTTCAAGGATTGCTCCTGGGTGCTGTTAGTTACGCCGTTACATCCGGCTAATTTTTATGGTATGTTATCACTATACCGCCTTGTGGTATTGTATTTGAGCTATCCCTCTTTGGGTTATGACATCTCCCGTTCTTGGGTAGACTGTTTATACCTTCTCCTAGCGTTTAAGACTAGGTAATACCTCTTCAATGATGAATTATACTCCGTGGTTATCTTGTGATCGCTCTTGGGAACTCCGTCCCGTCTGTCGAGCATGTTGTGTCCACATTAGGCATTTGCCTCACTGTATTCAGGCTGGGTATACTTTCCAGCTGTCACGTATTTGTTTGAAGTCTTGAGACATGTCCAATGTCTATACTTACTAGTCTGTGCTCTTTGCACTTCCTAGTTCTTATTCCTTATCTCAGATGGATTCTCTGAGTTCTTTATACTTACTTCTTAGTTGAGTTACTTCTCCTTTATTGTCTGAGGTGTCCAGCTGTTCTGGTTTGAACTTACTCGTGGTCCGTTAGACAACAGAGTTGGCTACCTCTCGTGTGTCGTACACTACATGTATACATACGTGGGGTATCTTGTTGATACGTTACCACTTACCCGACTACTTGTCAGGCCCACAAGCTCCTTCGGAGTGCGGTTGTCCCACATCCCATATTTGGGTACACTCGTAGTGTTCGTCACACGCCTAGGTGAAGTATCCTATTGTCAACTCCTCTTGTATCATTCTTGATACTCACCGTAATTATGTTGGTTGGTTTAAAATCTAAGGTTCAAAAGAAAGGTTGTGGTTTTGAAAGAAAATCTCGGTTTAAAAAAAATAACGGTTCGGTGTTGTAAAGAGTTCTTCATGGCATAGCCATGTTTGAGGTCTTGACCAAGTCCAGCTTGTTGCTGACTGGTATGTCCTTAATACAATGGTCAGGCGACTAGGCCTTTCCAGGGTTTCATTCTTCCAGTTTTCAGGATTTGTGATCATGTGGTCGTTTCATTGCTATCCCGGTACATTACTATGTACCTGTGGGGTGTTAGAGTTCCTTTATATATCCTTGCTCTACTGCACTTGCCGTGGCAAGTGCGTGGTACTGTTGGTTTTTCGGTAATCCTATAACGATTCTTGGTATGGTTTCCACTTATATTAATGGTCTTGTTGACTCTTCCCTTGATCTTATCGATCTAGGTCTGGGAATACTTGCTCTTTCAGGTATCTCTCATTGGTCTTGACATGATTGTCCTTGACCGGGGTACTCCTCTAATCCTTGGAGATCCCCATTTATTCATCTTATGTTTTTCCTTGTGCTCGTTCCCACTGGTTACCGTGGTTATGAGCCTTAGCTTGTTAGGCACTACTCTAGTAGTCCTGTCAGATTGTATCCGTGAACGTCCTTGTAGCTGTCTGAGCTATGTTGGCCAGGTATTATAACCCTTTTGGCGTTGCAAGTTTGAAATTAATCACTACCGACTATGTCCTTAGTCAGCTAGCATACCGTTGATGGTATTAGTTAGATATTAGCCGTAGACTGGTGTCGCGGGTTTGTTATGTTCCTTTTTCCGCTTTGTTGCAAGCTTAGTTGCTTTTCTTTCCTGCTGCTGGCTGACTAGCCAGATCCTTGCGAATGCTAAGCAGGTCGCCCCATGCGGTGTATGTTGTAGTCTCCTTATGGTTGGAGTAGTTCTCATTCTACCGCTATTAAGTGCGGGTATTGTGTTCAACCGGGATCCATCTCCGGGTCTTCCACTCCTTGGAATTTACTATATGCCAGTTCGTGTTTACCGTACAGTGGTTTCACAAAAGCCAGATCGGGTTTTCCGAGTGTGAGAGGACTTTTCCTTCTCTCTTTGGCGTTCTTTCCCAAGTTATATAGTGGGGTTTGCGGTGGGCGGGACTGGTATTGTAGGTATCCGGTACTCACCGGTGGTCCTAACTAGCATATCTCTAATGCTATCACTCAGCCCTTAGCCTAGTTTCTAATCCTAACTCGGGTATTTCCTAAACTCGGGTATTTCAGTCATCAGAGCGATCTTCGCATCTTATAACCACTTTTTGTAACACCCTACCGCTAATACTGTCATTAGCCGTCCAATCTCCTTATACAATCCAGACTCACGCAGCGGATACTTACATACTCAACGGAGGGTGATACAATGTCGTTAGCCACCCACGTGACTAACAGGCTACTACTACTACTACTACTACATACCACATCGGTCTGATGGACCGGAATCCCGAGTATTACACATCTACAATACATACTCCATTTACCATCCAAATACTACATTGCTCCATTCAACACTTTGCTCATTTACAATACCATTTAATACAATATACATAACCGAGTTTACTAAGTTCCTTATACAAATACAATACCTCTTTCAATTCCATTCATACTCCTTCAGAGTCTACATCTACCCATTCCTCGCATTTACATACTTACAATGCACAAGGTGTACCTCCTTGGTACACTACTACTTCAAGGTTACAAGTTCAATACTATTCTCTACAATCTACACTGTCACCGGTCTCTTACTGCGACCATGTCTGCTTCGGTACCTGCACACTAAAAACGTTCCCCCTAGGGGGTCAGCTTTCGCTGCATATGATAACCGCATACCCCGCATACTAGTGAGGGTACGCCGACCACTTGGTCGAATACATGCAGTTCATTTTATTCATACATACATGCATACATGCCTTCATACATAATACTACAATACTTTACACAAGGAATACATACATACCTTCAATACATACAAGGTAAACCATACAAGTCAACAAATACGTACTTACCTTTTTCGAAATCCACAATACAACACATGTACAATACATACGCAATACATACACAATACACCATACTTGTTAGCTCCTTTTTGTCCACCCGGGTTAATCGGGTGGAGATTATTCTTTTACTCGTTACCTAATACTTACGCATACATACTCATACTTTACTTACTTACTTACTCAAGTCAAGTCGTCGGGACCTCCGGCCCGGGGACTACTCTGTCCCACCACCGGGATTTACTCGGTTCACCAATCCAGGATGCTACCCATTTAAGGGGTTTGGGCCGTGGACCAGTTTAAGAACCAGGAATCGGATCCAACCTCTTGTGTCTCCTCATCCTCACGCGTGGCCGAAACTATATCGGATTTCTACTCATTCCAATTTATCCAATACTTACGTTAGGAGTTAGGTAGTTTAGGAATTAGTAGAAGTCATTCATTCATGCCACATACACAAATACATTACTCAAATACACATACATTCAAATACAATACAATATACAAGTACACTATGAGATACAAATACACTTCATCATCATTCATATATTTCATGAATTATACAAACTAGTGTTCAAGACAATAAATATCAAGAACACATAAATCAAGCACAAGTAAGAGCAACATAGTCCGATTCATGCATTTATCTTATTTAGGTGATCAAATAAGCACACAAATCGGGGTAACCAGATTAGGATACAGAGCATGAAGAAATCATACCTTTTTCTGAAATTTAATTTACCGGGTGTCTCCTTGTTCCTCAGTCCTTACTTGCCCCTCGGTCCTATTCTTGAACCTCCGGCTACATGCCAAATGGTTCAATCAATACTAAGTATTACAATACATACTTAATTACTACTCCCGTACTTACCCCGTTATCCCGTTGTTTTGGTTTAACTTAATGTTCATATACTTACAACTTTCTTACCTACTTCTCCAACTTGTTTATACCTTTAACGACCCTAAACATCATTAAATTAGGTACTAATCATCTTATACTAATATTACCATTCATTACCTTTCCTTAAACTCCACTCAATACACTTAGTTTTACAAATTTTGGTTGGTCCGGGACCTTGTCCGGTTCCTTAGTCCCGGACCAACACTGATCCTAACTCTCGTTACATTTTCTATTATGGTCCGGGACATTATCCAGCTCTTAAGTCCCAGACCAAACATTGTCTATACTCTCGACTCGTTTTTAACTATGGTCCGGGACCTTGTCCCCAACTCAAGTCCCGGACCAGGCACAGTCTGCTACTCTCGGTGTGTTTTAATATGCTGGTCCGGGACTTAGTCCTGGACTTAAGTCCCGGACCCTGCTAAACTTTCTATAGATTTTAAGTTTTCAAAATCTGTTACAATCCAAAATTTGCCTAATTAATTCCCCATTGTTCCTACACTTAATCCCACATGTTTAAGCACCTAATTAAGCTTCTAAACATGCACAATTCCATTACCAACTCATTACTCCGTTTCATACTAATTCACACATACATTTTCTACATTTCCCATTCAACACTTATACAAATCCTTCCTAGTTTTGTTTTGCTACAGATTTTAGTTCCTACTTCCCCCATGCTATTCTCATCTCCTAATGCCATTTCCAAAGCCTACAATGCATTACCTTACATCTTCAAGTTCAACACTCTTTTTACTAGGTCTTGCTCATAAGTTCTCCTAGTTTCTCCAACACATTTCAACAACTCTTGCTACAGATTTTTACCTTCTTATTTTTCATACTACAACTACCATTCCATAATTACCAAACATCTCTATTAACTCCAATACACACCTTGGTTCTCCCATTCACCAAGTCATCCAATAATGCACAATTCCTACCAAAATTTTGCCATGGTTCACCTACTTTTCTTACTTAGCCATACTCCTACTTTCTTTCACCATTCATGCCTATTCCTAGCCACCCCATACAAGGGTCCTACCAGCAATAGGCAAAGACAAGGCAAAACTCATTACATCATTACTCCACCAAACATCAATACCAATACTCATACACAATATACTTGGCTCTAAGGCCTACAATTTACTTACTAGTTCCCAAATACTCAAAACTCATAAACTTTAATACTAACACAATAGTTTAGGTTCTTTTATTTTTTTACCCATTCCCATTACTCTAATGCATTAAAATATAGCATTGAGGGAGAGCTCTTACCTTAAAGCTCTTATTTCCTCCTTCATTTTCTATTTCTTCTTCTCCCTTTCATGCACAATCGGTCACATGGGGTATGGAGTTGCCAAACTCCATTCCCATTACCCAATACACACAAAACAAGTGCAATTAACATACTAACCCTTAGATTAATGCTAATTCATTGAGATGTTTTAAACAAAATTTCTAGGGTTTACCTTTTGAAGCTTTTAGGAGGGGTTTTAGCCCTCGGTTTAAGAAGGTGATTCCACCACCATTGCAATGTTGGAGTTATGCTCAAAAGAGAGAGAGATAAAACAAGGCATTACAAAGGGTAAAAATCGGTTATGAAAGGAGATGGTGAAAACATGAGTTTTTCATGTAGATTTTTACCTTAATGGAGAGAGGGGACTCCAAGCTACCCATTGATGCTATTTTCTTCACCAATGGGGTATAGCCATGAAAATGAACTTCCTCATTTTTGAATTTTTAAAAGAGAGAAGTGTAGAGGAGAATGAGGGGAGCAAGAATATATATTTATTTTCGCATTTGGAGCTCACAGGTGAGCATGGAGCGAAGATGGAGAAGCCATTGTTGTTGTGGGGAGCTTCCAAAAATCACCCACCTGAGAGAGAGGGGGAGATCGGC
Source organism: Limonium bicolor (assembly GCA_023374045.1). Taxonomy (NCBI): domain Eukaryota; kingdom Viridiplantae; phylum Streptophyta; class Magnoliopsida; order Caryophyllales; family Plumbaginaceae; genus Limonium; species Limonium bicolor. The sequence continues at coordinate 172,764,074 of CM041778.1, read as the reverse complement.
TGGGAAGGAGAATGAGGAAAAGAGAAAAGAGAAAGGCGAGGTGAGAGAGTGTGTGGGTTTGTTTTTTACTTTATTACTTTTTTTTTGCTTTTTGGTCTCTTATTTAATTAGCTAGTGTGTGTGTGTGAGAGGGATTTTGACTGATTAAAAATCGGCCCACACAGTATTACTAGCTGGAGCGTTTTTCGTCTTTTATAGAAAACGCTCGTTATTTTACCCAGTTTTGGTACTATTCACTAACCGAGCCCGTTTTCCGGAATTTTCTCGTTTAATTATTTTTATTGGTTATTAAGCTTCCATAAATGCTTAATAATTATTATTTAATGATTCACAATTTTTACGGGTCCGTTTGACCACTAAAAGTCACATTTTCGGGTTTTCTCGAAAAACGTGCGCTAAAGCTCTATTAGCGTTTTAATACATTATTTGGGTCCGTTTTCTTCGGAAGTTGTTCCCATATATTATTTAGGCCTTGTTAAGCCTTTTGAATCCATATAATACGCTAACCGAGGTCTCATACCTCCTATGGTTATTTAACGCTTATTTAGCATTTTCCGCTTTTAAGCGTTTCTTTATTTCTTTTGGATTTTATTTTTCCTTACCAATATTACTTAGGCATCATTAGGCCCTTAAATACATATTAGATTAATTTTAATCCCTATATTAAAGGTCGAGGTATTTCAACGACCAAGCAAGAGCAAGAGCAAGAGATTCAACGGATTGGAAGGCCTTGAATCCCGGAAAGAAGGCGTGGATTGAAACCGGTAATGAATTTTTACTTTCCCCCCAATTTCTAGATTAGGGTGTATGTTGCTCTCCCTGTTTTTTGTGTCGCTTCGTCGTCTCCTTGCATCTAGTATATAGTTTTTAAAGCGATGATAGTTTTTAGTTGATGAATTAGCATAAGTTATGCGCTGGTAGATTGGTCATTATATATTAAGTTAATTTGTTTGTTTAAAGCTTTTCGTGCTTCAGTTCTTTTTTGTGTTGTCTTCATAAAACATAGTATACATTCAGTAAAGCACTTGATATTCATCAAATGATGCTGTCTGATATGGGTTATAGCTATGCAGTAAGTTAGATGATTCATGAACAGGATATACTAGACTATAATTTGGAAAGCGATGTTGCAATTAATGTGGATGTGAAAAATGTTCATGAAATCCATCATCGGATGATTCCCTCTGTAAGATAAATTATTCAGTCATTTACAGTCATGCTACATCAATGAACATCTCAATTGACTTTGCTGGTTCAAAAAGAAACACAAGTAAATCTTATGATTTTGTGGTTTGATGCCTCAAGTTCCGGTTTCCTGCAGTGCACACCATACCATTATATATCATTACCATAATTGCAAATACACCAATACATACTATATTAATTACTACTAACCTTTTTGATAGGTAGATTTAGTTTTTTTTATTTTAAGCTGTATTTGATATAAAATTTACCTAGAACATTACTAAATTGGCTACTACAAGTAACTATACGTGCCTCTTCATTGTGACTATTAATTTTAGCCTGCTCTTCGCACTAAATCCACAAGTAGTAGGGCAGTAATGACAGAGATAATCCATTATTCTTACTAGTTTAGGGAACTAGAAAATGATACCATCAAATTAGCAAAGTTTGACGCATCAGCTTGTTTGTTCAACGTAGGAAATACATGGTGGAAAATTTTCGTAAAAATACCGATCTCATAAAAAATTACATGCGGTGGTCATTTTTGAAAAAAATTACGCGGACGTACCGAACCAGTGTAAAGAAGCTGCCCTGGGGTCAGGGCAGCTTGTCAAAACCACCCTGATAGCAGGACAACTTCTGCATTTTTCTGTTTGAAGCAGTCCTAGGTCCGGGGCGGCTTCAGGCAAAACTGTCGAAAGGAGCCTTGAAACCAGGGCGGCTTCTTTGCAAATTTCCCTCTAATCCACAAAATCTCGACAACCAATCAGAACCGTCGATCGAGATTTTCTTCATATTATGGACGAATAAGGTTATCCAGCCATTTGCATTGAAGCCGCCTTGGGGTTGGGGCGGTTTCCAGCAGCCGAAAATCTCTATAAACCCCCCCCCCCCCCAATTTTCCCCATTCTCCACACAATTCTTCAACTCTCATACTCCCACTTCTACAATCTTCTTACTTCTGAATTATATTAAGTAAGTTGCAATATTTAATTTTTGTTTCATTTTTTGTATTGTTTATTTATGATTAATTATTATGTTTATTAAAGCACTTATATTTTGTGTTTTTTTATTTGTTTGTTAAATTCTAATTACTTCTTCTATCTTCTAATTACTTCTTCTATCTTCTAATTACTTCTTCCTATTTAATTTATGAGTTACAAAATCACCAATTTTGGTGGGTTTATGCACTAATTAATTTTGTTTATGTTATTATAGTGTTATTCCATTTTTTTAACATTCATAATGCTCATTTATATAATTTAAATTCGTAATTAAATTGTCTATTTAATTTATGAGTTACAAAATCATCAATTTTTGTGGTTTTATGCACTAATTAATTTTGTTTATGTTATTATAGTGTTATGCCATTTTTTTTTCATTTATAATGCTCATTTATATCATTTAAATTCGTAATTAAATTGTCCATTTAATTTATGAGTTACAAAATCACCAATTTTGGTGGTTTTATGCACTAATTAATTTTGTTTATGTTATTATAGTGTTATGCCATTTTTATCATTTATAATGCTCATTAATATAATTTAAATTCGTAATTAAATTGTCCATTTAATTTATGAGTTACAAAATCACCAATTTTTAGGGGTGAGCATTCAGTTTGGATATTTTGGATTTGTCCAAAAACTGAATTAACCGATTTTATTTTTTGGATTTTAAACCGAATTTTCTAACCGAATTGAAAATTTTGGTTAACCGAATTTTCCAAATTATAATTTGGTTTGGATTTGGTTTTGACTATGTCTAATTCGGTTAACGAATTATCCAAATTTTCTTTACAAAAGAATATTCTATTTTCTAATTTTAGTCTTTAGTGACAAATAGTCAAACACAAACCCCAAATTTTGGTAAGTTGAAATCCAAACTAGCTATAATTTGGATTTCAGTCTGGATTTTGGATTTCACTTTTTAAAAAATTGGATTTCAGATAATTTGGATAATGGTTAATTCAATTTCGATGTTAATTTGGATAATTTGTTTTTAACCGAAATCCAATTTATTTTTTTCAATTTGGATTTCGGATAACCGAATTATCCAAATGATCACCCCTACCAATTTTGGTGGTTTTACGCACTAATTATTTTGTTTATGTTATTATAGTGTTATGCCATTTTTTAACATTTATAATGCTCATTTATATAATTTAACTTCATAATTAAATTGTCTATTTAATTTATGAGTTACAAAATCACCAATTTTGGTGGTTTTATGCACTAATTAATTTTGTTTATGTTATTATAGTGTTATGCCATTTTTTAACATTTATAATGCTCATTTATATAATTTAAATTCGTAATTAAATTGTCCATTTAATTTATGAGTTACAAAATCACCAATTTTGGTGGTTTTATGCACTAATTAATTTTGTTTATGTTATTATAGTGTTATGCCATTTTTTTAACATTCATAATGCTCATTTATATAATTTAAATTCGTAATTAAATTGTCTATTTAATTTATGAGTTATAAAATCACCAATTTTGGTGGTTTTATGCACTAGTTAATTTTATTTATGTTATTATAGTGTTATGCCATTTTTTTAACATCCATAATGCTCATTTATATAATTTAAATTCGTAATTAAATTGTCTATTTAATTTATGAGTTACAAAATCACCAATTTTGGCTCAGTGGCTATGAGGAGGAACCGAGGGAAGTACAAGGTTGACTTCGATGATATGAGCTATGAGTGTGGGGAGTGGCACGCGTTCAAATACCCATGCTCTCATGTCATGGCCGTCTGTTGCAGAACCGGTATGTTGTGGGAAAATTACGTGCACCCGGTGTACAAGCTGGAAACAATGATCGAGCATATGGCGGTGATCCTTTTACACCGCTGGGTAATGAAGAAAACTGGCCAGCATATACAGGGGTTAAGGTGGTACCACAACCAGATGCCATTCGGAGTGTCAGGGGAAGACCTAGGTATTCTAGGATTCAAAACAAAATGGATGAAAGTGAAACGACTACAGAACGTAAACGTTGTCGACATTGTTTACAAACGGGTCATAACAGGAGGAACTGCCCTAACAGATGATTGTGGTTTTCAGATGTTAAATATGCTCCTGCATACAGGTAGTGCCTTTAGCAAGCACACAAAAAAAATGTAATTTTTCTAAATAGCAATGAAGTGTGTTTTGTTGAGTGTTTAATATAAATGTGCCCTTTTATTTTAAGAATTACGTACAATCTATAAAATGTTTGGGTTACATCGGCTATAGCAAATACACAAGTCGAAAGTATGGGTGTTTGATTGTTGTTTTACAATTTTTTGTTTGTTTCGAAGGCATTGTTTAATTAAAGAACATGTTCACTAAAAATTGGAAAAAACACTAGCTCAAGTGACCAACCCAATGAAGTCGTCTTAATGTCGTAAGAAGTTATAATGGCTGTAAATGCATCATAGGACTTTAATATAAGTACAAAACTGGTTAATAACACAAAATATGACATTAACCAAAAGTTCAAAACTGAGAAAATGTTAACTCTGGTGCCATTTATATGAAGTCACGTGGGTCCCATATGGTCCTAAAACTCCAGAGAAATGACTTAGATCCAAAGTATAACTGTTCAACTATAATTGTACAAAATTTGGTCAAGTTCCGGAACCATTAAAACATCGCACGAATGATTCAAAAGTTGGAAAAAAAAATCCTGGACTACAATGCAAAGAAGCCGCCCTGGCTTCAAGGCTCCTTTTGGCAATTTTGCCTGAAGCCGCCCTAGACCCAGGGCTGCTTCAAGCAGAAAAATGCAGAAGCTGCCCTACTATCAGGGTGGTTTTTGACAAGCTGCCCTGACCCCAGGGCAGCTTCTTTGCACTGGTTCGGTACGTCCGCGTAATTTTTTCAAAAATGACCACCGCATGTAATTTTTTTATGATTGGTATTTTTACGAAAATTTTCCGATACATGGTAGATAGATGATTTTATTTATTGCAATAGGAAAATGTGGTGTTGTGGACAGTGCCATTATTATTGATTTTATTTATTGGTTATTAGTACATGGAAAATGTAATGGACATAGACTATGACTGTTGCAACAGGAAAATGATTGTTTGTAAATATTTTAATACTGTTATTATTGATTTTATTTATTGGTTATTCTTGCAATAGGGATACATAGTACTCCCACCCTTGTTAGTCTTAGCTTGGGGAGATCTAGAAGAGCAAAGAATAAAAAAAGGATTATTCGGCTTTGAGGTAATTAAACATTTCCTCTATTTTGATTATATTTTATTCTTTATCATGGTGAACCCAAATAACAATGATTAGTTACGCGGTAGTGTTATACGTGTGAGAAGATGTTGACCCACCCATTGTACATGCTCACTTAATATATATATATATATAATGATTATAATTGAACTGATGCAAAGATAATAACTGAATTAATTTATTTAATCTCTTTCTTGGTATATTGTCTTAATCTCATTTTATATACTCTCTTGTTTGAATTTCTTCTTGTTGTCATTTCGTGTTGAATTATATAGATAGTGAAGTATAATTAAATTGATGTGAAGATAATAATTTGTTACTATGTTTTTGGGTAGTGTCTTAGGATTCATGAAGGAACACATCCCAGAAGCCAGCATGTCAAACTTTTTCAACAACCTTAATGTGCAGGTAATTGAATGTGATGATTGTACTTTTGTTCTGCTGATTTAGTGTGAGAAGCTACTCATAATATTGTTACAATTTGGAATATGCTGATGTGGATAAAGTACCGATGATTGCAATTTGTTATGTGCTGAATGAAAAGTATGGTTGATGATTGTTGTTTATATTGTGTATCAGCTTTTACATGTAGATTTTGTTGAGTAAAATATGGTTGAATATTGCATCTTCTACTTCTCACTATTTGTTTACTCTTTTTCTTTATGGAGTGAGGTGTGAAAAATATGGTTGTTAATACCAACAATGCATCTGCATCATTAAGATGAAGTGTTGTGTTAGATTAAGAGCTTATGAAATTTTATGCTTCAGGTTCCAAGTGATATTGCTAGTGGTACGAATCACTCAGTTAGTGAAAATCAACTTTCGTTGAGTGAAAGAAATACTAATGGTACTTCTTCTTAAAACTGCTTGTTGAGAGTATAGAAATCTGCGGCTGCTTATTGTTGGAACTGCATAATTATTATAGTAGATTTCATAATTACAAGTTGATGTTTATCATGCCTGGTTGTGAAGAGTAGAACTGCAACGTGATACTTGATCAATTTGTGAACCTGTAAAAGAAGCTTGAAGATTTCATTATGTTTGAGATACTGTCCGCTTGGGTAGGCCGCTTACTAAATTGGTATACACCCTAGTTGTTAGTTGTTGAGGTTTGACTTGTTCGAGCTCCCATGGTTATCATCCACTGTCCTGCTCTGCTTGTTTTGTGTGTATAAATTTACTTTGTGCTGGGAGAAACCTTATGTGTGTATAAATTACTTTTGTTTTTTAGTCATGAGAAGCGGTAGTTTTACCTAAGAGAGACTGCCAAAGGCCATGCAATTATAGAGAACCCAATGCGGTTATTAAACATTTGACATTGATTTTATGCTTTCTACTATTTTTATCTATTCAATGAAAGAACATTTTGAGACCGTTTCGGTTGATTAAGGTGTTGTCTGGATGAGTTTATACCTCTATGCCTACAGAAATATATTTCAAACTAATGATACTACTTTTTGCTAATGAATACTTTCATATTATCTTTGATAACCATTTACTTATTTATCTTAATTTTTTTGTGCAGGTGCTCAGTAAAAGAAATTAGTTGAAGTCAAGATTTTATTTTAGAAGTAGAAGAAATATGAAGGAAGAGGGTGTTATGTTTCACTTGTAAACTCGTTTAAAAACAATATTGTACTTTTGGCTTAAGTGTAACTTATCTTGTTATTGAATATGATACTTTTGGAGGATAATGATAAATATTAGTGTTCAAGTTGCACTATTTTTTGTATTAGTTAAAGTTTCACTAACACAAGATTATGAGTTAGTATAGCTATTAATGATGTTAGATTATGTTTGTATAAACGGCTTTTACCAACACAACTTATGTGTCAGTATACATGTATACCAACACTTAGTTTTGTGTTAGTATAAATACACAGGCTATTCTGTCAGTTAAGATAAGTGTTAGTATAGATCTTATGTCTTTACTGAGAGAAAATAAATGTTAGTAAAAGTTCATAACCCTTTACCAACATACACTATAAGTGTCAGTATAGACCTATAGTATCTGAGGCTATACTGACACTTCTTTTGTGTGTCGGTAAAGGTCAACTAAGTCTATACTGACACAAAAAATGTGTCTGTAAATGGCTTTTTTTTGTAGTGTGGGTTTGAAATACCCCGCACTTAGTTAGAGTGATTAAATTACTCTAATATGATATTTGAGGGCTTATTAGTGCCTAATGAACCTTGGTAAAGAAAATAAATCCAAAAGAAGAGAGAAAACACTTAAAAAGCGAAAAACGCTAAAAAGAGCGTTTTGTGACCATAGGCGGAATACGACCTCGAAAAGGGTCTTAGAGTGATTTACAAGGCTTAATAATGCCTAAATAATATATGGAACAATTCCCGAAGAAAACTGATCCATAAAACGAATTAAAAACGCTAATAAAGCTTTAGCGCACGTTTTTCGAGAAAACCCGAAAATGTGACTTTAAGTGGTCAAATGAACCCGTAAAAATTATAGTTCATCAAATAACTATAAATAAACATTAATGGAAGCTTAAGAGCCATTAAAATTAAAGAAACGAGAATAATCTGGAAAACAGGCCCAGTTAGTGAATAGTGCTAAAACCGAGTAAATTAACGAGTGTTTTCTGTAAAAGATGAAAAACGCTCCAGCTAGTATAATATGTGGGAGCCGGTTTTTAAGACTTAAAGAAGCCTCTCACACACACTAGACTTGTTAGCTAATTAAATAAGTCAAAAAGCAATAAAACAAAAAGTAAAAAGTAACATATAACCCCCACCCACAATCCCTCTCCTCTCATTTTCTTTTCTTCTCTCTCTCTCCTTCCTTCTTTTCTTTCCTGCCGTCTCCTCCCCCCATACATGGCTGGCGATTTTCCTTCTCCTCCTCCCATGGCTACTTCATCTTCTTTGCCTTGCCCAAGCCTTATTAAGGCTCAAAACACAAAAACAATCACATATTCTTCATCCCCTCAACTAGCTCTATCATCCTCTCTTTTTAAAATTCCAAAAGGATGAACTTCATCTCCATGGGTTTAGCCCATTTGAAGAGAAAAGGGCACCAAATTGAAGCTTGGAGTCTTCTCTCTCTCCTAAGGTAAAAATCTCCAAGAAAAACCTTATTTTTCTCCACCCATTGTGTTGGCCGATTTTTGCCCTCTTTGATACCTTGTTTTCTCTTTGTTTTTGAGCTTCATTTCAACCCTCCAATGGTGGTGGAACCATCCTCTTGATTCAAGGGTTAAAAACCCTCCTAAAGCCCCAAAGGTAAAAACCTAGCTTTTGTGCTCTAGCCCCTTTAATTGAATTAGAATATTTCTAAGGGTTAGAAGTTTAATTATATTCCTTTTTGTGTCTCTTGAATGTTGGGAATGGAGTTTGGCAACTCCATTGCCCATTTGACCGAAATTGAGGAAGAGGAGAGGAAAAGACTTGAAATGGGAACTCATGAGGATTTAAGGTAAGGAACTACCTTAATGACTATATTAATTGCTTTTAGAATTTTGGTTGGGGAAAATAAAAGATGAGATAAAATCTGAGCAAAAATGTGCTTGATTGTGGTTGGTAAGAGTTTATGAAATTTTGTTGAATTAAGGGCCTTGGAGCCATGTACTTTATGTTTAGTGCTTATGTTGTTGTTGATGGACTTTGAGGATATATTATGTTCTGGTAGGACCTTTCATGGGTGTGGCTAGTTTAGGATTGATTTTGCTGATAATGGGTGAGAATGGATATGTTAGGTTTATGGGGAGGTTATGGCAAAATTTTAATAGGAGATGAGTGTTTGTAGGTGACTTGGTGAATGGGAGAACCTAGGTGTTTGTAGTGTTGAGAGGAGATGATTAATGACCTTGAAATGGTATATGGAGAGCTAGGGAGAGGAGTGTAAAATCTGTAGCAAATAATAAATGAGGATCTTAGAAATGCTAGGAAGGAGTTAGTGTGCAAAAACTTGGAAATGGAGGATGGACTTGGGTTTAGATAATGCAAATGTCTAGGAAGGTGTGGTGATGGTCATTAGGTGATTTGGTAAGGTTGGTAAGAGGTAGAAACTTGCAAGAAGCTAGAAATGCACAAGTGTGCAAAATGTGAAAGTGGGAATGAAATTTTGTAGAAAATGAACAAGAATTGGAGTAAGAATTTGACCAAGGATTTGGAGTGGTTTAGAGCATGTTTTGAGGTGTTAAAATGTGTATAAAACTTGTGGAAAGATTAGGGAAAGATTTAGGGTGGATTAAGGATTGATTTGGGGCCGAAAATTACCTTAATAGCAGTTTTTAGTAGGGTCTGGGACTTAGGATAGGAACCAAGTCCCGGACCGCATCAGAAAACAAGCCGAGAGTAAAAACTGGGATTGGTCCGGGACCTAGGTCCAGGACCAAGTCTCGGACCAGGGTAGAAAATGTGGCCGAGAGTACACAGCAGTATTGGTCCGGACTTTGGGCCGGACAAAGTCCCGGACCACCCCCAAAATCCTCCCGAAAGTGTTTTTAAGGGTTTAATGATGGGGGTTTGATTGGTATTGGTTTTAGATGATGTTTAGGAGTTGTTTGGTAACCTTTAAAGGTCCTAAGAAGTATAAACAAGTGTTGGAAGTGAGTGGGTAAGTTGAGAAACTAAGTACACTAAGTTAAACCGAAATAACAGGATAACAGGGTAAGTACAGGAGTAGCAATTATGTACATACCGTAACGCCTTAATATTGATAGAACCATTTGACATGTAATCAGTGGTTCAAGAGTAAGACTCAAGGAACAAGTGTGGACCGAGGAACGTGAGAACACCCGGTAAAGTTAACCCCGGTGAAAGGTATGATTTTCTCATGCCCCGTATCCTACCTTGGGTACTCTGATTTGTGTGCTTGTTTGATTGTGTGATCACCTAACAAGATAAATGCACGAATCGGACTGTTTGCACTGTTAGTGCCTGTATTGTATTGTTGCATGTTGGATTGTAATTTGAACTGAAGTTTGTATAATTCATGAAATGTGTGAATTGAGAATGAATTGCTTGAATGTTGATTGTGTATTGTAGTTCGACTCATAGTTGAGCCTTGTTTGATTAGAGACTCGAAGAAAGAGTCAAGTTGTGAATAAACGAAAACGTGGTAACACACTAAAGCTATCGAACCGATAAACGATAACATGAACCTATGAACTCACTAGAGCGTGAGAGAATTGTACGGGAGAAGTAAACTCCCGATAACGGTTAGAGAACCGGAACGATTTAATCCCCAAACAATTAATAGTGGAAGTATATAAGGAATCCCTACTTAGAGGACTTGATAATTGTTCAAACAATGAACCTTGAGAAAAGTAAAGAATGGTAAGGGATCACCAAACCCCTCACAAAAATAGTCGATCCCCAATGAGAGGAACTGACTAAAATGAACAATGTCCCTAACATGAGAGTATTCGATAAGTTAGGTACAACCCTAAATCTTAGAATAATATACATTGAGAATTCCCCAAGCTAATGGAGGATATCGAGTGAGATACTTCTAGGCTAATCTATGAGACTGTGAAATGACTCCGAGAGAGGAGTTTTAGGAATTTGAGTAGTCCGGTAGAGAACCGAACATTTGAGAATTTGAGGAGCTAAATGTATAGCTCCTTTTGTATTTGTAAGCCCGGTGGTGGGTCTTGTGTATGACCCTGCCCGGAGGTCGTGGGCAAAGACTTAAAAGATGCCCTTGAGTATTGAGAATTTGAATTGTGAACTTGAGTTGAGTATTATGAATTTGAGTATTGAGAATTGAGTTGAGACTTGAGAGACTTGAGAAATTTGAGTCGAGTGGAGAATTGAGTTGAGTATTGTAGAACTTTCTTGAGGTTGAGAGTAAGAGAATTTGAGTAAGAGTACCTAAGTGAATGGGTAAAGCAATGAGTAATTGAGTAAGGCATAGTGAGGTAGAAACCCTCAAGGCCTATGATTAAGCAGTACTAACTAACAAACTTATTGTGTTAGTGTATTTGTATTCCGTGGTTGAATGTGGAGTATTTGTGTGAATGTACATATATAATGTATGTTACAAGCATGTTGATTGAATAAAAATGAATCGCATGTTCTCGACCAAAGTAGTCGGCGTACCCTCGTTAGCACGCGGGGTATGAAAATTTCATATGCAGCAATTTGCTGAGCCCCTTGGGGCACTGTTTTTATTTTACAGGAACAATGAAGCCGAATACCGTTCGAGTGTAGGACAGGTTGCTATGTAAGCATGGGTAGTGATTAGTGAAGGTTGTAATTATTTGAAATGTTGATTTGTAAGCCGAATTGTTACCGGCAACTTGATGATTGTAGAAACTCGATATCGTAATGAATGGATGTTGTATTTGTATAATATGGGTTTGAGGTTGGTATTTGAATTGAGATTTGTTTAAGGAATTGGGATGTCTTGTTGGATAGTATACTCAGTATATTCGACATCAGACCGATATTGTATTTTGATTTGTATTTGAGTTTGGATTGGCCTTGTTAGTCACGTGGGTGACTAACGACATTGTTTCACCCCGGATGTATTGGAATTTCTGCTGCTTGTGTATTGTTAATGGAGACGGGTTAGGAGATAATTGTTGTTTACCGGTAGAGGTGTTACAAAAAGTGGTATCAGAGCGAAGTATCACTCTGATGGTCTAAATACCGAGTTTAGGAAAATACGAGCTAGGAATAAGAGACTTAGGGCTAAGGGTTGAGTGATAGCGTGTGAGGAACGCTAGCTAGGAACTTCCAGTGTGATCTGGATACCTACATAACCAATCCCGCCCTCCGCAACCCCCGTTATAAGTTGTAACCCGATCTGTAGTTGTAAAATAATTGTAACAAAGAAAGAACCAGTCATACGGTAGATTCCAAGAGCAGGAATCCCAAAGACGGTTCCCGTTGGAGCAACATTAACCGCATTTGACGGTAGAAGATTGAAGATCCTAAATATAGGATAATGAAATTTGCGGCACCATGGGGCGACGTGCTTCGCAGTCGCGAGAACCATGCATACCCGACAAGAAGGGAAGCACAACTACACAAGGAAGCTGAAAAGCGGAGTAACAAAACTCGAGACAAGGGAGTCCGTGGACAACCAATGTTTGACGATACCGACAACAACATACAACCGACTAAGGGATCAGTCAAGGTTGGATAACTCCAAACCTACAACGCTAAAAAGGGCAGTAATACCCGAGTAACGTAGTTCAGACAACTACGAGGGTAACCGTACACCCACAGGACTACGATGTAGTCCCCAAGGGTTAGTCAAACCTCAGTAACCACAGTAAAGCGGGACACAAAACTAAACAAACCGGGATCCTCAAGAGTGCAGGAGCACCCGGATGATGACAACCATGTCAGGAACACTGAGAAGCGACTCAGGAAATTGATCACTAAGATCAAAGGATCGATGGAAGATCCAATAAAACCACCAAATTTGGATGGAAACAATACCGTAACTGTTTGCTAACCTAAAAACCGACCTACCCGCGCACTTGCCAAGGCAAGTACAGCAACTACAAGGTGATTGGAAGACGCTTAACAACTAACAAGTACTTACTAGAGTACCACCATGACAATGGAAGCAAATGCAGGATTACCGAACCTAAGATCTTGAAGGATGAAACCTTGGAAAGGCCTAACGGCCTGACCATCATATTAGAACATACCAGTCAGCAAGAAGCTAGACTTGGTCAAGATCTCAGACATGGCAACGCCATGAAGATTTTCTTTTAAACTCCAAATTTTTGTTTTAAAACCTAAATTTTCTTTCAAAACCAAACATTTCTTTTTAAACCTCAGATTTTTAAAACCAAACCATAACAATCACGGTGAGTATCTAGAATGATACAAGAGGAGTTGACAATAGAATACTTCACTTAGGCGTGTGACGAGCACTACGAGTGTACCCAAATACGGGATGTGGGACGACCGCACTCCAAAGGAGCTTGCGGGCCTGACAGACCCTTTTGTGAGTTAGTTAAGTAAGTGGTAACGTGCCAATAAGGTACCCCACGTATGTATACATGTAGTGTACGAAACACTGGAAGTAGTCAACTCCGTTCTACGGACCATAAGGTAGATTCAAACCGAAACAGTTGAACACTTCGAACAAACGAAGGAACTCAGATAAGCTTACAAGCTAAAGGAGTCAAGAACTCATTCTAGGAGGATGATTAAGATTAAGAAGTGCGAGAAGCACTAACGATTGAGTAAAGACATCGGATATGTCTCAAGGATATTGAAGTAAGTATATTAGCTGGAATGGAAATCCAGTCTAAACACAATAAGGCGAATGCTTGATAAGAACACACCGACGTGTAATGAGCTGGTTAAATACCCAGAGTGATCATCTTAGGTACCAGAGGATACCATTCACCACTGAAGGAAATACCAAACTGATTGAAACCGTAAGAGAAATATCCCTAGTCTACCCTGAGAACGGGAGACGCATAACCCCAAAGGGACAATCTGAAATCCGAACCGCAATGCGGAGTAAACTGAACACACTCAAAAGCTAGCCGGATGTAACGGCATAATAAACAACACCCTGGAGCAATCCATAAAGGGTATCAAGCCAACATAGTTGAACGAAGTGTCGTAATAAGAGCACCGGAGCTACAAAGAACACTCGGTTAGAACACCGAAGGGATCCCACTTACCAGGGGATACCCTAAATTGATTAAGGGTACCGATCAATACCAAGATACTTAGAGGGCATCCAGCGGACGGAAGCGTGAAGCAATGATCCTTATCATGGAGCCCAGTGCTACCTCCAAACCAGTTACGGTATACGGAGAAGCAGTGCTTGTAAACAGCCTAAGATGAGCAGAGCTCTAGGCAACGAGGCTAGTATGCCATGAACCCACTACAATACATAGATCCAATGATTGCAAAACCGGTTGTGTACCATATGGGAGTTGTAAAGAACGACACCAATAAGATTGTTTAATAACTAACAAGCGAGGATACCACTCGTTATCAGCGAATGTCTGAAAGCACATCCCCCCCAGAACTACCCAGGGTAGTGAAGCTTGAGTAGATAATTACCGCCAAGCATTAACTAGGATAAAATGATACCAAAGGAAGCTTGATAGCAATTGTAACACCCCATCCAACAATAAACACACTTAACAACAAACTGCAGCGGAAAACAAACTTCAACACATTACTTAACTTCTTGGTGTTACACGCCGTTAACCACCCACGTGGCTAACAAGGCTAATACATATACATTGTACCGGTCTGATGGGCTAAATTCCCGAGCGACTACACATTACTATCCCTTTCCATTAACAACAACGACAACATACACCTTTCAACTATACCGAGTATTTATAAACTGATGCCGATAACAATTTCGGTCTTACTACACCTACTGTATATACACTTAAATGATTACCCATGTACAATGTCTACCCCGTCCTACTCTCGAACGGCTTCCAGCTCTCTGTACCTGAAACAGGAAAAGAAGAGAAAGGGTGGCCCCCAAGGGGCTCAGCACCTTTGCTGGTATGGTAATCCCGCAGCCCACATGCTACCGGGCCACGCACAACTAATTGTCGTCTTAGCATGCGTTGATTATTATTTAAATCATGCATGCAACTGTAAACACACAACACATAACATTCGCCTCAATGGGCTCAACAAACGGATAATACATCCTTACTTAATAGTCACTCATGGTATTCATTATCCCTAGAGTGTTCCTCCTCTAATGGAGCTACTTCCTTAATAGACGACACTTACCCTTAAATCGGGTTAACCTTAAACGCCTCTTATCACAAACTGGGATTCATTTCCATGATCCACACACTCCATATTTTACAACATATAACATTCCTCACATAACAAACATAACAACACTTTTCACGTTTCGACGTGCACATGATAACATCGCAATAGAAATTGCTTTACAACAACATCACATAACATAACGGGAACGGTCCTCTTAGGAACCGACCCAAACATAGTTAATTCACTGGTGAGCCTAGAGAATGGTGTCACTCTCATGGTAAGCTCGTTAACAACAAAACAACACTCATTACCGTCCTAATAGTTGGACGAGTAACTTAAGTTAAGATGGTTCGGGTTTGGAGGCCCGAACACACCACACAAACACATGTTCCCCCTAAACCGATCATAAGTCAGAATAGCTAAGCTTTGGAGTAAGCTAATGGGAGATCATAACCCGTGGGGAAACAACCATAACAAAGAGAAGGGTAAGGCTAAGAAGGATACCCTCTCCCAAACAACGCGCGACCGGCCTAACCGGATTCCTCACCACTGTTAGTACATACTTACTTTTAGATATTAGTTAGAACCCCACTATGGAGCCTATCACATAAAACACATACAGTATTACAACTGGGTTAAACATACAAGGGAGATCCCTACATTCACAAACACATCACACAATTAACACACGCATAGCCGTGGTTAGAACGTCCCATGGTTCGGGTCGTTTAATCCGAATACCGAACTCTCATGTGATCCTAGACTCAGTTAACTAAGGTTAACACTTCCGAGGTTAAATGGTATCGGAGTTGAACACGCCACATAAATGAATTACTGTAAACTCATTACATGTTTTATCTTACAACGTGGCAAACATACAGAAAAACACATTGGCATACAAGCCGGTGTAATCCGGTAGGACACAGGTTGCAAGAAAACCATACCTGTCACCGGAGTCCACTTTATCATGTCCACTTATGTTCCTCGAGCAATTCTCGAACAACTGATAACATTACAATTACTTTCATTAACATTGGAGTAACATGCTTGTTTAACGTCTAATGCGCCCATAGTTACCCCGTCATCCCGTTATATTTAATTTTACACTTGTGATCTTAAGTTCACAACTCTCACATCAAACCTAACATTTGTTTACACACTTTAAGACCTTTACATGTCACCAAACAAGGCCTAAACATCATCTAAAACCATACCATTCAATCCCCCATCATTAGGAGCCTTAAACAAATTTTTTTCTTCATCTCTGGTCTGGACCGCCCAGAGGGGCGGTCCACAACAGATGCTACACGTTGTTTTTTTTTTCACTTCTCTGCACTGGACCTCCCCACAGGGGCGGTCCGTAGGGGCGGTCCACTGCAGAACCAATTTTCTAATGTGCTTTTCTCCTCTTTCTGAACTCCAAATTCATCCCAATTTTTTCCTATGCTTTACACATGTTCTCCCACATGTTTTAACATCTTTTGGGCACACTTAAACCCTTCGAAACATCCCAAAAATTCCTTAAACTCTTACTCAACTTTTACTAAGTCCTTAACACTTAGAACATTTTTTTCTTACACTTGTAACTTGTATTCTTGCCTAAAACTTCACCTAACCAAAGTACTCCCTCACTACCTTATAACCACCCTTTTAAACATCATTTGCACTACACTCATCCCCTTTACACACACTCCTCAAGTCTTTCCCACAAGTTCATAATTAAACCTTCACAAGGCGTTACACTTTCATTGTTCACCAAACTTTGCACAAGACTTTACGACACCTCCACCATCACCTTGGTGTATCAAGAAATCATCCATTAGTTCCCTAAATCTCCAAGACTATGCCTAAGGCATCTTAACACCTAAGAACACCTTAATTCACTTTCTTTCATCATCTTAACACTTAAAAATTCCTAGTACCTTCTAGGTCATAAAATCTCATTACAACACATAAAATCTTTTGTTTATCAACTAAATTTCGCCATAGCCTCTCTTGTATCACCTTACACCAAAACACATTGTTTTTCACCTTTAGACAATCAAGAACATTCAATCTCTTAATACACACTCTTATACACAAACATATGGTTTTTCATCCTTTAACCATCAAACACAATCACCTTCACAAGAGATGTTCTTTACACACAACTAAACCTTTAAACTACACTACATCACAATATAGTGCATAAACTTAAATTGCTTGGCACTTAGGCCCTTAAATAACATGGCTCTTAGGCCCTTAAATTGCATTAAACTTAAACACTGAATCTCCACATTTAAATGCCTTCAACCTGCGAATACACACAACAATGCTCCCATGTCTTTTTAGTCCACCTTGTGGATAGTTTTCTAGCTCATTTCCCATTGGCTCTTTAGGTTAATTATTAAGCAAGTATAGCTCAATTTCCTAGTACATAAAACTACATTAAGAGAGGTCATTTACCTCTTTGTTTTCCAAGTTTTCTCACTTGTTTTCTCTTGTTCTTTCTTGATTGAAAATCGGCAAGGAGCTTTTATCACTTGTCAATCTTCTAACCATTACACATATAAGGGTAATGAGCATTAAGTTTAATACCCAAACTCATAGTCAAACCCTAGGTTTGCATATGTGTCTTAAAATACCAAAATTTGATGCTTACCTTTGGAATTCGAAAGAGAGCTTGGTTAAGTAGCAAGATAGGACTCCTCCTAGTCCTTTGAAGTTTGAATTAAGCTATGAAGAGAGCAAGAAAAAGCACCATGTGAGGTGAATTTTCGGACACATACAAAAATGAGAGGAAACTTAGATTTTCTTTGGTTTTTGTTACCTTGAAACAAAGGAGAATGACAATATGAAAGAAGATGAGCTTTTCCCCCTTCAATGGAGATTCTTCATGGCACCAAAATGGAGTTCTTGAAGATTTGAAAAGATAGAAGTGAAGAGCTTGGTCTAACTAAGACAAATATGGTCTTAGAATTTGATTTGGAGCATTAATGAACATTTGGTGAGCAATTGAAGTTGGAGAAGAGAGGTGCTGCACCATGAACGGTTTTGGTTGGGAGAATGGAGGAAGATGACGGTGGGAACAAGAGGAAATGAAGAAAGGTGAGGAGAGAGGCAAAGTTTGAAGATATTTATGTTATAAAGCAAATAGTAACTTTACTTTATTTTCTTTTACTTTTCTTAGTTGGATGGCCAAGTATGGTGACTCACACCACTAAAACCGTGCCCCCTTACATATTAGAAGGGTATAATGGTCTTTGTTGACCAATTTAATTACTTATAACAACATATGTTACAAACTAGCTTATAAAAGTTACTATTATAAAAACAAGGCACATAGAAGTGAAATTTTTAATTTCCCATTGATATAGACTTCCAAATGTGATACTATATAGTACACATATTAATTAAAGAGTAATGATGGACATTTAGCCATTCAAAACTCATTTACAAGACAATTTTTCAAAAACGTGCTTTAAGAATCCTTAAAGCACATTTTGTGTTTTAACTTGTTTTCAAGCTTGGTTTTCTTTGGTAATTGATTTAATATGTTCATTAACATATTTATAAGGCATAGGTATGACCATTGAGTCTTATACAAATTTATCCCAAGCTTAGAGCACATTTTTGCTCAAACCGTGTCTTAGTGTTTTATTATGGTTTAAATTGTACACTGATATTTCTAAGGCACTTTTTAGCCTTTACATACCTTAGTTTAATATTTAAACCACATATCAAGGTTTGGGGTATTTCAATCTACCCCCCTTAAAAGAACTTCGTCCTCGAAGTTTACACTTCCCATACATCTCTTGGATTAGAACACAGGAATCACTTGGAAATAAACTTCCATAACCAAACATACTTTACATCACAACCTCGGACTTAACGGTTCGGGTACATATACACATCCATACATAACATAACATACTCACATGATAACCTCGGACTCAATGGTCCGGGTATCTTAACAACATTTACACATACATAACAACCCTTAGACTCTCTGGTCCTGGGTAACATAACAACATTTAGACTCATAGGTCTTGATAACATACACTTTAGGAACTCAAGGTCAAAATAATATTTATTACACATACCACACAACATGTCATAGCATGTATAGCAATCAAAAATATCTTTGATATACACTGTTATCCCGCAGAACCCGGTCGCGATGGACACCTTCCGTCCCCGTGCCCTTGGGAGATCAAAACAATCACTTAAATTTGAAATTTTCCTTGTGAGGTTAAGTAAGAGAACTTTAATTATGTAAAGCATCTATCGACGTTTTATAAATACCAATTCAAAATCCTTTTGAAAACACATACAACTCCAAGTCCAACTTATGCTCTTAGCTTCTTTTCTTAGCGTGGTTATTAGTGACCACTTAAGGGGAGCTTCAAGAATCATTCAACCCTAATGTGATCAGCATCAGTGTCGAACTATCCTTCCACTCCAATTTGTGTTCGGCTTCCCTTGATCACATGCAAATCAAGTTCCACCTCCCACTTCATTTTCAAGCATCAAATAAATCACTCATTTCCAATTTTCTATCTTTTAAATCATTCTAGTCATGATCATAACATCTCCAAGGGATAGAACTTCGTCTATCAGTTATTTCCATTCACTTTAATGGTGTCATCTAGGGAATTTAATTCTCACTAGGTTCTATGTCGGTTCCATTACCTTTGATGAGTCACTATATAATATATATACACATATATTTTATCAAAATACCACACAGTTTCACATTTATACACTGTCGGGGTTTGTTCCCCCGGGAGTTTCTCTACTCCCACACTTGTACTATCACACACAATTGTTAAAAATAACACACTTACCACAATGGTATTCGCATCTTTGTGCGCAATTACCACAATTAAACCATGAATGAATGTGTATGTTTACGTAACACACACACCAATCATCAAAACAATAATTTTGTGCTATGCACAATATAAGTCACATACACTACGTACACTTGTAGTAATACACACTAAGTGGTTTTGCGCTCTACCCCCCTTAAAAGGGATTACGCCCACGTAATCAATCACTAAACATTGGCTTAAAATGTTCTGCCGTCATGAAGTGTTTTAACTTCCACACGGTCTATTACACAATGGATTCTGATTAAAGGATCTTAACCATATTGGCGGTTTAGTTCCTAAACCAAGAATTCTCATTGGAGTTTATTTAAACTCTTAGTTAGTTTCGATTCTGGCCTGTTAGGCTTCTAGGCGTTAATAATTAGCCATTCACTCGTGTTCACCATGTACATTCAACACTTGAATCACTGGCTCACTAGTTTCTGCTGCGAAACTCTAGTAACTGTAGAGCTTAATTGCCCCATTTGTTATTCTTACTGTATTGTACATCCCCAATTGTCACCTTCATCTTGGTAACAATGGTTTCTCCACCGACGCGTGGTATCTCTTACCGTGAGCGAATTCGGTGAGTTATAAACTTTCTATCCACTTCCATAACAATTTACTGTGTATACAGCTATGTATTTCACAATGATTGACTTGTTCCCTTCCGACTTACTGTCGGTTGAGATTGAGCTACTACCTAGTGTGTAGTGCTCTCTCAGCTATCTACAACATTTGGGGTATATTCCATACCGATATTTAGCAGTTAGTGCTACTGTAGTCACTTACTGTTAATCATGTCTCCAAATTTGGTTTTGCACAAGTACTCTTTTATTGGTGCGGCCTTGCATTTCCTATGCATCGGCCATTACAACATTATTCCTCCACCATTAACATGTTTCCAATTCCTAGCTATCCCACTCGATCATTACTGCGCAAGTGCAATACCAAAACACTCAGTCATACAGAGTGCAGAGGCGTAAACTCTTGACAGTAAATCCCTTATGCAATTCGCTATGGAATTCACACTGAGTTCCTCATCACACAGTACCTATCACTGGCTTGTTGCCCAGTCTGTTTAACATCGCTTATCTTGCATCTCTACTAAGTTTAACTCATAACGGGTCTTATCTGCTACATTATCGTTTAACAATACTTATACAACGGTCGCTTGCTGCACCGTGCTCTTACTCCTTGTATAACATCAGCTTATATCGTATTTACTGTCACATTAACTTCCACACACATACTTACATTATTCACATTATGGTTCATCACTCATTTGGATGACTACTGAATGCTCTTCGAGCATCGATCATTCGAGTCACAAGCCGGCATTATTCAGCTCGGTGTTTCACTTCATACACACATACTACTAAACTAACTGCTCTCAAATAATAATAATATTGTCCATCCTTAACATATTTCTTGAGCTTGGTTCACATAACTACCGCTCCAGCGGTTTCACAGCATCGAGAGGTATCCCCACTCTTAGTGCAGTGGTTCGTTCTCCACTCTATTCACTTATATAACATAAACTTTTGCAATCAATCTAATTTTCATAACACATTTTATTTGTGGCCTATAAGCCTTATTTGCCTTGAGCTGCACTCATTGTAGGCTGTCCACACACATGTACTTCTCTGTACAACATTACATGGTTTGGATATCATATTGAGCTCCATGACAAGGTCGTTGCATTTCGTTTCCCTTCATGGGATGCCCCTTAGGATTGTCAGTCCGTCTCCTGACAACTTATGTCTAAACTGGGTGTTAGTTTCAACCCTTGTGTTTCTGTCATGCGTTTCGTGCAATAATTACTGATGCGAACACCCTTTAAGGATTGCTCCTGGTTGTCACTAAGTTATGCCTTTACATAGTTCACACTTATTGGTACATTCGTTAGCCACGCCGTTTGCGTTCTTACTGGCTTATTATCTCTTCTGTGAAGATCAACATTTCCTGTAGTGTAGGTACTCATTCTAGGAGTTTCATCCCGTTCATTGCACATTAATGTGTCCACATTAGGCATCTGCTTGCCATACAGGCTGGGTCACCGTTCCAGCTATCATGTTTATCCCTGAGGATCCTTAAGACATATGTGATGTCTTTACATACAGTTAGTGCACTTCGCACCTCCTGACTCTTAAACATTTCCTTGAAAGGAATTCACTAATTCCTTTAATCTCGTTAACTTAACTGAGTTCCTTAACTTCAACCATTCCTTGTAATCCTTAGCTCTTGTTTGACTTATACTGCTGACCGTAGTACGGAGTCGACTACTTCCCGTGTTTCGGACTCACTCGTATACATATGTGGGGTACCATACTGATACATTACCTTACCCAACTAACCCATAAGTAGGTCTGTCAGGCCCACAAGCTCCTATCGGAGTGCGGTCGTCCCACATTCAGTTGGTACACTCGTAGTGTCCGTCACACGCCTAGGTGAAGTATTCTGTTGTCAACTCCCTTATATTGTCCCATGACAATATGCCCGTGCTTCCCGAACTTAATCGAGGGAAAGTTTACTGTTGTATCCTTGTCAACTGTCCTTGGTTTTACTGGTTTGGTTTAAAGAAGGTTAGAAAGAATGTTGGTTTGAAAGAAAATCTGGTTTTGAAAAGAAAAGGTTTGAATAAATCTGGGTTTGAAAGAAAATTTTCATGGTTTCACAACATCTTCTTACCTTAACCAAGTCTAGCTTCTTGCTGACTGGTGTACTTACAATTACAGAGGTTAGGCTAAGGCCCTTCCATGTTATGACATAATTTCACACTTACTTTGGTACTTTACCAAGTACTTTGTAGTGGTTATAAATTTCCCGAACAGCCCTGTTATAGCAGCACTTGCTATGGCAAGTGCGCCATGCTAATTGCTATCGGTTTAACACATACCGGTTGTGGTATTGTTTTTACCCGCACTGTCATCAGTGGCCTTGTTGGCCCTCACTTGTTCTTACAGTCTTGATAATAACCTGGAACTTCTCACTGTTCACATGATATATCAACTAGGGTGTTTCCCATTCTGGAGACCCTTTTTCTGTATGTTTCCTCTTCGTAGCCCGTTCCACGCATTGTCGTGGTTGCTGAGACTTGTCTCTTGTTTGGGCACTACGTTGTAGTTCCTTTGTCGGTTGGTATACCGTTGGTGTATTATTTATCAACTGTGGTTCCGTAGACACTCGTCTCGGGTTTCATTAATCCACTTCTTGCCTGTTGCACGGTGGTGCGTTGCAAGCTGGTTATCCTCGACTGCTCGGCATGTCGACCCAGGTTGCCGGAAATTCTATTCTCTTATACACAAAATTCCTCATTCTTCGCTATTTAATGCGGTAACATTGTCAGATGGAAACCGTCTGGGATTCCCATTTCGGGATCTACCGTATGACAGGTCTCCGTACTTAAGGTATTTAATAACAGCCAGATCGGGTATTCCCGAGTAAGAGAGGACTTCCATCTCTCTGGCGTTGTTTCCCAAGTTATAAAACTGGGGTTGTGGAGGGCGGGATGGATATTGTAGGTTTCCAGTACACACTGGTAAGTCCTAACTAGCGTATCTCTCACGCTATCACTCAACCCTTAACCCAAAGTACTTAAATCCTAACTCGGTACTTCCTAAGCTCGGTAATTCAGTCATCAGAGCGATACTTCGCTCTGATACCACTTTTTGTAACACCCCATCCAAAAAAACACACTTAACAACAAACTGCAGCGGAAAACAAACTTCAACACATTACTTAACTTCTTGGTGTTACACGCCGTTAACCACCCACGTGGCTAACAAGGCTAATACATATACATTGTACCGGTCTGATGGGCTAAATTCCCGAGCGACTACACATTACTATCCCTTTCCATTAACAACAACGACAACATACACCTTTCAACTATACCGAGTATTTATAAACTGATGCCGATAACAATTTCGGTCTTACTACACCTACTGTATATATACACTTAAATGATTACCCATGTACAATGTCTACCCCGTCCTACTCTCGAACGGCTTCCAGCTCTCTGTACCTGAAACAGGAAAAGAAGAGAAAGGGTGGCCCCCAAGGGGCTCAGCACCTTTGCTGGTATGGTAATCCCGCAGCCCACATGCTACCGGGCCACGCACAACTAATTGTCGTCTTAGCATGCGATTGATTATATTTAAATCATGCATGCAACTGTAAACACACAACACATAACATTCGCCTCAATGGGCTCAACAAACGGATAATACATCCTTACTTAAAGTCACTCATGGTATTCATTATCCCTAGAGTGTTCCTCCTCTAATGGAGCTACTTCCTTAATAGACGACACTTACCCTTAAATCGGGTTAACCTTAAACGCCTCTTATCACAAACTGGGATTCATTTCCATGATCCACACACTCCATATTTTACAACATATAACATTCCTCACATAACAAACATAACAACACTTTTCACGTTTCGACGTGCACATGATAACATCGCAATAGAAATTGCTTTACAACAACATCACATAACATAACGGGAACGGTCCTCTTAGGAACCGACCCAAACATAGTTAATTCACTGGTGAGCCTAGAGAATGGTGTCACTCTCATGGTAAGCTCGTTATACAACAACAACAACACTCATTACCGTCCTAATAGTTGGACGAGTAACTTAAGTTAAGATGGTTCGGGTTTGGAGGCCCGAACACACCACACAAACACATGTTCCCCCTAAACCGATCATAAGTCAGAATAGCTAAGCTTTGGAGTAAGCTAATGGGAGATCATAACCCGTGAGGGAAACAACCATAACAAAGAGAAGGGTAAGGCTAAGAAGGATACCCTCTCCCAAACAACGCGCGACCGGCCTAACCGGATTCCTCACCACTGTTAGTACATACTTACTTTTAGATATTAGTTAGAACCCCACTATGGAGCCTATCACATAACAACACATACAGTATTACAACTGGGTTAAACATACAAGGGAGATCCCTACATTCAAACACATATCACACAATTAACACACGCATAGCCGTGGTTAGAACGTCCCATGGTTCGGGTCGTTTAATCCGAATACCGAACTCTCATGTGATCCTAGACTCAGTTAACTAAGGTTAACACTTCCGAGGTTAAATGGTATCGGAGTTGAACACGCCACATAAATGAATTACTGTAAACTCATTACATGTTTTATCTTACAACGTGGCAAACATACAGAAAAACACATTGGCATACAAGCCGGTGTAATCCGGTAGGACACAGGTTGCAAGAAAACCATACCTGTCACCGGAGTCCACTTTATCATGTCCACTTATGTTCCTCGAGCAATTCTCGAACAACTGATAACATTACAATTACTTTCATTAACATTGGAGTAACATGCTTGTTTAACGTCTAATGCGCCCATAGTTACCCCGTCATCCCGTTATATTTAATTTTACACTTGTGATCTTAAGTTCAACTCTCACATCAAACCTAACATTTGTTTACACACTTTAAGACCTTTACATGTCACCAAACAAGGCCTAAACATCATCTAAAACCATACCATTCAATCCCCCATCATTAGGAGCCTTAAACAAATTTTTTTCTTCATCTCTGGTCTGGACCGCCCCTCTGGGGCGGTCCCAGGGGCGGTCCACAACAGATGCTACACGTTTTTTTTTTTCACTTCTCTGCACTGGACCTCCCCACAGGGGCGGTCCGTAGGGGCGGTCCACTGCAGAACCAATTTTCTAATGTGCTTTTCTCCTCTTTCTGAACTCCAAATTCATCCCAATTTTTTCCTATGCTTTACACATGTTCTCCCACATGTTTTAACATCTTTTGGGCACACTTAAACCCTCTCGAAACATCCCAAAAATTCCTTAAACTCTTACTCAACTTTTACTAAGTCCTTAACACTTAGAACATTTTTTTCTTACACTTGTAACTTGTATTCTTGCCTAAAACTTCACCTAACCAAAGTACTCCCTCACTACCTTATAACCACCCTTTTAAACATCATTTGCACTACACTCATCCCCTTTACACACACTCCTCAAGTCTTTCCCACAAGTTCATAATTAAACCTTCACAAGGCGTTACACTTTCATTGTTCACCAAACTTTGCACAAGACTTTACGACACCTCCACCATCACCTTGGTGTATCAAGAAATCATCCATTAGTTCCCTAAATCTCCAAGACTATGCCTAAGGCATCTTAACACCTAAGAACACCTTAATTCACTTTCTTTCATCATCTTAACACTTAAAAATTCCTAGTACCTTCTAGGTCATAAAATCTCATTACAACACAAAATCTTTTGTTTATCAACTAAATTTCGCCATAGCTTCTCTTGTATCACTTACACCAAAACACATTGTTTTTCACCTTTAGACAATCAAGAACATTCAATCTCTTAATACACACTCTTATACACAAACATATGGTTTTTCATCCCTTAACCATCAAACACAATCACCTTCACAAGAGATGTTCTTTACACACAACTAAACCTTTAAACTACACTACATCACAATATAGTGCATAAACTTAAATTGCTTGGCACTTAGGCCCTTAAATAACATGGCTCTTAGGCCCTTAAATTGCATTAAACTTAAACACTGAATCTCCACATTTAAATGCCTTCAACCTGCGAATACACACAACAATGCTCCCATGTCTTTTTAGTCCACCTTGTGGATAGTTTTCTAGCTCATTTCCCATTGGCTCTTTAGGTTAATTATTAAGCAAGTATAGCTCAATTTCCTAGTACATAAAACTACATTAAGAGAGGTCATTTACCTCTTTGTTTTCCAAGTTTTCTCACTTGTTTTCTCTTGTTCTTTCTTGATTGAAAATCGGCAAGGAGCTTTATCACTTGTCAATCTTCTAACCATTACACATATAAGGGTAATGAGCATTAAGTTTAATACCCAAACTCATAGTCAAACCCT
Organism: Limonium bicolor; assembly: GCA_023374045.1. Lineage (NCBI taxonomy): Eukaryota > Viridiplantae > Streptophyta > Magnoliopsida > Caryophyllales > Plumbaginaceae > Limonium > Limonium bicolor. The sequence continues at coordinate 172,737,193 of CM041778.1, read as the reverse complement.
AGGTTTGCATATGTGTCTTAAAATACCAAAATTTGATGCTTACCTTTGGAATTCGAAAGAGAGCTTGGTTAAGTAGCAAGATAGGACTCCTCCTAGTCCTTTGAAGTTTGAATTAAGCTATGAAGAGAACAAGAAAAAGCACCATCGTGAGGTGAATTTTCGGACACATACAAAAATGAGAGGAAACTTAGATTTTCTTTGGTTTTTGTTACCTTGAAACAAAGGAGAATGACAATATGAAAGAAGATGAGCTTTTCCCCCTTCAATGGAGATTCTTCATGGCACCAAAATGGAGTTCTTGAAGATTTGAAAAGATAGAAGTGAAGAGCTTGGTCTAACTAAGACAAATATGGTCTTAGAATTTGATTTGGAGCATTAATGAACATTGGTGAGCAATTGAAGTTGGAGAAGAGAGGTGCTGCACCATGAACGGTTTTGGTTGGGAGAATGGAGGAAGATGACGGTGGGAACAAGAGGAAATGAAGAAAGGTGAGGAGAGAGGCAAAGTTTGAAGATATTTATGTTATAAAGCAAATAGTAACTTTACTTTATTTTCTTTTACTTTTCTTAGTTGGATGGCCAAGTATGGTGACTCACACCACTAAAACCGTGCCCCCTTACATATTAGAAGGGTATAATGGTCTTTTTGACCAATTTAATTACTTATAACAACATATGTTACAAACTAGCTTATAAAAGTTACTATTCATAAAAACAAGGCACATAGAAGTGAAATTTTTAATTTCCCATTGATATAGACTTCCAAATGTGATACTATATAGTACACAATTAATTAAAGAGTAATGATGGACATTTAGCCATTCAAAACTCATTTACAAGACAATTTTTCAAAAACGTGCTTTAAGAATCCTTAAAGCACATTTTGTGTTTTAACTTGTTTTCAAGCTTGGTTTTCTTTGGTAATTGATTTAATATGTTCATTAACATATTTATAAGGCATAGGTATGACCATTGAGTCTTATACAAATTTATCCCAAGCTTAGAGCACATTTTTGCTCAAACCGTGTCTTAGTGTTTTATTATGGTTTAAATTGTACACTGATATTTCTAAGGCACTTTTTAGCCTTTACATACCTTAGTTTAATATTTAAACCACATATCAAGGTTTGGGGTATTTCAAGCAATTGACAAAAACCGGAAGAGTAACCGGTTATAAAATTAATGACGCTCAAGGAGCTCAGAGGAATAAAAGAATACCATATTCTATAATTAGCCAAATAAATGGTGAACCATTGTATAAATGGTGGAGATACATGCGCTAAAGCTAAGGTAATAGCGGATGCCATGGAAACCAATGTCGTAAATAAATACGAACACGGTGCGCAGCAAACGACCAATATATGTGAATAAATCACACAATGATATGGAGTTGATGAATAAAGATGGCAGACATAAATGATCATTCCTATTGCAATCGCATTACAGAGTTACTGCCAAGGGTTTACGCCTCTACACTCTGTAGGACTGAGTGTTTTGGTATTGCACTTGTGTAGTAATGATCTAGTGGGATAACTAGGAATTTGGGAAAATGTCAATTGTGGTAAAAGTAGAAGGAAACTTACGAAGTCACAAGGACCGACGCATAGAAAATGCAAGGTCATACAAGTAAAGAGTACTTATACAGAACCAGATGAACTGACATAATTCAGAAGCTACTGACAACAGAGGAAGCACTACAACTAAGTAGTGAATCAACAAGAGGGACTTTTTTGTGTCTAATAACTTGAGAATAGCAAAACAAAAAAAGGTAAATATATTCGAAACAAACGTACAGATGGAATCACCTCCAACTTTGGTTTAGCATGCGGATGACATTCGAATAGTGCAGGAAGTTAGAAGGTTTTAGTGGTGAGCTCGGCTGTCAAAATCGAACCCAACATCCTAAAATGGAACAAAACCTACAAAACAATGTCTAATCTAGCAGAGGAGACATCAGATGAGTATACAAGAAATGGAAAAATCATAATCAAGGAGGAGAAATCTAAAGATTGAGTGTCTCGAGTAAGACAATCTGAAATTGGTTTTATCCTAGGCTCGATTGGAAAAAGCTTTATAATCCACCGATTGCAAGAGCAGAGATGACGAAGTTGCGTTGGATTTAGAGTGAGGTGATGGGTGGGTCGGAATTTTTGAAGGAAACCACAGACGCCTTCCACTAGGGGAAGATCAATCGGTCAGATCGGAGACCACGGCTACAGATGGTGTAGGTTTTTTTTTGGTGAGGAAAATCAGAGAGGGATAGCATAGAGTCTAGGATGAACAATGGAGAGAGAAAATGGGATTTTTGGGTTTTGATTCATAGTTTAAAGGTGAGGTTGGAGGCGGTAGATGGTGAACAACGTCCGTTCCCAGGGAGAGTGGTGAGGGAAATGAAGAATCATGAGGGACTCATCTCTGTTGGTTGTGGTGACAAGCGCTTGAAAATGGATGGAGGAAGGAGAATGCGGTTGATTTCAACGAAGAGATATGCTGAGCATCACTTGTTCCTTGTTTGCTAAATTATCGAGGTTGGAGAGAATGAGAGGAAGGCGGAGTATTCAAGTCACATGTTCGCAAGTAGGCTTGCAAAATTGCCGGAGTTGTGAGAATAAGAGAATCGGAGCGGTGCAAGTTCCCGTCGATGAGGTGGTGTTGGTGATTGATTTTCGATATGAGGAAGTGGGTGAATGGTGTTTCGGGCGTGGAGTAGTGAGAAGGGAGGGGTGAACGACATTGCGTTGGTTGAAGAAGAAAACGATTGAGAGCCAATCGTCGAGACTCAAGAACGGCTACTGTATTTTTTGCTCCTATGGGTGCTAGGTTTTGGAAGAGAATCCAGGCGGGTGAAAGAACGAAGAAGCCGTTAAAAAAACGAGGTCAAGGCCGCCCCTTAGGGTTTAGATGGTAGGGTTTGGGTGGGTTTCGTGAGGCCATGAGCTGAAAATAGAGTGGCTTTAAGGAATTGGGCTAGGCCAGACTTCAACCAAGTGTGGATTGGGTTTGTAAGATGAAAATAAGTGTATAAATAGAAATGAAAATAAAAATACTAATGTTAATAGTTGAATAAAATAAAATATAAGAAAAAGTGGATAGATGAATAAATAATAAAGAAATAGAATATAAACAAAAATAAGATAGTAAAATGAATAAACAAAGAGGGACGGTTTTGAAACCAGACTGTCGTTGGAAATTCCTTTTCGAAGAATTATATTTTTGTGAAATGCTTTGAAAATTGGTTTAAAATTTTGTTGTAAAATGATGGTTTCATTTTGGCATGCATGTAAATGTGTTTTGAAAAGAAAGGCGATGACCCTCTTATTTTATTCACCATTTCGGAATTTACTTCATGGGGTGAGAATTTTTGGTGTCTGCAGATGGCTCCCCTTGATTCAATTTTGCAAGCCCTTGTAGAATTGGATCAAGGTTGAAGGGGCGCCAAAAATTCTCACAACTGTTTATGTTTCGTTTTTATGGGTGCAGGTGCACGGGGATGTATGACGGGCCCCAGATTGCGGTGATTGATGGTATGAGGACTAATGACGGGCCTCAACTAGATCTCGGTATCTAGCTCTAGGACTAACGACAATCAACCTATGCATGGGGACTAATGACGGGCCTCAACTAAATCTCGGTGTCTAGCTCTAGGACTTTTGACGGGCCTAGAATGCATCTTCGAAATGTATGAGGACTAATGACGAGCCTCAACTAGATCTCGATGTCTAGCTCTAGGACTAATGACGGGCCTAGAATACAATCGGTATATGGGTTATGCATGAGGACTAATGACGGGCCTCAACTAGATCTCGGTGTCCAGCTTTAGGACTAATGACGGGCTTAGAATACAATCAGTATATGGGTTATGCATGAGGACTAATGACGGGCCTCAACTAGAACTCGGTGTCTAGCTCTAGGACTTATGACAGGCCTAGAATGCATCTTTGAAATGTATGAGGACTAATGACGGGCCTCAACTAAATCTCGGTGTCTAGCTCTAGGACTAATGATGGGCCTAGAATACAACGATATATTGCTTATGCATGAGGACTAATGACGGGCCTCAACTAAAACGTGGTGTCTAGCTCTAGGACTTATGACGGGCCTAGAATGCATCTGAAAGCATGAGGACTTATGAAGGGCCTCAACTAGACCTCTTGACATCTAGGTATTGGACTTATGACGGGCCTATAATACTTTGATCGAGTTGTATGAAACTCGTTGTTTTGAGTGGTTGATTTGAGGATGACTTTGATTGTGGATTGGTTCGGGATTGGATGTTTTTCGGTTGTTTTCATGAAGGATGTGATAGTCAAATGTTTTTTTGTTGATGTGGCCCTTGACTTTGTCTGCGTGGGACTTGTGTTTCAGTTTTGTTTTGACAGTCTTGTCCGATGTGCACTATAGTTTCGGGATTTGGTAAGACTCTTGGCTCTAAAGTTCGAGATGGCTCCGGTATGGCTCTTGAGTTTTTTGTTTTATTACGATTTGGTGATTGGTCTTTGAATGGATGGGTTTTTTTTTTAATGAGTGGCTTTGGAACCTGATGGCTTTGATATGACCGGATGACCTTGGTATGATCAGATGGCTCTGATGTGATTGGATGGCTCCGGTACGGTCAGATGGCTCCGGTGTGGTCGGATGGTTCCGGCATGATTCATGACCCCATTTTGAGCAACGGCTATGGGATGGTTGGTGGGTTTCGATTTGTTTTGGATTTTGAGTCGAATGGTGGGTTGATGTGATTGGTGGACTGCGTTGTGTTTGACGTATTTTGATGTGGTAGATATTTTTTGTTGTAGTAATAACTTCTTGGTCATGGATTGATGGTTTTGGTTTGGTTATGACTTCAGGGTTCTCTCATGATGGCTCCAGGATAGCTCGGGATGGCTCTGGGAAAGGCTACGGGATGGCTCTATTTGGTGATAGTGAGGAAGAAAGAGGGATTTTTCCTTTGAGGTGGCCGCACCCTGGGCGGGCTGCCTACGTACTCAATTTCGTATAGAGATAAGACCATACGTAGTTTAAATCTCTATGTGCAAGGCCTCGGTGAGGAAATTGCTCCTGTGTAGCCCTAGAGATAGTCTCTAGGACGGTCTCAATGTCTGAGGATGGCTCTCGCATGGCTCTAGTTTGGATCTGGATATGGTGTTGATGAGGCCCGATGATGCTGGATGGCTCTGGGAAGATTGTCGTATGGCTCCGGATGGCCTCGGTTTTGATTTCTTTTTATTTTAAGTCAAGCTTCGATAGCGGAAACTGAAGTCGACCTTCCACGAGACTAGGCATGGTTCATACCAGTCGGATGTTGAAAATGAAGTGGTTATGATGCATGCACATGCTAACTGCTAGAAGATATGCAAAAAACATATGCAGTTTTAAAGAGAAGGTACGATTCTATCTCTATTACTATGAGGTTTACGAATATAAGACATCTTCGGTTCGATCTTGAGTGATTGTTGAGCTTGAATGCATGAATCATTTTTCTCTCATGGAGGGATGCGGGTCAATCTCTCGTGAGTATGGTCGTGTGTGCAAATGGTGTGATGATGCTCTCGATGCTCGGAGCAGTATTTTCCTTAGAATTTCTTTCGAGGTTTTGATCTTTCTGATCCTCACAAATTTCTAACCTGCAATGGGGTAGGCTGTTTATGATTTGGTGCTCAGATTGGAGATTCACTCACACTCATTAGACCTCGTGGGGTAAGGTTACACTCATTCGCTCATGGTCCCTTTGGTATGATGGGACATGTTGATAACAAGTACGAAGCTTATGATTCATGTTTCAGATCCGATACTTTCAGTTAACGCTCACCAACTAACGAATCAGAGGTCTTTTATTGGGTTATAACGGGATTGAGGGGTATGATGTATGTCACATGGGACTGGAGGATTTGTTTAGGAATTGTGGAGCTTTTGTGCAATAGAGGACATGTTTCTCCTTTGCCATGGGTGGCATGATTAGACGGGTTTTGATAACCCCTTATCGGTTTCTTCGAGACATCATTGGTCCTTTTGGTTTGGATTTCTCCTTCTTGCCTCTTCTGGCATACGATTTGAACGTTCTTCTCAATTTTATGTTTTTGAAATTGCATTTGGTTCATCAACTTTCTCAAGCATTTTTTTTCTTTGCATTTTGGCTTTCAGCTTCAAAGTTGCATTGACTTATCGATCTTCTTGAACATTTTCGGATTTCTTTTTGGTGTTTGGCCTTGGAGTTGCATTGGCTCACTGATTTCTTTGAACATTCATTGTTTTTGTGGAAGATGGTGGGGAGGGACCATGGCTCCGGCTCCTTTGAGATCCTCTATTGCAAGGGCAAGTAAATATATGTACGTGGGTTGGCATATTGTGGAGTTTTTGAAGAAAGAGTTTTTCATGAAAGGCTTAGCAGGGCTCACTAAGGGGTTATGTAAAGGGCAGTCGAAGCTTTCCGGTTTTGTGGGGATTTTTATTCCTAAGTGCCTCGTCATCCTCATTAGTCAATGATTGTTTTCTTACTATTCTCGGATCTTTGCATGAATCACAGTTCATATCCTGTTTATCGACATTGCTCTCGCTATGAATTGTGCATCTCCATGTGCTGAAGGAAAGCACAAGTCATTCATGGTTTTACCTTGATTGGCTCTCTCTACCTTCCCTCATCGCTTAAGGGATTGCCCAGTATCCTCGTTCGGAATTCAAGGGAAAATACCACTCTTCGTACGCTACTTACTTTGCTTGTGGTGCTGATTTTGATTTAAACCCATATGTAAATTGTAGGGTCGAGAGTTCAGTGGTTCAAGCACTCTGTTCAAACAATCTCTCAAGATTTTTCCCAAAGATGTCGTTTTGATACGACAGGATGCGAATGCAACTATCTACCATGCAATGTGTTGTGGTAATATGGAATTACTATGTATAAGATGCGTCAAATGTTGAAAATGATGAATGAAGATGGTTGACTTCAGGTTTTGACTAAATGTTTTTTGTTGTTGTGTGTTTTTCTTTTTTGATACAATGCATGCATGGCAAGGCCACACCTAGTCTCGCTTGAGTCGGTTCCAGTTGATGGTCCATGAAGCTCATCCTTTCAATGTCGGCCCTGAAGAATGTGTAGTTGTCGAGGTTGCTGTCTGGTTGGTGACTAGCTCCTGGATTTTAGGACTTTTTAGGGAGTGACAACTCACTCATGGTGGCCCCACGATATGACACACTCTTTCCTTTTTCGTAACTGGGGTGCACGTTGATTCTGATTGGGAGGGGTTTGAACTCGGTTTTCTTTTCTATCCCTCTGAGATCGGGCTCTAGTGGTCAAGATATTGGGATGAAAGTGTGTGTGTGGTGACAATGAAACACATGGTTATGCAATTTTTGAGGCGGACACGACTCCTGAATGATTGATGGAATTGAAATGGCTGGAAGTGCAAGTGACTCTTTTTTTTGTCATGAATGTGATGCATGTGTTTTGCTTTATGCTCGGTTGCATTTGTTGGTGTTATTTATTTAGGGGATGCCTCCTATAGATACTGTGAATTCTCACCCCATAAAGCAAAGTTGATGAATGATATATAACTGTGAGGAGTCGTTCCTTATTCATTCTTCTCTTTATTCGTGCATGCCAAAAGAAACCAAGTTTTAGAAAAACAATTTTGAAAATGCGTGTTTTCAAAGTGGTGGATTTTCTCAATAGAAATTTTGATGCTCGGTCATTCGCAAATAAAATAGGGAGTGGGGAGCCCTATACACATTGATCAAAATAAATTCAAAGGGAATGTGTAAACCTATACATGTAATCTATTCAGAAATGGACAAGAGAGAAAAGAATGCTAGGGGAAAACCTATACATCAATTCTAAAAGTCATTAAATGGAGGAGTTTGAGCTTAAAAACTTCTCCCAAAATCTTTTGCTTCGTCTTCGAACTTCTGAGTGACTGCTTACTCATGTGCGGGCTTCTGATTGGCCATTCGCTCGTCTTCGGGATCTTGATTGGCTACTCGCTCGTCTTCGGGCTCTTGCAGCGAAGCGGTATTGTGATCAAACAAAACCGGTTGGTGTTCTTCTGATTTTCAACAGTTTGAACTCAAATAGTCGTTGCTCACCTTCATGCCGCTTGACTCGGGTTGGTGCACCTCTGATTTTTGGTTCAGACTGCTGTTGTTGATCTTCATGCGCTCCACCTGCTCCGACGAGGAAAATGAGGGGCGTTTTTTTAGAAAGGAAAGGTGAATGATCGAGCACAATATCATTGTGAGAACCCACCACTTTTGTGAAAACACGAAATGAGTAGTACGCTCCACGGTAATGACCACTGCTTTTGAAGGTGGGTTGAACTTCAAAAATAGCGGGTCACAGCATGGGGACTAGATCATTTATTTTGAAATACATTTGTGAAAATCAATTTTGAAAACTGTTTTCGAAAACTATTTTGAAATAAAATCCATGAAAAATGTTGTTCCGAAATTCGTTTGTGTAAAGTAGGTTTTCTTGAAATCTGTTTGTGAAAATTGTTTTTGAAACTACATTTGTGAAAAACATTTTTTAAAATCATTTGTAAGTAGTAGATTTTAGAAATCTATTCTTTGAAACCGTTTGACAAAGTTTGTTTTCTGGAAAACTTTGATTGAAACCATTATTGAAAACTGTTTTGGAAATAACAATTTTGAAAATCATTATTTTTTTTGAAATCATTTGAGATGGATGACTTTGAAGATATTTCATTAGAGTGTTCGAACTGGTCTATTATTATTATTTTTTTGCCAATTTTTGAAACGTGATCACACGTAGATGTAAGTGCAAAGTAAAAATCGTGGCTGATTTTATGTGGAGCTGAGTGTGAATGATTGGGATAATCACCTTCCAGGTCAATCAATGCTTCCATACCACCGGGGGAACCGTCGTCCCTTCACTGTTCATCTCTCGGGATTTATCTCTATTATGACTTGTGGGGCACGTCATCAAGAAAGTCCGGAGTGCTTAAGTTCGAAAGGTCAAGATACTCGAAGTGATACAGTCACACGAGCCACGGCCGGGGATTATCACAACATACTCACTTTTCGGGAAACTCGGGGAAGTATTGCATGGGAACGGGTCTCCCCTCGTCTGCACGATAAGGTGTGTCTAAAGTCCAAATTATTCGCTGACTACGCTGTGTCATGTATGGGTATCTGTAAATACGGGATCCTCTATGAATTTGTAGCGCGGCATTGGGCTCTAAAGATACCCGTGGTGCAGAGGAATCATGGAGAACTGAGCCCATGCAATCTTTAGGGTAAGCCAAAAGGGTGGCCAGATAGGCGGCATACAAGGGGTGACTACCCATAAAACCCATCCTAGACACCGAACCAGGCAGCTGGACACTGAAGGCTTATGGTTTACTATATGTTGGTTTTGACTCAAAAAGGTATTTGAAAGGCTCTTGAGACTTTCAAGGCGGAGACACTACGGTCGTACCACATTGTGGGCTCTATCCTTAGCTACGAAGGACCCATACTCAGAAGGAATCAATTGTGGACCAATTGTTTATCCCGACCGCGGATATTTATGGTGACACAGAGGAATGCATGTCCTAAACTACCCGATGCAACAATGGGTTGGCTCCTTTCTACGAAGGCCCCATTTACAAAAACCGTAAATAAGCAATTAAAAAATATATTATATCATGTATGAAGAGTAGTAAACATAAGACAGTAAACACACAATAGTAAACAAAAGTGAAGCGTGCAAAGGTCAAAGCACACATGTGGTACTTAAGGCCAATCTAGAACTCTGAACTTTTATCCTAACTATCCTCTCAGAGCACACTCTAACTGTGGAGTAGAGTAATCCTAATGGCTTTTGAATGAATCTCTTGAAGGTTTTGAAAGAAGTGGAGAAGTCCTGACAATTTTGAATGGAGTTCAGACTTCCTTGAGTTTGAGAAAAACTTACTCAAGTTTTCCCCAGCAGAGTCGTCATTCTGTGGAGGGTAATTTTTCGGTAAGAGAGGGGTCTATCTAATATGGTCTGACTGAAAAAGTAGAGATCCTAAAAAATACCATTCTGTGGAGGGTGAAAACCCGTTAATCTGGAATCCCTCAAATACCTACTAAATCGTCCATCTTTCCCAGAAAGCATAAGGGGGAGTGCAAGTGAACACTACACCCGCTCTCAATGGGCCCCACACGGACTTATGCCTCTATAAGGTGGAATTGACTAGAGTCACCACCTAGTTTGACCTAAGATACTAGGAAGGAAGGGAAGGAGGGTTCTAAGAACCGTTGGTTGACTCTGAAATTATTGCCTATGGATAGGACTTATTTGGTCATTTGCATAGATTCTGTGTGGGTACACACTGGGTTACACCCCTTAGAAGTGGCAAGGACCACGACTTCGGATTGGTGCCCGAGGAAACCTCAGTCTCCAATTGTCGGGATTTCCTTCTTTCAAAACCATTTTAGAGGGATTCATTTCAAAGCCAAGGATAGGATTAGGACAGGAGAAGAGAAAACAAGTGGATAAGGCAAGCTTTTCTGCCAAGCTAGCGCCAAGAAGAGGAATTGATGAATTTGAATGAGTATAGAATGAAAGATTTGGAGAAAAGTATGAGGTTAAGTGGATACAAGACTTGGAGTTTGATGGCTTGAAGTTTGTGGGAGCTGAAGAAGGTTTGAGAGTTTTGAGAGATATGAGAGCCACCTTAAAGGGGGAAAAGGTTTTTTGTTTAGAATGGGGTTGCAGCCTGTGTGGGCTGCCTACGTACTCAACTCCCTGTCGAGATCAGACCTTACATAGTTCACGGTATTTGGGTTTTGGAATTTTTGATGCTGTGGGGTTTGAGGATATTTGTGGTGTTTGGTATTTAGAAGGGTCCGAAGTTTTGAGAAGTTTCGGGTATGGGATGCTAGTCTATGAGACGCTCGGGTCCGTGAGACATTTGAAACCTTGAGATATCGAAGTCTGTGAGACACTTGGGTCTGTGAGACGCTCGGGTCTTTGAGACGCTCAGGTCTGTGAGACATTCGAATCATTGGAATGACAAAGCCTGTGAGACGCTCGGGTCTGTGAGACATTTAGAGTGTAGGGGAAATTGGAATGGAATTGAAATTGAATTGAAATCGAAGTTGAATTGGAGTTGAATGAATTTTGATTTGAATTAAACTTGAATGAGTTTAGAATTGAGATGAATTTGAATGAGTTTGGATTTGAGATGAATTTTGGATTGGTTTGGAATTGAAATGAATTTTGAATTGGTTTAGAATTGAGACGAATTGAAATTGTATGCCAAATTTGAACTAATAGGCCAAGTTTGGGCCTTGGAAAAGTGGCTGAAACGGGCTTTGGCATTGGATTGGAATGAATTTTGAATTGTGTATCAAGAGTGTTTGATGAGAGTATGAGAGAGATTGATTTTGTGAGTGTTTGATGAGAGAGATTTATTTTAAAGAGTGTTTGATGAGAGAGATTGATTTGAAGGGTGTTAGATGAAAGAGCATGAGAGAGATTGATTTTGTGAGTTTTTGATGAGAGAGATTGATTTTAAAGAGTGTTTGGTGAGAGAGATTGATTTGAAGGGTGTTAGATGAGAGAGCATGAGAGAGATTGATTTATTGAGTGTTTGATGAGAGAGATTGATTTTAAAGAGTGATTGATGAGAGAGATTGATTTGAAGGGTGTTAGATGAGAGAGCATGAGAGAGATTGATTTTGTGAGTGTTCGATGAGAGAGCGTGAGAAGGATTGGTTTTGGAGAGTGTACAATGTTGGTGTATGAGAGGGATTGCTTTTGAAGAGTGTATGATGTTTGGTGTATAAGAACGAGTGGGTTTGAAGAGTGTATGATGTGTGTATGAAAGTAGTTGTTTTGAAATTGAAGTATGCATTTTTTTTTTTAGTCTTAGATCTTAGTAATTAGGGATGGTTTGGAAAATGTTATAAAGGAAGGGCGTTCCCCACCGACCAAACTCTACGGCCCGTTGAGTGAGAAACATCCCCGAACCTAGAAGCTTTTCTAAACTGGACTTGAAATGTCCAGAAATAAGTGGGTAGACCTAAAGGCTATTCTATGGCTACATGTGCTAAGCCAATCTAGCAGTTTATAAGACAAAACTAACAAATAAAATGCCCAATGTATAATAGAACCGAACATGTATAAACAAGCATTAAAAAATATGTAAAAGATAGACAGAGTAAAAATGATCAAGCCAACAAATACAGAAAATTATGAAATCCAAGACTATGCTAGGTAGCACAACTAATAGACAAATTACAACTCATGATAACAAAATTAAAGTGTTGACTTAAAATGCTGAATTAAAGTGCTGAATTAAAAGAGCTGCTATGGGGGGTCACATCGACGCCGCCTCACTCAAGCTAAAGGGGATCCGAAGAGATACACCAACTGTTTTTCGCATTTGAAGGGAGAGCCCTGGTAGTCCTAGCCAAGGTCCATCTCCTTAATCTCCGAGCAGTTCCTCATTCCTTAAGCAATACGTACATGCCAAGGAACACAGACAAAGAGACACGAGATTAATTAGTAATGAAATGTAAGAGGGTTGGGGTGTGTGCAATAGGATCGTACGGCCCCTCTCAATGGGAGGAAAGGGGGCAATCTTGTAACACCCCTAATCTTAAACCTGTAATGATGTCATAACTCGTTGCAGGATAAATAACAAATCGCAGCGGAAAATAAAACTATCTAACCTTGGTGTTACACGCCGTCACTCACCCTTGTGAGCAACAAGGCATCCTTACTCTTTCCAACATTATAACTTCTCACGCTGTGATGAACAGATACTGAGCACTCTAATTATTACAATCCAAAACCAACTAAATGAGCCACTAACTGAATACATTCTCCTCCTTAATACAATACAAAATAAAACCGACGGTGTTTGTTGAAAACACTTCAGCTACCCCAGTGTCACACGCTCCGGCTTGAGTCTTCTTCAATAACCTGGAATTTTTGGCCCACTAAAGGGCTCAGCAATCGAAATGCTGGTATGCTAAATGTAGTCTTAAATCATTTGGATTCCTTAAGTCGTTTTAGCCATCTTGATATTAGATTCATTACGTAAAATACCGGTTTATAACGATAACAGAAATAACTGTAAACACTTAACAAACACATAACAATCCACCTGTAAACACCAGTGTACAATAGTACACAACATCAATAACCACACAACAATAACCTCACAACAACAACCAATAATCACACATTAGTAAACCATAACAATAATCAAACAAGATACACGTATTAAACTGTACTTGTTAGTTAGTCACTTGGCCCTTATCCCTTGAACCAATCATTTAACCTTTCCCAATTAATGTTACCTCAAGTGTCATGTTAAGACAAACCTTAATAACTTGTGGACGAATGTCCCTTGTGTTCCATTGGAACTGTTTACCAGCTGACCCTGTGGCCCTGGTTAATTGACCGATCCGGTCGAAACTGTGCACCAACGGCAGTGCATTCCGCCATCCCCGAATGTGGCTGATGGATTTTAGTGACCCCCTTCTTGAGTCTCTCATAGTGATCACAATGCGCAACCAGAAAGTCGAAACGGTCTGGATTCCTCTCTTTATAAGTTAGCCCTTTTTGTCAGTGACATAATAACCAATACTTGAAATAAGACTATCACATTTGACCTTTGTTAGGTTCAATAATACCTAAAGGTCCGTTAGTCTTTTTTTTTCCAGTTTAGGTGTATAAACTTTAGTCACAAGGCATTCGCGTATTAAATACAACGCAACAGTTTAAATAATACCACATACAATATCATTCACATAAAATCATAGATATCGTTCTTAAACATTTAAACACATAATGTCTAGACCTTAGGTTAATCCTTAGGACATTCAGACCACACAATTAACATACCGTTCACCAAGAAACTGCTAGCATGACAAACTCCTGTTCAGTAGTCCCTCCCCGTACGCTGTTATTTAAACATGCAATACCGGGTAGTATTAACACAACTATTCATTAAATATTACAGTATTGTCACTGTAGAGTTTATTCTCGTTGTATAATAACTCTGTATGTTATTTATTTCCCCCTGTTATTTTAACAGTGGTTCTTGATAACCTACCAGTTCATTATTTTATGTGAAGCTCACATGTGATAATGAATTATCATTTTTACGGTACATCTTTACCTCGTTAATTATATACTTATAATTATTTCCACTTATCATTTATATCATATCATTTAGTTATTTATGTTATAACCACCTTTATTTCATAAACTTTATTTTATATTTCATAATATTCCATAATACATTATATTAACTAGTTTCACTTCCTTTCCTTATTAAATTACAAAATCAACCTTATTAATCCGGTATTTATATATTATACCCAACAATTTAATAAATTACTAAATAACCACATATTATTTTCCGGTAGTCATAATTGATCCCGATAACTTTTACAACTCACCAAATAACCATATACTCTTATAATTTATTAAATACCCTTATCAATTTCGAAAATTGTAAAACAATTATATTAACTTCTATAAATTGCCAAATAACCTTTATAATTCACTAATTACCCTCATTAACCTTTGTAAATATTAATTAACCACCTTATTTTTACAAATCACCAAATACTCTTACTATTTCGGTAATTACAAATTAATACCACAAATCTTATAAATTATCAATTAAGCCCATAAGCTCTTCGGTTAAATCATATAGTTTCTATATTTACACTTTTAACCCCAAAACTTTACATAAGTTACATATTAACTTATAAACTATAGTTTAAATATTTTATTTCTTTAAATAACCAAAGTAACCCATATATTTTCTTATAATACATTTCCGCCCTTATTTAAATTCTATCTTTCATATATACTTCCATAAATTACATATTCACCCCATAACTTTTATAAACTTAATATTTTATGTCATAAATCATTTTAACCCAAAGTTTTTGGTCAACACTTTGACCAAGACTTAATTTCACAATTAATACTTTAATATACCCATAAAATCATAAATAATTCTTGGCCATACCTTATATTTCCCAATAATTACAAAATAGCCCCAAAACTTTATAAAATGTTATTTTAACACTTAAACACTTATTTAAATTCACCAAAATTCATAATATTAATCCCAACCTTATATAATAATATAAATATATCAAACAGCTCCTTATGTTCTCGGTTTTAATTTTATTTTACTATATAGTTTTAAAACTTGCTTCAAACCTTATAATAAATACATATAAATGTATATAAGCCATATAACATTTCTAAAAATTATACTAATGACTTAGAATGATTATAAACTAAAAATAGAACATAAAAATCCCTAGACCAATCGGTTTCAACATCCATGTAACATAATTAATTTGTGTGACCTAAATATATACCTTAAGGTTATAATCTTACCTTATATGTTATAAATTATTTTCTTGGTATTTCAACTCAATAATTTTCGGCCTTATTATTAACATGGCTTAAACATAATTTTTATACCAAAGTTTGAAGCTTAAATTAAGCTTATACCTAATAAACCTTAATTATGTAAACTTACCCTTAAATCAAGACAATTCTTGTACTTGATTTTCCTTGAATTTCCAAGCTCTCCAAATGCTATATTGATGTAGAGAATTCGAACTCCTTGTACATATATAGGAGATTTATTTGTTAGACTTCTAACAAGAGTTTATAAATAATATTGTAGTAATTTTTTTTACAAGAGTTTACCTTAGGAATTTATCAAGGTATTTTTGATACACCTTGTGATGATTGTAGTTCCTAGTTTCCTTCATGAAATAATGAAGAGAACATAGGTTTAGAAGTTCTAAAATTTCGAAAATTACCTAAGGAATTTTCTTAAGATTTTCAACATGAAAATATACCTTAACTTGATCTTGTTGTTCCTTGTATTGTTGTTGAATTTAGGAACCACCTTGGAGCATATATGCTTGGCGATTTCCTTGTAGATTTGCTAGGATGTTTTCTTGCTTCAAGACTTAATAGAATTAACTAGGAATTTACATAGAAATGGTGTTAGAAACTAGTACACCATTAATGGAGTTATTAGAACTTAGGAATTAACTTAGGAAATGAAAGGAAAAGAGAGCTAAATGAAGAGACTTACCTTCGGTTGTGAGGGCAAGGGAATGTTATGATCATTCACGTAAGTTAAGTAGAAGAGAATGAAGCAACTAAAATTTGATTTGTTTATTGTCATTATTGAATGTCTTTATTTATGTTAAATTTTGATTTCATAATTTGATTAATATGGTCTCTCCACTTCAATACCACTACGATTGATTGGAGAATACTAGAGCTTAGATTACTATGGTCGCTCCACTTCAATACCACTACGATTGATTTCATAATTTGATTAATATAGTCTAGAATTTATTAGGTTGATTTATAATGCTAACTTATTTATTCATGCAGGAGGTGATCGGCTGAGGTGGAGCAAACATGCGGCTCCATGTCCTCATATAGCCTTACGGCTAAAGTTAGAATAGACACTAGATTTAAGCTTAATTAACATTGTTAACTTGTGTATCTTTGCACATGTGATCGACATTATACATGGAGCACATAGGCTGCTACAAATGGAATAGACTTACGGTAATGGTTATGCTAGGTTAGTACTTTTGATTTTGTTAATTATAGCAAGACAAATAAGAAGTTAGGTAGTTGTCTTTCTTTCATTAATTTACAGCACTAATCCTTGTTTAGTTGTGTAGGTTGATCGGACGAGAAGATAAGAGCAGCTCCATTTGCTCCTTGTATATCTACGACAATAGTTGTTAGGAATTTAGCTTAGGTTTTATTAGTTGTATAAAGTTAACTAGCTAACTATTATTGAGCTTAATTAATAAACTAACCTTGTCTTCTTAGTGCTGGGCTTTTAATTTAGGATATGTGTTAGCTTGTTTAATTAACCAACTTGTTTTGTCTTTGCAGGTGTAATAATCGACACAAGCATGGAGCAAATCAAGCAGCTCCACACATGTTTGTTACGGTAATGTATAGCTAGGTAGATTAGACTTTTGTTTGTTAATTTACAACATGTCAATTATGTAAGTTAGGTCATGGTTTTATTAAGTTAATTAATGTCACTTCTTGTCTTATCCATGCAGGTTTGATCGCATGGCTGGAGCATATTAGTAGCTCCATTATTGCTAAACTTACGTAAAGGAAATGCTAGAAAGGCTATTAATATTTTGTTAATTGTAAACCTACTCAATCTAGCTAATTTGTTTAAGTTTTATTAATGATTCTTACTTGTTTTTATTTATGCAGGAACCGGCTGGAGTGGAGCAACTAATCAGCTTTCAATTGAAGTAGTACTTACGTAGTGGAGCACTATGGCTAATTTAGATTTTTATTTGCCTTAAGTTAATTAATCACACTAATCTTATTCTTCTATTCTTGCAGGTTATTCGTAGTGAAGACTCCACTAGGTGACTGCACATGCCTAGCACATATTAATACGGTGGGTGACAAGATGAATCACCATCCTATAACAAAACTTTACATTAAACTAGCTAAATTGCCCCTTGATGTCGCATGGAATGGGGACCAGGTGGAGCAGATTTTTAACTTAATTTTTGTTACACTATATTGTATTAAGACCATACTAGTATGTGTAATAGGTTCCAGCATTTAATTGGTACATTTTTATTATGGTAAAAGATGAAAGTTTTAAGGTAAAAATGCTGATTTTAGGTATCTTTTTGTCTCAAAAATCGCCCCTGGTTGTGCTATGATTTTAGCACTGCCATCAATTGATTTAGATGGTCATTTTATCCACTTTTAAGATTACTAACTTGTGGCTCTTTAAAAGCTTCAAGGTAATTGCGTAAAACGCATTTTTGTGACACCCGAAGGTGCGTTTTTGTGCTTTAAGAATTTTCCTAGGAATTAATTAGTCGCTATGAGTTCCAAGTGTTTATTGAAATTGTTTATAGTCAATAATAATATATTAAAGT
Organism: Limonium bicolor; assembly: GCA_023374045.1. Classification (NCBI taxonomy): domain Eukaryota; kingdom Viridiplantae; phylum Streptophyta; class Magnoliopsida; order Caryophyllales; family Plumbaginaceae; genus Limonium; species Limonium bicolor. The sequence goes on along the minus strand of CM041778.1, from coordinate 172,719,268 downwards.
GTTAAATTAAGTATATAAGGTTAATAAACTTGTAACTCAATTTTCGGTTTAAAGGGGCACTCCCGAGGTTAAAGGAGCGTTAAGAAATTCCCCCCGAGCTCTTTGTTTATTTTTGAAGAATTAGCTTGGGAATTCTCTTTAGAATGATTAATAATAATTTTAGGAACTCTAAGAACATTTTTTATAGGGGTTCGTGCCACCTTGGCACTCCTCCTAGGCATTCCCGGGCCTTTATGGGACCCACATCGGGAATTTCCGAGAACTTTGTATATTTACTCAGTTCTAACTGAGAACTAGTATCTTAAAGATCATAAAATGATCCTTGGTTAAATTCATATAATATTCATAGCTTATATAATTGTTTAACTTAAGGTCGGGCTTTTAACGCTCGTTTCTGACCTTAAGGAGTTTAGGTGCGTTTTTAACGCCCAAGTGTTTATATGTTTTCTTAGGATTTAATAAACCCCCCAAAATATTTATAATTCCTCAAATAATATTTATTTACTTATATTTAATTATTTAAATGTTAGGGGTATTTCAAATCTAATCATCTCCCACACCCCAACCGAGAACATAGAAAAGAGTTTCAAGCTGCCAACAAATGCTAAGGATTGTAAGATAAATCAAACATTGGTATCTTTTATTATACGTGAACTCAACTAGATATTATTATCTCTCCAGGTTCTCTGAAAATCTATTGCACATGCTCGTGGTATACCCTCATATGTCTACATTGTTCCTTTAGAACTAACCTTTGGTTTAAGGGTGAAGTATAATATTGAGCTGCAGTTTGGTACTTAGTGCTTCTTGCACTTTTCTTCAAATTCTTGAGGCAAATCAGATTTACATATCCATCGTGATAGCCTTTGGCATCTACTTGTAATTATTTTCTTGCATGATTGATACTGCTATTATTAATTCATAGTCGATTTCTCAATCTGATTTTCCCATTAGCATCGAGTCTAAACTTGTAATTCTACTCGTTTGTTTTTCTGTCGATATGATTATGTCTAACGGCTTGCATATTTTGGTCATTTTCTTGCGTACCATATCCTTGTCTATTAGACATGTATTTGTTATCATGACATTCGCTACTATGTTAGCTCTGCCTTCCTCATAACTCAACCCGACATCTTTATTGTGTTCAACTCTATATGGGTGTGAACACATTAGGGGTTCTTATGATCCAAGAATATCGCGAACGCTACACCATATAATAATGTCTCTATATTTTAGCGCAAAGATGAATGCATCTAATTTGGGATCCTAAATAGGATAGTTTTCTTCAAGTTCCTTCAGTAGAGGGGTCATAAGTAATGTCCTTCCTGTGCTACATTACTACGCATTCCATTTGGTCCTTCTAGAATGGTAAGATTGAGTGCTGATATAAGCAAGTCCTTCAGCTTTTGCAAGGATTCCTCATAACCATCTTCCCAATAAACGGGGTTTCATTGTTCTTGTTGTTAAGCTCACCATAATCTTTCATGTCTTTGTCTTTCACTAATACTTGGTGTTAACCACCAACTTAAGGTGCTATGACTTCCTGTCACGTTCTTCAATCATGGTCAATATTTTTCTACCTCTATCTTTGTTGGTTTGACTGAGATTCTTCTCATCTATATGTTCGAGGAAAGTAACTTGGTCTCGCCAGAACTCACATCCTTGAATTTGGCATAGAGTTTATTTCTTGTTATATTCTTTTCCACCACCCAATATATAATCTGAAATACCCCAAACCTTAATATGTTAGTTAATTATATAATTAGTATATTTTTAAGGCTTATTTAGTCATTGAGAACATGTGGGAAAAATTCCCGAAGGAAACGGATCCAGATAGTGGATTAAAAAGGCAAAACGAGCTTTAAAGCATGTTTTTCGAAAACCCGGGAAATGTAATTTCAAACTAGTTTAAAGGACTAGTAAAAATTTATGGTCAATTATATGGCTAAAATTAGATATTAGTCAAGGTCTAGGACCATAAAAATAAATAAAACAAAAATCCGGAAACCGGACCCGAACTGTTAAAACTGACAGTTCGGGAATTAACGGGTGTTATCTACTAGTGACCAAGTGCCACTCTCTCACATTGTAAAATAAAGCCAGATTTCTGCCCCCTCTCTCTTGTGTCTCACGTGAAGCAGCCCCCTCTCCTTCTCTACTTTATTAATTCTACTTATTTACTAAAATACAAAACAATAAAATACAACTCACTTTATTCTCTCTCTCACACTCTCTCTCTCCCTCATTTCTCTCTGCCTCACGATCCCATCCCTCTCTCTCTGCTCTTCTTCTCCATTTTGTTCCAGCAATGGCGATTTGCAAGGGCTCCAAATAGCTCACCTTGCTCCTCCTTGTTCTACCCTTAAATCAACTCCAAATCAAGAAATTTTTACACCAAAATACTCCTCTCATCTTGGGGATTATTTTCCACCTTTTAAAATCTCAAAACTCCATACTTCATTTCCATGGGTATACCACATTTTGAAGAGGAAGCTTCATATTCTTGAAGCCAAACATCTTCCTGTTGTTCTAAGGTAAGAAAGAACTCAAAAACCCATTCATTTCCCTATTCCCTATGGTGGCCGATTTTGGTGGGTACTAAACACCAATGTTTTCTCTCCATTTTAGCTTGTTCAATCCTTTAGAAGTGTTGGAGCTAGCCCAAATTCCATTACCAAAAACTTCATCTTGAAGTAGAAGGTAATTCCCTCTTATGATGTTTCAAATGTTGATTCTAGGGTTAATGGAATAATATTCATGAACCCTCCATACTCATTGTAATTATTTTGGCATGGTCATTAGTGTAGCAGTAAATCCCGTTGAAAACCGGTAGGGGAGCAAGAAGTAAAGAGAAGGGGAAAGTTTGGAAAGAAAGCCCAAGGTAGTTAACTTACCTTGAGCTAGTGTGTGATCTATGAATGTGTTTATGTTTAAGCAATATAAATGTTCAGTGAAATGCAGGTGTTGCTAATAATATGAGGAAATTCAGTGTTTAATTTAATGTTGTTTAAGGGCCTAAGAGCCAAGCTTTTAAGGTTTATGAATTTTGAGGGCTATTGTGGTTTAAATGGTGAATTTTAAGTGTGTTTTGGTGCCTTGGATAAATTGATGGTTGAAGTGTTTTAGTGGGTTAAAAGATGAGTGGGAACATGTAAAATTATGGGGAGATCATGTCAAAATTTGTGTAGGAATGTAATGGTTCAAATGCATTTCTAGGTGGGAGCAAACTAGTGAACTACAAGTGTTTGAGAGAGTAGTTAAGGAACTTAGAAATAAACTTGTAAGATTAAACCATGAAACGAGTTTACAGTTCTTATTATTAATGTAACGTGTGCGTACCGATACCGGTAACCTCGAATGCGTGCTAACCGTTAATTAGCCAAAACTAGGAACGTAAGAGAACGGTATCCTGTAATAACGTTCTCAACCTAAGGAATGTTCTAACCCGGCTATGTGTGTGTAGTTGTGATATGTGTTGCTGAATTATGCCTTATTTCCCTTGTACGTCTAACTGGACTTAAACATTTATTTGTGTGAGATTTTGTTAAGCTCCCATTGTGGGACTGCTAACGAGTGCTAACGGGGGAAGTGAGGAATCCGGTCATTCCGGTCACGCGTGTATGTATGGGTGTCGACATCTGAATCAGATTCGGCTCTCTCCTTATGTTAGGGTAGTTTTCCTTTTATGGGGAATTCGACCTCCCATTAGCTTAGCCAAAGCTTACCTACCTGACTTCCACTCGGGCTAGGGGGAAATTATGTGTTGATGTGTACGGGTAATCATACCCGCCTCATCTTTTAAGTTAAGTTGTTCATTCGACTAACAAACAGTAATGTGATATGTGTTAAGCTTAACATGAGGATGAAGTCATTCTCTAGGCTTAAAAGTTGACTAACTATGTTGGTTGTTTTCTAAAGTGAGTTGTCTTCACTATGTATGTGTCGTTATTGTTCTGCAATAATTCCTGTCAAGTTTATGCATGTTGTATGTTAAAATCAACGCCATGTTATCATGACAAATAGTTGCGTGTATCCCGGTAGTCAGCGGGCTGCACGTTAACCATGCCAGCAAAAGGTTGCTGACCCCCTTTGGGGGCTATGTTTATTGCAGGATGAGGATCGAGGAAGCAGAATGGCTTTAAGTCCTAGATTGATGATACTTTTGTTATTTTTGGATATTGAACCCGAGTAGTGTCTGTACACTCGAGGTCTTATATTTTGACGGATGTAAATCTAGTTGGTGATTTTTGTACAGTTACACTCGGTATAATGTCATTCTTTTTGGATAGGTGATTTTTGTAAGGTTGTAATTATGCTCGGCATTCTCGTAATCAGACCGATACATTGTAAGTAACCGCCTTGTTAGCCACGTGGGTGGCTAACGGCGTGTAACACCGCCCTTTTTGGTATATGTTTAAGTTATGATTTCCGCTGTGATTATCGACTAAGTGTGGAGTTTATGGTTGGGGTGTTACATAATCGTTTATAATACCGTTTATCAAGTTATCTCACTGACTTATGAATATGTACTTTATTAGATCCACAAGCTCCTTAGATCTTGGTTATTCCACATATCGTTACTCTACATTGATAGTGTTTTTTTCTAACGACTACCGCTCCTTTAGTTCCCGGTATTTGTCATAAGGTAGGCTGCTGTCTATCTTCTTGATAGACAACATTGGCACACCCCAAAGAAAATTTTAGGGTCTATAGATCCCTTCTTCATTAGGCATGTATTTTATTTCTTCCCTTTCTCACTGGTGTCATCATTTGCAATCCTTCATAAATAAATTAGAGGATTTGCAACCACTTGTATCTACAAGTTTTTAGTTGGTTCATGGCTTAAATAAGCCCCTTTTTTCCTTCTTTGCACTTGAGCTCTTTCATAGTCGATGTCTTCAGGCTCATAGGCTTACGTCCTTTCACTGTTTAAACTTGATATTCACTCTAGTGTTTATGTACTTTCGTCACAATGCTTGTTCAATCTTCATTGACTCTAGCTCCCTTTTAATGATTATACTTGGGTTTTATTGAGTTAGGCAGGTATTGTAGACTAGCATTTACGTGATGTCAACTATACAACCACACCGACTTCTTGTTCCAGCATTCTTAACCTCCGATTTAAAGGTTATAGCTTCTATTAACCTCTAGGTAGGTTATTGTTTAAACTTCTTTCTCCTTACTGGAGTTTGGCGTCATCATCTATGAAGAATGATATCTGCAAAAATTTCGGGTGAAAGACTTAAGAGTCTTTATCCCCATCTCGCTAAGTACTAAAGTGTCTCATTCTTCATCTAATTAATTGGATATGCTCAACTTGTGAGTTTCAGTTTTTCCCAAGCTTCACTATATATTACTTAGCTTTCTACACCCTTCTGGGTATCCAAGTTGGTAGAATTCCTTTGATCTTTTCCTTGCTTTCTACAATCCTTGATTACAATGGCCTATCCACTGAGTGTTATTAATCTTTTAAGTGTGGTTGTGCTCATCCTGAGGACTCGTACTTTCTACCGGTATTGTTTGACATAAAGGTTTCCTGGGTTTTAGGTATACACATCTCAGCTAGAGATTGTAGGCAACGCCTTTTTGATAGCATACTGCTATCAGGACCTCCGGGTCCTTTCCAATTTACCGTATAACCAAGTTCATTCTCCTGCTTGAAAATATAGCATTTCGTAACAACCAAGTTGAGTTTTCCCGAATAGGAGGAATCTTTCATCTCGTTGGCGCTCTTCATTCAATTTTCTTTCTAGGCAGTACTTGAGGTACGGGCAGTGGTGGGTGGGGTATTGCTGTTACTTCCCCGAAATGCACTCCTCAATGAGTGAGGACGGCCGCCACCTTTTTGATGAAACTTGGGGTTGCAGGACCTCCATCGCCTTCTGACATGCCTCGTCCTCTTCCAGTATCCCTATTCCTACCCTTTCCTAAATTTTGTTGGAAGGGCGATTTAGTTCATATCTCGGTCATATATGTATTTATAGTCTTTTAGCTGTCAAGTGCCTTTCCAGGCTAAACTTACGCGTGCTCAAAATTCCTTGAAGTTTCTAGATCACGAACCTTACGTACGGTTTCTCACATCCCAAAATCCTATGCTCATAGTATTCTCCAACTATCTCTTAGTCATCAGAGTGGTACTCTGCTCTGATACCACTATTGTAACACCCTACCACGTAATCCGTCTTAATCCAATCGAACATAAATAGTTTGTACCATGTAGCGGAAATAAATACAAATTATTTAACCACGGGTGTTACCACTATTACTCGCCCATGTGAGTAACAAGGCTTTCAAATACATTTACAAATAAACATTGTGATAACCGAGAGATAGTCTAATCCAAACTATACAACTCTTAATCAAATTACATGTGAGCAATCTAATTTACACCAAATTCGCATAACCAAATGTATAACCCACATTTTACAATCCATACTATATACCACAAGGGTATTACACAAAAAACTACCCAATCTCGCACTCCAACAATGTCTTCTACTGTGTACCTGAAAATGGTTAGGCCACAACGGGCTCCGCACAACTTGCTGAGTATGATAACGTGTAATCCATGAGCTACCGGGATACACACAACTAATTGGTCGAGTGAACATGCGATTGATTTTAACTCAATAATCATAAAGAAGTGCAATAAACATACAACATTCCAACAAGTAACAAATATATTCAAACAGAATGATCCATCACAATGGGATCATTTCATCAGATATAATGAGTTAATCCTCTTCCCTTTCTTAGGCTTGAGAATTTAATTGATTCTCGTGTTTGACCTTAACTTAGGTACTTGTCAATACAATTCTCTTATTGGAATGTTTCCTTTCCATCCTTAATTGTCAATATGTTCAAGTACGTATGAACCCTATCAATATGAGTGTTAAACTCAATGAAGTAACCTTCGTCAAAGTGACGTATATTTAATCAGGTTTTTAAGAACCATGCTCCTTGAGTAATAGCTCAATAGAGCAAACCCCTGTCAATGTGACGTACATTCAAATTCCCCTGTCAATGATCATGGCCAGGGATGCTGAGCCAATCGCTTGACTCTGGGATGACCAAGTCCACTGACAATGATCTATGGAAGTTGGATCTGATGCAGATACCACCCTCCGATACAAATACGTGCACGCCATAACATTTCTGGACTCCTCTCTCCCCCTAGTAACCAAGTTGGTTAGAAGTATATTCAGAACATGCGTCCTACTACTAGTATGTTAGTTCGGATCATCTCAGTTTCAGATGCCGACTAAATATTCAGGGAGTTAGTGAGAAGTTCTCAAATATTTATCCACTGTTAGATATTTCATGTATTCAAATCTCTAAAGTTCTCTAATCCTTATCACATGTTACTTTCTGTGAGTTCTCGTCTACTATTCTCATAGTTAGTGGTACATCACACAGAATGTCAAGGTTATACAGGTACGAAAACATAGAACAACATAATAATCTATGTTCCATGCATTTATCTTATTGGTCATTCAAACAAACTCATAGCACACAAGCCAAGGTAAACCTCAGTAAACACAGGTACAAGAAACCGTACCGTACACCGATGAGGGAGACAAATGTGTAGTCCCGCGCCCGTCCTATAATCTCTTAGATTTGGAATACGATCCTAAGTATTAATATTCTATAATCCATTAAACCATTTTGATACTTCTTGAAGTGACTAATCCCTTGTAATTAACCCGATATTTGTCACTCGCTTTTGTTCGGGTGTTTACTCAAAGTATTCAAATTCAGGATTAACTAATTAACTCTCTTACTTTGTTAGTAACCAACATGATGTATCATTTCTAGAACCTTAGTGTTATACACTGTCAGTGTTCTCATTTAATCATATGTACATATATACACTCTTATAGGTTTCATCTACTATATGGTGTTAATTTAATTGACCTAAGTGTTAATGGTCTTAGGCCTTCTAATTCCATGTAGATATTGAGTTGATCAGCCTGAACCCATTGGTCAACTTAGTTAATTAGGTCAACGTGGTCAACTCATATAAGGACCTTATCAATTCATAGGTTTAATAACCTCTCTAATTAACAATCTTCTAACCTTTATGTAATGGTTGATACACCTTTTAAACCTTATTTTAATGACTGGGGTGTATTCCCTAATCATTCTCATACATAATTACATCCTCAAATCTTACTATATAATTCCATATATTCCAAGTATTCTTATTGTGTCATGTGGATTATAAAACTCCTTAAGTTGTTTACTAACTACACCTTTATTAAGATGCTTATACTCAATGTAACATATGTTATAATCCTCAATATCTCAAATTTTACTCTTAACTCTCATAATACTCATCCATACTCCAAATGTATTTAGTACTACATTATGCCACCAAATATTTTCCTAACTTACAAACCTCCTCCAATTTCCATCTATCTTATAATCCCAACTTTCATTTGGATTACCCAATTCCCCAAATACCAAACATACCCTAATCTGCCCAATTCTGATTTTGACCATACACTTCTCACATTTATGGTTTGACCCTCATGAATTTCCTAAAGTTTACAATTGACCACTAATTCCAGTTATCTTTTGATTTCAATCGTCCACTTAATTAATTACAATTAAACTTCAAGTTTTGGAAATCTCCAACAGACTCATTTTGTCCATTTTAATTTGCAACCACAAACTTTCTCAATTTATGGTTTTACCCCACAAGTTCTACAAACTTACAAATATGCTCTAATTCTTACTTAACTATATTTTCAATAATTTCTTTCTATAATTTGGTCAACACCCTAATCCTACCTAGGTTTGACCAAATCTTACTACATACACTCAAACTTTTTAGAAATTGTAGTTTTGACCCTAAAGTTTTCTAAAATTTTCAAATTACTCCCAAATCTTACTTTAACTTATATTTTTCATCTCTAACCCAAATTAAGCCTAACTTTCAGCCCTAATGCTATTTAGTTCTCTAATTTTATTTTCCTTTGCATTAACCAACCTTTCTTTAATCAATTAATTACCAAATCATTCCATGAACTCCTCATTTTTAACCAATGTTTGTCCCAAAGTTCTTCCAAACACTTCCTAATATTCTTAGCTAATTTTCCACCAGATTCTTAAATTCTTTTAATTATTCTAACAACCCTTAAACTACTGGATATTTACACCTAGCTTTTGAAAACCTTTAAAAACACCAAAATGCTCATAAAACTTGCCTAACTTTTGGTCCTAGTATTAAGTCATATTATACAATTTTATCCACCAAAAATGTTCATTTTAACCAGCTTATTTTGTGCAAGACAATACCATACTGCCAAAGTTTTGGTTATTACATTTAGCCACTCAAACTTAATAATGATGACATTAAGTCCTTAAGTCATTAGTTAACTTAACCAAATGTTTCGATGTGGGGTTATATTACATTCCTAGGAAATTAGTCTTTCAACGCTCGTTTTCGGGCATAACTTAAACACACAATAAACAACTCAAAACATACATAAGTCTTAAGGTTTGGACATTAACCTTAATGCTCCAATGATAGACTTTTGTGTCATGTATTCTACTCAAATTTTGGCCCTATTATAACATAAGGGGCATATTAAATTTCTGTACAAATCAAGGGGTATATTGATAGATTCAAGTACCAAACTTTTAGTTTAAAACCTTATCCTTCTTAAGGTTGATTTTGAGTTTTTCAACCTTTTTTATTTTTAATTTTCGACCAAGCACTCAAGTTTTGAAGCTCCTATTAGGCCACATTAAGAAGGAAAAAGGAATATCAAAGTTAGGGTCATTAGACTCCTTAACATAACCAAATGGAGATCTGAGGCTTAAAGTACAAAATGGACCTTAAGGAGTAAGATTTTACCTTATAACTCAAGTTTTGGTATTTTGCCCAATAATTTCGGCCAGCACTTTAGTTGAAGATTACTCTAGTTTAGAGCTTGCTCTTCTTGAGATTTTTGGCCATCTTTCAGAGTTAAAGAAGCTCAAGTTCTTTAACTTTGCTTGGACTTGGCCAAGCTTTCCCTTATTTTACTTATGATTTTTTACCTTCAAAGTAACAGATTTTTGGAAAAGAAATGGAGGGAAGAACAGTGGTGTTGTTTTTTATTGTAACACCCCTACCGTTAATCCTCAAATTATCGCCTAATCACCTCGGTCATTAAACTAATCGCAGCGGAAATTCAAACCAATCGGCGGGTGATACAATGTCGTTAGCCGCTCATGCGACTAACAAGCCTAAAACTACAAACAGTTACGATCTGATAAATATAATTACGAAGCTTACTTAAAACATTCCTAACATCTTCTACTACAATGGATTACCAAGTGTCTAAGTGCATCGTTTAATTACAACCATTCTCAAAACCAACAAGATCTACATAATTCCCAAAATCCAAAAAGGTGTACCACATAGTACACCGGCTATTCAAAAAGGGCTACAAGGCCCATGTACAACTAGTACACCATTCAAGTTCACCAACTAACAAAAACTTAGCATCCCAGTCTCAACTCGACCGTCAACAATCTCGGGTACCTGAAAAGTAAACATTGGCCCCAAAGGGGCTCAGCACAACTGCTGGCATGAAATTCGCATACACCGTGTGCTAACGGGGGTACACCTACTATTTGGTCGCATACATGGAGTTCGTTTATTTTAAGCAACATGCTAACAAGAACAACATTATAATCATGCAAGATAGCACTCAACATATAGCATAACACAAGAAAAGGAAATAATTCACAAGTCATTAAGGCTTTGAGATTCTCTTCTCAAGATCTAGCCTTATCTCATAGTTAGTTAATTTTTCATCCGGGTTAATCGGATGTTCTTAACTCTTATCTTAATCATGACTTACACTAGTCATGATCTTTACTTTCTCAATTATTCTTACTCTTGAATAATCAAGTCAAGTCAGTTGACCTCCGAGCAGAGATAGACAATCTCACCACCAGGCTTTAGGTTGGCTTACTTCCCTGGGCTGCGACCATACGGTTAGGAACCATGGTGGGAAGGCTAGGCCAGAATTCGGAAACAATCTCTCTTGCCTCCTCATTCTCATGCGTGGCCGAAACTCTATCGGACTTCTCACCCCCCCCCCCCCCAGTTACCCAAGTTCTTAAGTTAGGAAAGTTGTAAAGTTCGGGAGTTAGCGAGAAGTCACATTCACAAGTCATAGTTAGCACACTTACACATTCGAACATGTAAGTTCCAATCATCAATTATATATTTCATGAGTTATACAAACTTCATGGTTATTCACAATCCATTCAAGGATAGCAAATCACAATATATAAGGAATTGCAGTAAACCGTATTCGTGCATTTATCTTGATTAGGTGAGAGCAAGTAAACACACAAGCGAGGTAGTCTTGCTAGCATACAGGACATGAGAAAATCATACTGTTCACCATAGCTCTTGATCACCGATTCTTCTTCGGAGTCCAACTATTTGAATCCTATAACATACATGGAATCGGGCGGTTAATTATCTATCATTAACCTAACTTGTTTCATCTTTAATGTTTCCCGATTTATAATAACTACTTCCTTACAATTCATACTTAATCACACAAGTCATTTACTTCTCATTATTTCTTAAGATTATTTTAACACTAATTTGACACTCTAAAACTCTTCTAATTAAATTGCTAATTCCATATTCCAACCTTGGTCAAGTTACCCAAAAATCCCACTTTCATTCCTTAAACTTGCAACTTGTTTTCTTTGGTTCTTATGTGCATATTTTTTTTCACCATCATTACTCTCCCAATGGTTTACTACTAATGCCACATTTTTTTTATTTGACACGAACGACCCTTCCAAGGTCGGTCCTAGGGTCGGTCAAAGTCAGTAGGTTGCGGGTTCAAAAAATTCAACTCGATCGACCCTACCAAGGTTGGTTCTAGGGTCGGTCGAAGTTAGAAGACTCCCGGTTTGAAATTTTTCAACTCGACCCGGTCCTAGGGTCGGTCGAAGTTAGAAGACTCCCGATTTGAAAATTTCAACTCGACCCAAGGTAGGTCCTAGGGTCGGTCGAAGTCAGTAAGTGTAGTTTTTGTTTCCTTCTTGTTCTCTATCTCAATGGTTCACCACTAATGACATTCTAGCCTTACAACTTGCATTATTTTCATCCCACGTTCAACCCAACTACATAATTCTTTCTAATCAATTCCAAAGTGATTAACTACCCAAAATTAATTCTAAAACACACCTAGACCAGCCTAGGCTATTTCTACTCATTTAATACCTAGGTCATCTAGTTTTGCTACAGAATTTTCGACATGGTTTCCCCACAATTTTAGACATTCCCAAAGCATTATTTTTCAGTTCCTACATCATCAACTAACCATATCTACAACGGACACTAGCAGTAAATAAGTTGATCATCATACTCACATATATATTCCAGCACAATCACAATCTAATTAGCTTGGCTTCAAATCCTTTAATCATCATTTAAACAACACTAAAATAGCTCATTTCTTTCTAACACTATAGTAGCATTAAACACTCCCAAAACAGTTAAAGTTTTTCAGTTTCACATCACAAACAAAATAGCTCAAGGTAAGCTCATTTACCTTGTAATCTTATGGTTTTCTTTCCTCCCTTTCTCTTCTCCTTTCCTCTTGCTCTTTCTCTCTTCTTTGTTCTTGTATCTTAACCAGTCAAAGGGGTGTATTGCTGATGCTACAGCCCACCCAAAAACAATAATACCAACTTAAAAACTAACCCTTAATTTAACCTAGGATTAAAGAGATGTTTACGGCTTGAAAGAAGGCATTACCTTGCACTTCTAGATGGAGTTTTTGGACAGAAAAACAACAAGCTCCAGCACTTCTTTGGAAAGCTAAATACCGGCTGGGGCATGGGGGAAACAAGAGCTCAAAATCTGAAAAATTCTAGATTGTAACAAAAAGAGCTAGAAAAGAGGGATTTTTAAACTTCTATTTACCTTAACACAACAAGGGGATGAAGCAGCTCACAATGGTGCTCTCAAACCTTCAATGGAGCTTCATCCATGGAGATGAAAATTGAGGTTTTCGAATTTGAAAGGATGGAAATGTTCTCCAAGATGAGAGGAGTTTAGTGGTGTAATTTTTGTAGCATTTGGACTTGATTTGAGCCTTCAAAAATGACAAAGAAGAGAGGGCTGGAAGGAGGAAAAAAAAATCGCCATGAGAGGCTGAAGGAGGAAGGAGGAGGCTGGTGAGAGAGGGCTGCCAATGTGAGTGTGAGGGAATGGGAGGAGGAGAGAGAATTCCAAAACCCCCTATCTACTTTTGTTTCTTCTTACTTTATTCTTTTTGTCCTTTACTAACTAATATACATAGGAGTTAAGAGAGGGGCAGGAAAAATCGTGACCCACATAATAAAGAAGGGAATGAAAGTTTTTTATTACAAAAAGGTAGGGGAGTATTTTTCTCTTTTACAACTAACACCCCATAAGTTCCCGTTTTTACACTATTCAATAACCGGAGCCCGTTTTCCAGAATTTTCTCGTTTAATTAATTTAATGGCTCTAGACTTTCACTAATGTTTAATTATAGATATCTGATTAACTATAATTTTTACGAGTCTATAAGCCCGCTTAGAGTCACGTTTTCCTGGTTTTCTTGAAAAACGTGCTTTAAGGCTCGTTTGTGTTTTTAACCCATTTTATGGATCTGTTTCCTTGGGGAATTATTCCCATATGTTTAATTAGGCATAATTAAGCTTTTAAAATTCTCATTAGCCTAATAATCACTGTTTTTAAGTTCGGGGTATTTCAATCTACCCCCTTAAGAAACTTTACCCTCAAAGTCGGTCAAAGTTATTGAGTTACTATCTTTACTCCTTTGACATCTCAGTTGTCAAAACTCATATCTCAATACTATTAGATAGAATCTCAGATCTGTCATACATGGTGTTCACACACAATACAAGCACAGCACAACTCAGTATTACAACCAACACTCTACAACCAACACTCTGGTTGTTACACTTTTTCTCAAAATAATGCAAAAGCTGACTCGAAGCAATACAAAAACAAAATGGCTCTATACCCCCCTTAAAAGGGGGTACGCCCTGTACCCTTTAGATACTAGACAATCTAGTCTACAAATAAATGTGGGTACTTCACCTTCATGGCATCCTCTAATTCCCTAGTCGCTTCCTCGACATTGTGGTTAGACCACAAGACTTTCACTTCGACTGACTTATGGCGAGTGTCTCTAGTCTTGGTATCAAGGATTCATAATGGAGTCTCGATGTATCTCATTGTCGGCTCTAGGGATAAGTGTTCTGGCTCTAATACATGAGAAGGATCGGCTATGTATTTCTTGAGTTGTGACACATGAAAGACATCGTGAACACGCCCCAACTCCTCGAGTAATGCTAATCTGTAGGCTACCGCTCCAACTCTCTCAGTAATCACATACGGCCCTACAAACTTCGGGCTCAGCTTGTCCTTCTGGCTAAAACGGAACACACCCTTCATAGGTAAAACGTGCAGAAACACCTAATCGCCCATGGTGAACTCAAGGTCACATCGTTGCACATCCGCATAGGATTTCTGTCTATCTTGGGCTGCTTTCATGTTCGCTCTAATCTGTTGAACTTCAGCTTGCACTTGCTCAAGATACTCCGGTTCCAATAATGACCGCTTTACTCGACTCATCCCAACACAAAGGGGTACGGCAAGGTCTACCATACAAAGCTTGGAATGGCAACATCTTAATTGAATCGTGATAGTTGTTGTTGTATGAAAACTTGATCAGATGAAGCTTATCAACCCAACTCCCCTGAAGATCTAAGGCACATGCTCTAAGCATGTCCTCGAGTGTCTGGATGGTCCTCTCTGTCTGACCGTTAGTCTGTGGATGAAACGTGGTGCTAAGCTTCAACTCAGTGCCCAGCGCTTCCCGTGTGGCTCTCCAGTATCTCGAAAGTAATCTGGTATCTTAGTTAGAAACTATCGTCTTAGGTACTCTGTGGTGTCGAATAATCTCTCGGTCAAATAGCTCAGCAAGCTTCGCTACCTTCCAGGTTTCCCTCATCGGTATGAAGCGGGCAACCTTGGTGAGGCGATCGACCACAACCCAGATCATGTTGAGTCCTCCCCTAACAGGTGGGAGTCCAACAACAAAAACTGTGGAGATATCATGAAATTTCCACTATGGAATCGGCATAGATTGTACCATTCCGCCCGGCCGTCGGTGCTCAAACTTCACTTTTTGGCAAGTGAGACACCGCAGAACAAACTCTGTAACATCTGTTTTCATCCCTAACCACCAGAAGTGTCTCTTCATGTCTTTTTACATCTTAGAGGCTCCCGGATGGACGGACAATGAAGAACAGTGTGATTCTCACAGAATGTGATCCCTCTACTCAGCATTGCTTCGAGGAACACATAATCTGCCATTCAGCCGGATCAAACCATCTTCATTCAGCTTGAAGTCATACTTTCGGCTCTCGAATGTACCCTCTATGATCTTCTGTCTGATCTCTTTCATATGAGAGTCACTCATCTGAGCCTCTCGCACCTTATCAACCAAGCTAGAAGGAGCGAGTAGCGAATGGAGTGAGTGTGCTCGATGACTCAGGGCGTCGGCTACAACGTTTACCTTCCCCTCTTTATACTAGAGGTCAATGTCATAATTAGATAAGAATTCCATCCACCTTCACTGTCTCAGATTCAGTTCTTTCTGTGTGAATACATATTACAAGCTTTTGTGATCAGAATAAATGGTGATGCTAACCCCGTATAGATAGATAGTGCCGCCATATCTTCAATGCGAAGACAATGGCTCCTAGCTTAAGATCGCGTGGTCGGGTAATTCTTCTCATGTTTCTTCAGCTGGCGGGAGGCGTAAGCTACAACCTTTCCAATTGTCATGCTGCATGAGTACACATCCCATACCCTTGCCTGATGCATCACAATACACCTCGAATCCCTTTATGCCCTCAGGAAGAGTGAGAATGGGCACTGAGGTCAACGAGTCTTTCAGGCTCTGAAAGGATTCCTCACAATCATCTGTCCACACAAACGGTGCATCCTTCTTCATCAATGTCGTCATGGGCTTCGCGACTTTGGAGAAGTCTTTCACAAATCATCGGTAATAACCAGCTAGACCAAGAAAGCTCCGGATGTTGGAAACATTCTTAGGTCTAGGCCATGAACGTACTGCTTCTATCTTAGTCCGGGTCAAATGAGATGCCCTCTCTCGAGATCACGTGACCAAGGAATGATACCTGATCGAGCCAGAACTCACATTTGGAGAACTTTGCATACAGCTGGTTCTCGCGCAGTGTCTCGAGTACTCGCCTCAAATGGCGCTCAAGCTCATCTCTGGATTTCGAATACACAAGTATGTCGTCGATGAAGACTATAACTGAAGTATCCAACTGATCACTGAACAATCGGTTAATCAAATCCATAAAATTTGCTGGTGCGTTTGACAGTCCAAATGGCATCACTGTAAACTCAAAGTGGCCATATCTCGTATGGAAAGTTGTCTCCTCAATATCGGGCTCTTTGATGGCAATCTGATGATACCCTGATCTGAGATCAATCTTGGAGAATACAGAAGCTCCCTTCAGCTGATCGAACAGATCCTCAATATGGGGTAATGAGTATTTGTTCTTCACGGTGACCGCATTAAGCCCACGGTAATCGATGCAGAGGCGGAGGCTACCATCCTTCTTCTTCACAAAGAGGACCGGTGCTCCCCAGGGTGATACGCTCGGGCATATAAACCCTTTGTCAAGTAGATCTCTCAACTGCTCCTTCAATTCTACCATTTCTACTGGTGCTAAGCGGTATGGTACTCTAGTAATCGGTCCGGTGCCTGGCGCAAGCTCAATCTCAAACTCAACTCCTCTCTGTGGTGGCATGCCGGGAAGTTCCTTAGGAAAGACATCCAGGAACTCCGACACTACCGGTATGTCAGTGCAGAATTCTGGGTCTCTCTCTAGGTCTTGCACATAGAAGAGGTATACTTCGTGCTTCTTTCTGATTTCACGGTACATGGACATGGCGCTGATGATCTTAGTCGAAGGCTCTCTGGGCCTCTAGCGGTATGAAACTGTAGCCCCAGATGGACTCCTGAGAAGCAATCTATGCTCAGCGTAGGATTCGCCCCTTATGCCACTCCAACCAGTTCATCCCGACTATCAAGTTGAATCCCAAGCCATTGAATTCGGTGAAGGAAATGGGAAATTCTTCACCCTTGATTCGGATAGTGGCAGCTCGGTGATATTTGGTACATCTCACTCGCTCCTTCGATGGGAGCGTAACCATGAAGTCTGGCAGCTCATCTGCGTCTAGCCCCAACCTCTTCACAAACAATGGCAAAACAAAGGTATGAGAGGCGTCTGAGGCATCAATGCCATTCACCGGAAAGGTACCTGTGATAATAGTGTCGCTCTTATCGGCATGTGTCTCTGTAAGAATACTTAGGGCACCTTCCGTATCGAGTCCACAACCTAGTTATTCATAAGCTTCATAAGTATTGAGGGTATAATGCAAGTGGGAAAATTGATAACCAACACTGTTTTTTTGATAAATCATCCATCATACATAGTGTGTCTCTAATACACATTGTTATTGTATCACATGGAATTACATGGTTAATACTTTCTAAAGGTAAGGTTCAGGCGTCCTGGTTTCATATGTGTGGCATTGATTACCGTCAATGGTGTCGTATTCAACTTAATCTTCTTGATACCATGATACAGCATTCTCGATTTTCCACCCATGATCAGGTCATCTCCTGACTTAAGTATCATCTTCTCAGCGAGGTCCACACGCTTTGCTCGCCATACAAAATTCATCGTCATCACCAATGGACCAAGACACTACGGGCACTCCTTGTTCAAGAGATTTCGTTGTCTCGTCCTTATCTTGGTGTAGACCAAGTCGTCCTCCTTCTTGATAGAAGTTAACGATACAAAGATCTGCTTCGAGTGCAGGAATTGGATCAGCTTCAAGTTGTTGTGCAATCTCCACGGCTTGTGTAAGAAGCGTCTGAAATTCATTAGGTATTACTAGTGGTGTTGCTCCGTCTTCCGCTCGCGTCTGTTGGTATGTCTTGGTATAAGGATTCCAGTCCTTTCCCAAGCACATCATATCAGCTTCATCTTCGCTCCACCGGGGAATTCGGGTGTGTGAAATCCTCCTAGACCCGCTCCTAGCTGGTTGCAACGTCGTATGATGGTGATTTGTGCTTCGGGTGTCAGGTATCATTTTAATAAAATCATACCTGGTCGGATAACCTGACACTGCTCGTCGGTGATGTGTGTGAGTGGTGATGTCGGTATCTTCAAGGTTCGGGTGTTTGATGGTATTGGATAGCAGATATCAAATTTTCCTAAGGTTGTAAGGTTCATCTAACATGAGTTCTAGGTTACTAACTCAATCCATGCTCAAATTCATGCTTTAAATTCTACATATTCATACATTCACTCACGCAGGCAATCAATACTTTAGACATGCTCTCAAAGATTAAAGGTATTAGTTAGTACCTAAACCAGACTTCGTACTGGTCCCATCACGGTCTATGATGTGCAAGACAGGCTGCCTTTGTGGGCGCCCTTCTGAGCACCTCGGGACCCCTGTCCCTGCGAGGTCTGCTGGGCCTGAGCATCGCCAAATGCAACCTTCTTGCCCTCTCGCTGCTTATAGCTCAGGTGGTTACCCTTGGATTTGTTGGGGCACTCATAAGATCGGTGACCCATCTTCTGACAGTTGTAGCATTTCACCTCTTGACCCTGGCAATCTGTGCCAGGGTGGTCATTCTTGCAGTATTTGTGGCTGTAGGCACGGCCGTCATTGATCCTACCCGAGCCGGAACCAAAACGTAAAGCTTGAGAGTTATTGGTGCTCGGTGTGCTAGTGATAATTTCATTTAAGTATGGATTTAAAATCAGAGTCTTACCCTTAGGCGGGTGAGATCTCAGCGGCTTCACAGCCACTGGCGCAGAGTAGGCAAGTTGTAGTGGCTCAGCTACTTGCCCTTCTCAGCATAGGCACTACTATCTCCGGGGGTACTCTTTTGTGGCGGGTGGGTATACTTCCCCTTCTTCTTCTTCCAGCCTTTGTTCTGATTATGCTCATCAAAACCATTACCCTTGTTGTTAGACTTGCGCTTAAGCGCGTTCTCCTCGTCCCTCAGCTGGACAGTAATCTCAACTCTCGATGCGGCATGGTAACACTCCTGATAATTGGATGTTAGATGGCTTTCTATGCATATTAAGGTATTAATTGATATTGACTACAACATTAAGGATTTAAATCGTTGTTTACCTAAAGAGAGGAAAATCGGGTATAACCCATGCCATACTGGAGGCGATGGCTCAGGCCACCATAGAAGCGGTCGACCAGGACCTGGCCGGTATACCTAGATAGGGTAGCAGTCGGAGGATAGAAGTGAAGGTGGTGTAGTACTCATCAACGGTCATCTTGTTCATCATCTTCAAAGTGTAAAGCTCTTGCCGCTTTTTCGTCTTGACATGCTCCGGGTAGTATTTAGATCAGAAGAGGGCAGTGAAGGCATCCCAATCGAATACGGGGTCAGCGACATACTCGCCCTCGACTAGATTCCACTAGTCCATGGCAGCACCCTTCAGATAGTAGGCGGCTATCCTTGCCCTCACCAGCAGGAGCCTCGAGGGTCTCAAAGGTTGTATCCATCTTGGAGATGTAAGCCTCGAGCTTAGCCGGGTCACTCTCGCCCTTAAAGTAGGTAGGTCAAAGATCAGCTATGGTCTTTACCCAATTCGGTTCTCGGGGTTGAGGTGGGTCGGGCGTGTTGTTGTTGCTAATTCTACTGGGTCTGCTGTACAGCCGCGATAACTTGAGGTAGCATCTGTGCTACCGTGACAGCGACGATCTCTATTATCGTCTGCGTGCTCGGCTCACCAGCTGACTCTCCACGGCTTCGGCCTCGACCACGGCCTCTTCCTGACATTGGAACAAACATTTAACTCACATTAGGTACTGTGACAACAAGGTCTTGGGTTCAAACAATTGTATCGTCCTTTTAGATGTTAAAGGGGTTTCTGTCATCATTAACGGTCATTTAAGGTTAGGTGTCTACTTCTCGTTGCTAAACGGATTGTAATCCTAACTCGGTAATCACTATGCTTGGTAATTCTTGTCTATCAGAGCGTAACTACGCTCTGATACTACTTTTTGTAACACCCCTACCGCTAATCCTCTATTATCGCCTAATCACCTTGGTCATTAAACTAATCACAGCAGAAATTCAAACCAATCGGCGGGTGATACAATACCGTTAGCCGCCCATGCGACTAACAAGGCCTAAAGCTACAAACAGTTACGGTCTGATTAATATAGTTACCAAGCTTACTTAAACATTCATAACATCTTCTACTACAAAGGATTACCGAGTGTCTAAGTGCATCGTTTAATTACAACCATTCTCAAACCAACAAGATCTACATAATTCCCAAAATCTAAAAAGGTGTACCACATAGCACACCGGCTATTCAAAAAGGGCTACAAGGCCCGTGTACAACCTAGTACACCATTCAAGTCACCAACTAACAAAAACTTAACATCCTAGTCTCAACTCGACCATCAACAATCTCGGGTACCTGAAAAGTAAACATTAGCCCCAAGGGGCTCAGCACAATTGCTGGCATGAAATTCACATACCCCGCGTGCTAACGGGGATACACCTACTATTTGGTCACATACATGGAGTTCGTTTTATTTTAAGCAACATGCTAACAAGAACAACATTATAATCATGCAAGATAGCACTCAACATATAGCATAACACAAGCAAAGGAAATAATTCACAAGTCATTAAGTCCTTGAGATTCTCTTCTCAAGATCTAGCCTTATCTCATAGTTAGTTAATTTTTCATTCGGGTTAATCAAATGTTCTTAACTCTTATCTCTTGATCATATGACTTACACTAGTCATGTTCTTTACTTTCTCAATTATTCTTACTCTTGAATAATCATTAAGTCAAGTCAGTTGACCTCCGGACAGAGATAGACAATCTCACCACCAGGCTTTAGGTTGGCTTACTTCCCCAGGTTGCGACCATACGGTTCGGAACCATGGTGGGAAGGCTAGGCCAGAATTCAGAAACAATCTCTCTTGCCTCCTCATTCTCACGCGTGGCCGAAACTCTATCGGACTTCTCACACCCCCCCCCCCCCCCAGTTACCCAAGTTCTCAAGGTTAGGAAAGTTGTAAAGTTCGGGAGTTAGCGAGAAGTCACATTCACAAGTCATAGTTAGCACACTTACACATTCAAACATTTATGTTCCAATCATCAATCATATATTTCATGAGTTATACAAACTTCATGGTTAGTCACAACTCATTCAAGGATAGCAAATCACAATATATAAGGAATTGTAGTAAACCATATTCGTGCATTTTAACTTGATTAGGTGAGAGCAAGTAAACACACAAACACACAAGCGAGGTAGCCTCGCTAGCATACAGGGCATGAAAAAATCATACCGTTCACCATAGCTCTTGATCACTGACTCTCCTTCGGAATCCAACTATTTGAATCCTATAACATACATGGAATCGGGCGGTTAATATCTATCATTAACCTAACTCGTTTCATCTTTAATGTTTCCCGATTTATAATTACTACTTCCTTACAATTCATACTTAATCACACAAGTCATTTACTTTTCATTATTTCTTAAGCTTATTTTAACACTAATTTGACACTCTAAACTCTCCTAATTAAATTGCTAATTCATATTCCAACCTTGGTCAAGTTACCCAAAAATCCCACTTTCATTCCCTAAACTTGCAACTTGTTTTCTTAGGTTCTTATATGCATATTTTTCTCACCATCATTACTCTCCCAATGGTTTACTACTAACACTCAAGGGCATATTGTGAACTTTAAAAGTACTTTGTTAACTAGTAGGGGTATTTTTGTCTTTTTTTCCTTCTGGTCAATGACTATAGTGACATTTTACAAAAATATAGTGGCATTTTGTGACTTTCTTTTTTTAGGGCATTTCATGAATTAGTCAAAATTATAATGGCATTTCATGAAATTTCCCTATTTTTTATGGTACTATATAATTTTGAAAAATCTAAGAAATATTTACTTTTTCTATATTTATTAATATTTATATTTTAAAATTTTATATTTAATTTTGTTATATTTTTCAATTTTATAATATATATTTTTAAATTTTATATACTTTTATAGTGTTTTGATTATTATTTTTTTGTGAATTTTTAACACTTAAAAGCATACTGTGAACTTTAAAAGTATTTTGTTACCTAGTAGTGGCATTTTGTCTTTTTTTCATTCTAGTTAATGACTATAATGGCATTTCATGGACTTTTGTAAAAATATAGTGGTATTTCGTTACTTTCTTTATTAGGGACATTTCATGAATTAGTAAAAAATATAGTGGCATTTCATGAAATTTTCTTTTTTTTGTTAAAGAAAGGAGTGTACTTACTATACACACAACATTTAGTTTATGGCCCCGTTCCGTGGAGGCATTATGTCCAGCTTTATCAAAAAGCAGTAAAACCAACCTTAAAGAATAAGTTGGTTTGTCTCAAAAATTTCAATTCCCGAGGAAGATTAATGCACACATTAATCTAACTAGAAGTATTAAGGTGGTGAAAGAACGGGGCCTATATCTTTATACCCATCTAAAGGGACAATAATGATATTCTTGCTAATCAAATTAATCTCTAACTTGATTGTATACAACATAATTCTCCTTTGAGGTACATGTTAAGACATTTAGATTATTCTATAAGTAAAGTTCATTAAATAGTAAATGATAGATAATAACTTAATACACATAAGACATGCTTGGTGAGTGGGTATGGTAATTTATGGGATGAGAATAGAATTAATGGGAATGGATATGGGAATAGAAATGATATAACGGTTAGTGTATTTTCATTCCAAGGTTTGGTATCTTTAAATTGTCAATGGATACAAATTTATTATTATTCTCATGCATGGTAGGTTATACACATATTATGATAAATTTGTTAATTCAACAATTCTAAGCATATTTTGTTGTTGCATCAGTAAAATGGTTACAAAAAATAAAATAAAGATTTAGGTCAAGCTAATTATTTTTTTCTTTAACATATTGATATAAAACTTAACAGTTTGATGCATGGTAGATTATACACATATTCTGATAAATTTGTTAATAAAACAATTCTAATAAATATTTTATTGTTACATAAATTTAATTTTACAAAAAAAAAGCATTTAGCTCAAGTTTAATATTTTTAACATATAAAAAATAAATCTTAACATTGTGTGGTGGCATACTCAAGAATTATTTTTAGGGGGGGAGTTTTAAACACTATCAAAAGGAAATGAATATATATATATATATATATGCACATTTTGTTTTTCTAGAGTAAAGATAATTTGATGGCTATAAATATAAAATTAAATTAATAGCTTTTATTTGATAATAAAAATTAAACAATAACTTTATACATAGAAAAATAATATAAAAATGTATCATAAGATATTAACTATAGTAAATTGATGAATATATACAATTTAAGTAACAAAGAAAATTGTAAATACTTTCATTACAATTGATCAGATTTCTTTGCTTTCTAATATTTTTTGTCACCTTATTTATCTAGTCATTGATATATTTTTATCTTAATATTTTTATTTTTTTTTTTTAACTTCATATAATGCTTTATATTAAGAGACTCCAAATGCTATAGAAATAATGTTTGAAATTTTGTTATTTACATTTAAATGATATTTAAAATATACATAAAAGCTAGTATCAAATTTTGTAAGAATGTATTTAATTATCATATCAAATTTTAAAAATTAAAAGTTGCTCCTTCAAAATAAACGTTATAGAATAATAATAAAAAACTAAATATTAATTCATTCGTATAAAGTTATTGTCATACTGATATATCAAGCACGGTGACGGAAACGATTTGTCGGTAAAGCTGCTCAATAGGTCAAGGTGGTGGGTGGTGTTTGATTAGGATTATATCATAATATATGAGTAGGATTTATTTTTTACAAATAAAAGTATGTTAATTTAAATGATGCACGGTTTTATAATGAGACGTCATTTACATTTTGGTAAGTTTTTGTTTTAAGTCAAATGGATTGATGTGATTTGCTTAAAATGATAATAAAATGATAAGTGATAAATTATTTATAATAATATAAGTTAGTGATTTAAATAGAAAATAATCAATATGTACTTAAATAAAATCTTAAACGTTAAGTGAAGCTGTAAAGCCAGTACAGTAAAGAAAAAAAAATATAAGTTCTACGTGCAAATAAACTACTATAAATCCCTAAAAATGAATTCAAACAACAACTATAAATCCTAAGTTTAACTATTGTAAGCATCTATATACATTCATGGATATATTTTTAAGCACTGATCTTAATAGATTTAAGTAATGTTTGTGTTTGGTGTATGTGAAACGAGACTTTGTATTAAGCGAATTGCTTGCTTTGTATTATGTAAAAACTGAGATTACAAGCCTGCGGCTTACATTGTATAATATACACTTTGATATATACTAAAGATATACTAATCCTAACAGAAAAACTAGAAAGATAAATAAGTAAGTAAAGAATAATACTTACTTAAGTGGAATAATAAAAGATATATGGGCCTAAGTAATTGGACCAGCATGTTTAGGCCCACTATTATCCCAATACCCCCCTCAAGCCGTAGGTAAGCAAGATTACCCAGGCTTGTAAGACTATGATTGGTCATTCCCATTCGTTGAATTTGATCTCTGTATCTGATGCCTGGAAGGGCTTTAGTCATCATGTCTGCCAACTGAGTTGAGGTGTGTGTGTAAACGATATCGACCAAACCTTGCTGTATTTGTTCACGAACAAAATGACAATCTATCTCGATATGTTTAGTCCTTTCATGTAGAACGGGGTTTCGAGCAATGTGAATTGCTGATTGGTTGTCACACTTGACTGGTACTGGAGTGATGTTGGTGACGCCAAGTTCATGAAGAAGTCGTGTTAACCAGGTGAGTTCTGCTGTCACTCGCCGTAGAGAACGATATTCAGCTTCTGCGCTAGAAAGAGAAACTGATCCTTGTTTCTTAGTCTTCCACGAAATAGAGTTACCTAGGAAAATATAGTAGCCAGATACCGACTTTCGTGTGTTAGGGCATGCAGCCCAATCTGAATCACAATATGCTAAGAGATCTAACTTCCCTTCCTGCTTCTTATTTATATTATCCCATAAGTCATGGTCCTTTAATATAGCATAGTGTATGAAGTGCTGCTTGCATGTGAGTATCAGTTGGGTTTTGCATGAATTGACTCAGCACCTGAACTGCGAAGCTAATATCTGGTCGGGTGTTAGATAAATAATTCAACTTTCCAACTAATCGACGGTAAACAGTAGGATCTTCAAGACTTGTACCGTCGTTGAGGAGAAGTTGTTTTCCCATTACCATTGGGCCTTGTGTGGTTCTAGCATGTTGACAATCATATTCCTCGACTAAGTCTTGACAAAACTTCCGTTGGGATAGAATGTATCCACTATCTGTGTGTATGAATTCGATTCCAAGAAATTAATGCAACACACCCAAATCTTTTATCTTAAAGTTTCGATGCAATGCCTGTTTGAGGGCATCTACACTCTGCTGGTTGCCCCTACGACAAGCATATCGTCGACATAGACTGCAACAAAAATCATCTCATTCCCGGTACCCTTATAGAATAGGGAATAGTCATTTTCGACTGTGTGAAGGCAAGGGTCTTGAGGAACTGAGCAAGCTTAGAAAACCATTGTCGTGAAGCTTGTTTAAGCCCATACAAGGATTTCTTCAATCGACAAGCTTTATTTCGACCAACAATTTCAA
The DNA here is from genome assembly GCA_023374045.1 of Limonium bicolor. Taxonomy (NCBI): domain Eukaryota; kingdom Viridiplantae; phylum Streptophyta; class Magnoliopsida; order Caryophyllales; family Plumbaginaceae; genus Limonium; species Limonium bicolor. The sequence goes on along the minus strand of CM041778.1, from coordinate 172,693,406 downwards.
GCCCATGGGGTATCCTCATGTAAACTTCCTCATCAAGAGTGCCATGCAAGAAAGCATTATTAACATCGAGTTGATTAATCACCCAACCTCTGTGAAGGGCGACTACTATGAGAGCACGTATCGTGGTTAGCTTAACCACGGGAGAAAAGGTCTCTGTATAATCCAACCCATGACGTTGTGTAAAACCTTTTGCTACTAATCTTGCCTTGTATCGCTCCAAAGATCCGTCTGACTTTAGTTTGATCTTGTAAACCCATTGACAACCAACAACTTTCTTTCTTTTTGGCAAATCGACTACTTCCCACGTGTCATTCTCTTCTAGTGCCTTTAATTCATCTTGCATGGCCTTTTTCCAATGTTCATGGGAATCGCTTCTTGTAGTCGTTGGGTTCACACATGTTCATAAGTTCAGTAGTATGATTAGTAGTCAAGAGAGCAATAGAAGTACTGGTTTGATGTCAGTTAAACTTGCACATTCGGATATAAGACCGGAGTGTTGACCTTTGCTTCCATATACCCTTTCATCCAGGACATCCTGAAAAACAGTATGACAACATAGTCATTGAGGTAATCTGGTCTATGAGTCTCTCTACTGGAACGACGTAGACCATGAGAAAACACTATCATGCGATACTGTCGGGACTTTGCTGGATTAGAGATGGGGGAATCTTCGCTTTCATTCTGGACGGGCGTGATGGATTCACGCGTGGCATTAGTGGGTATCCCATCTTCCTCGAAAAGAACAGGTGTTGGATCGGTTATGTAAGTGTCATTGTGATGGACAGTAGCTCTGTAGACTTCAATATCTTGTTGAAAAGGAAATGTATCAACATGGAATTTAATAGCACGGCTGACTTCAATTTTCTGACTGATAAGACTCAAGACTTTCCAACCCTTTTTCCTTGGATCAATCCCAAATAAACACATGTCACCTCTCGGATGAAACTTTCCATTTGTGTGGTTAACAATAGTCTTTAAACATAAGCATCCAAAAGGCTTAATCTCCTCATATTCCGGTCTCTGACCATGCAGGCTTTCAAACGGAGTTTGACCATTTAGAGCCTTTGAAGGCAACCGATTAATCAAAAAGGTTGTATATAATATGCACTCACCCCAATACAAAAGTGGCACATTTGACTGAAAAAATATGGCTCTGGCAGTTTCAAGCAGATATTTATGTTTTCTTTCCACTATTGCATTTGTTGAGGAGTATAAGCACATGTTGTTTGATGTATGATTCCTTCTGTGGCAAAAAACAACTTTCCCTCATTCGAATTCCCAAGTTCCTTCGCATTATCTGTCCTTACTATTTTGACTGCAGCCTAAAACTGTCGTTCTACCATCTTGATAAAATTGACAATAATATTCCAAGATTCACTCTTTTGTCGGATGAGATGAGCCCAAGTGGTCCGAGTATAGTCATCAACAATACACACAAAAAACTTATATCCATTATAAGTTTCCGTGCTAAAGGGTCCCCAAACATCTATATGCAACATTTCGAAAGCTCTTGTACTTTTGTGATTGGACTTACCAAAAGGAAGACGTTGAGCCCTAGCCTTGTAACAAATATCACAAGCAAATGTAGTAGGAACATCGGCTGATTTTATTAAACCCATTTGAACAAGTTTAGGATAAGGTACATGACCTAAACATATATGTATCTGCTCAGCCTTTGGATTTATCCGTGTACTCAAACATCTATCTACTGCATTAAAATTTCGGCCTACTTCCTTGCAGCCCAAACTACTCTCGCAGCCCAGAATATTACCGCAGCCCAAATTCCTTCCTTCAGATCTGCCCCGTTCTTCTACCCATCGATCCGCCTCACAGGAGTCCAAAATATAGAGCCCGCTTTGATTGAGCCCAACACTTCTAGTCATCCCTGTTGTAGGGACCTGAAGAAAACACCGTTTGGAGTCAAAAACCATGGAACAAGTATGCTGCTCTGTCATCTTCTTCACCGAAATCAAGTTAAACATAAAATCCGGAACATACAACACATCCCTAAGCCAGATTTTTTTCCGAGTTTGACATCTCCCACCATACTTACTGCTTGAGGTCTACCATCGGGTAGTACTACGGTGCGATTGCACTTGAGTTTCTTCCAGTTTTGAAACAAAACCCTAGCTCCCGACATGTGATCTGTGGCCCCCGAATCAATCACCCATCTTCCGCTTGTTTGATTGTGCAATTCTTTGCTCAAAAAACAATTTTCAGCACAGAAAGTGAGAGAATACTTACCAGAGAAGTTGCAGTAATCGTTCTCCTTCTTCGTCGCAGCGACTGTGCTTCGAATCAACTCAGAAATCTGCTGGAGTTGTTTCTGTGTGAGGCCTCCTTCATCCTGTTTTTCAACGTCACTGACTTCCTCCTGTTCTTTCGCAGTGTTGGCGTATGCTTTCTTCTTGCGAGCTAGGACGGCGTCTCTCCCATGGAGCTGGTAACACTCCGAAGCGAGATGGCCAGTTCGCTTGCAATGCGAGCATCGTCGTTTCTGGTAACAATCATCAGTGTTGTGGCCGGTCTTCTTGCAGAAAGAGCAGGTAAGTCTTCTCTTGTCTCCTTCAGTTTTTCTAGGGTTCTTCGATGTTTCACCGTGACTGTAAAACGACGCGGCATCCTCTCTGATAAAATCTTTCTCTCTTTGATCCTCTTCTTGCACTATCAAAGAGAATGCTCTTTCTAATGTCGGAACATCTTGCATAGCCAAAATCTGGCCTCTGATTGCTAAATACTCTCGGTTCAAACCCATGAGGAATTGAACCAACTTGTCGTTCTCTCTGGCCTTCTTGATTGCTTTGTTCACCCCGCATGTACACCCTGTACAGCTACACCGTTCCGGCGGTTGAGCCGAATCAATCTCTCCCCAAATCCTCTTGAGTTTGTTGTAATAAGCCACGACTGAATCTTCACCTTGTTTAGCCTCTGCTAATTGCCGCTTCAAGGTGTGAATTACCGCCAAGTTACTCTTCTCATATCTGCTACAAAGCGCATCCCAAATTTCTTTGGGATCTTCAAGATACCTCACGCCTTGCAAAACTGTTGGGTCGAGCGAGGTCTTCAACCAAGAAACCACCAGGGAGTTTGCTCTTTCCCAGGCTGCGGAACGCACTGCATCATTCTCTGATGGTTTTTCTATCTTGCCAGTAACAAAAACAAACTTGTTCTTTGTTTTCAGGGCGGTCGTCATGTCCGTTTTCCAACCCAGAAAGCCAGTCCCGGTGAACTTTGGAACAAGATTCAACCCAGGATTTTCAGCGGCATGAACGTAGATCGGGTCATTGACGTCGATTACATTGTTGCTGCTGACATTACCGATTTCTCCTGCTTTCTTCTTGCCTCCATCATCGTCGGCCATAGTTGAAGATGGTTAAAACAGAGAAATCTTTCCCTAAGCTCTTGATACCATAATAGATTTAAGTAATGTTTGTGTTTGGTGTATGTGAAACCGAGACTTTGTATTAAGCGAATTGCTTGCTTTTATTATGTAAAACTGAGATTACAAGCCTGCGGCTTACATGTATATATACACTTTGTATATACTAAAGATATACTAATCCTAACAGAAAACTAGAAAGATAAATTAAGTAAGTAAAGAATAATACTTACTTAAGTGGAATAATAAAAGATATATGGGCCTAAGTAATTGGACCAGCATGTTTAGGCCCACTATTATCCCAATATATTTCGATTGAGCCAAATAACATGTCCTAAATCAATCTGTACTATAATTTATAGAGTTGCAAAGTTGGCTACCCAAACAACTCGTAAAGGTCGAAATTTTCCAGAAACCCGAACTCGAATTTCTTTGTTGGCGCAATTCCGGTGAGTTTCCGATCTAATTGTTCTGTTTTTGTCATTCGAAATTTCATTACCGGTCATAACCACTTGTCAATTTCATCTATTACGCGTCGTATTGGAAGAATTTGTCAAATCGGAAACCGAAACAAACATGAACCCTAAACTCGATACCCAGAATCGTATTTACAATATACTGCATGATAGCTCGTATAATTGGTACCATTAGAATCGTTGTTGAATTTCGAGTCCAATGAAACAAAAATCAACGGATTTGGTTCTCTAGATTGAGAGAATTTAATGAATTCCCACGCGACAATCGATTTGGGATTTCTGAAGAACTCGAGTAACAGGGCTGTCCGATCGTGGCTTATAGGAACGGACGGCCAAGATTAAAACATGGAAGGTTTTAGTAATATTAATTCCAGAATAATACCCTAACTTGCTGGATTTATTTAATGGCCTTCCCTAGTGTATTTAGACTTGAAATTTTAACCATAGATTTCTTATAAAATCTAGTTTATTTTGATGTAAATTAATATGGGTTTTGAGTTTTTAAACGTAAGTTATAATTTTTGTAAGTTTTGAGTACTATGGAATTATTTAGATAATTTAAAAAGATATTTTTATGAAATAAAAATTTTATAATATGTCTGAAATATCATAGTTACTATAAGTTAAATTTGAGAATTTTTAGACAAGAATAAATGGGTTTAAAAATTGTGTTTATGAACTTTTCCTAAGTTATCTTATAATATATGGTTTCTATTGTAACAAAAATTAAAGTATAGATGATTAATAAACTTTATAGGTTGAGAATAATATAATAAGACTAAACTAACATTAAATACAGAATGTTAAGAAATATTTTTGAGTACAAACTTTTAAGTGAAGTAAATATATATATAAGGAATAAAATAGTAACATATGTTAAATCAAGGAATTTGATTAAACTATGTTTATACTAACTGTATAATGTGGAGGTTAATATACTTAATTAAAACTAAGGAAAATACTTTATTTTATAAACCATATATCGGATGTGGATATGTTTTAAAGTTATTAAAGATAATTAAATACAATAAAATTTCTTAAAGAATTTTTGGATAAATCTTAATATATATATATATATATATATATAAATTAAAAATAGATGAAGGAAATAACATTCCTTGTGGGAAATATAATAAGTAGAATATATATACTAAACTTTAGGACTTTAACCAGTGTTGTAATAAAATAGTCAACAATAACTTAGGAGTTTAATTGAACAACGAAAACGTAACACGGTCTTGGGCTAACCTACTGAGCCCAAGTCTATGAACTCCAAAAGCCCCCTTAAACAATTCAAAGAGAGTTTGGGCCACTCTCAGGGTTAAACCCTAAATCGTTCCAAATTAAAAGAGATGAGCCTAATGGAAGATTTAATTAACGAGATCTAGCCCAGATCCTTAAGAGAGAGTAATTGTAACCAGAAACTATAAACCAGTAAGAATGAAAGTTGTTTATCGTTGTAGTTCCTTAACTAATCAATACCTGGAACACCTTAAATATAGGTGATTAGTGGAGGTTCGCATTTTCAAGCTTGGTTACTGCTTCTACACATACCAGGTACGATTTCTCGTACTCCGATACTTTTACTGACCGACTTATGAGACGTTTTCGAAAAACGCTAACTGAGTTTAAAGGAATTTCAAAAGGAAACTGTTGTGTGGCTAACTCAGCTTGATGTGACTAATTGAGCCTTGAATGTGAAACTTACATGGTTATTGGTTCCTTCTATCTGGTTGTTTCATTAGACATTAACTGCCTAGGGTTTCCGCTTCTGCACTCTGTAGGACTGAGTGTTTTGGTATTGCTCTGGTGCAGTTAATGATCTAATGGGAATTTGGGAAATGTCAAACTTGGTAAATTCTTCCTTTGACTCTGGATATCGTTTCATCCATGAGTTGAGTCTATTTGTTGTGACGTGCGCGCATCTTCATCGGTAACAGTGAGGGGCTGTATATCCCCTGTCCTAAAAGGACGTTGTAAACAGTGAGGGGTTGTATATCCCTTGTCCTAAAAGGACGTACTTGGCGGTGGGGGCCATCTCTCCCAGTTGGTTTTATTCCACTCTTGAGTTGTTGGTTCTTGGATTTCTCTCATTCATTCATAGTCCTTGTGACTACCTGCGTCTTTCTACTCCTAACTGGAATTAGATCTAACATAAACAATGGTTGTTCACTAACTTATGGTGTGGTTTTAATTGACTAACCTTATCTTTTCGTTATTTATCTCTATCCTCAACTTGTTATCCATTGACTTGGTGATTTGATGTGCATTATTCTTCTGTTTTTGTTTTATGATGTTTGTCTTCAAGTTATTGTTGATTTAAGAGTTATGTTTAAAAGTTTTGTTTTAGAGAATCGTACCAGTTCCATTCCAGGGAACTGACTCACCCCTCCCGGGGTGGGCTGCTTGTAATGGTGGCCATCGGGTCCGGTTCTACCTGGAACCGATTGGAACCGGAACCGGCTGGGAACCGGTGGGAACCGGAACCGAACCGCCTCAACCGGTTCCGAATACGAATACATATTTTGAGATTCGGGTCCGAACCAGGCCCGGAACCGGAACCCCCTGGAACCGCCTGGAACCGTCACCAGATTCGGAACCGGGAACCGGAACCACCCCAGAACCAGAACCGGAACTGGAACCGCCCTGGAACTGGTTGAAGTTAACGTTGGAATCGGGCCAAAACGACGTCGTTTTGGGTCTCGGGCGCGCGCTCCTCTGAAGAAAATAGCCGTTAGATCCCAAGCACACGCATTGCAATATGAAGGCCAACATGATGATTGGTATGAGATGAATGGGGATAACACCACTTAGGACTTCTATCTTGTAATATTTTAGAATGTATTAGTAATTTAGTATTACTTTCTTTCCATGTAATCTTTTTTTTAAGACTGGCAAATTGAAATCATGTAACCTCTTAGTAGCTGTACTCTTTTTCGTTATTAGGGTTTTCCCAATGGGTTTTTACCTAATAAGGTTTTAATGAGGCAGTGTATCATATAATAAAATTCTCTTTGTTCCTTATTTTTTTTGTAACTTCAATAAAAATTCCTAAGTCTTTGTTTCTTACACATTTAAGATTATAAACTTGAAGCATAACCTATCTAGGAGTAAAGTGGATGAAAAGAGCAACTTGTGCGCCCAAACGGATCTCAAATCGGAGCTAAAACGAAGCAACTGGAGCCGATCGAATCTTTCCGGAACCGCTCCGGAACCGGTCAGAACCGGAACCGGCCGGAACCGGTTTTTTGACCGAATCCGAAGCGAATCCAGATTTCAGAACCGGAACCGGAACCGCCCAGACCGGTTCCGAATACGAATACACATTTTCCGGAACCGGACCCGTGGCCACCATTAGCTGCTTGGTTTCATCTTGCAGGTACGAATTGTTATACAGGTGGCCACGAAGAGTATGAGTGATTGAGATGGGAATTAGGATTTTTGGAGCGTTGTTGTATTTTGCTATTATTATGTTAATGTTATGTTTTCTCGAGTTCAGACCGTGGCTTTTGTAATCTTATAAGTTGTAATTGGTGAGGTTTGGTGTCGGGTGTTTGGAACCTGATGGTCTGTTAACGCCTTTAGTATTTCGTTTCTGCTGTAATTATGTTAAATAGGGGCGTTGCAGAAAATGGTATCAGAGCGTAGTTACACTCTGAACCCGAGAAAACGAGCCGAGCGAAATACTTAGAACTTAGGTGCACTTAAAACTGGGGAATTGGGGTAGAATTGGGAAGTGAGAATTCCAGAAAGGCACGATACCCTTACCCCATACTTCACCTTGATTGGTTTTACATTACTATACTCATATCTACACACCGTCCCTAGGACGTTATAAATATTACATACTTTACTACATAGATATCTAGACTTAACAATACACCTTCTGAGTTACAAAACCGTCATTACCAGCTAAATGTCTCGAAGAGGAGGAAGAGGATCTGGTCCCTCAGGAGGCTATGGACCCGACGCTGTCACCCCAGAGGTCATAGCGCAGATTGTGACGGCTGCATTAGCTCAGCAGCAGGCTCAGATCCCACAACCACCACCGCCACCACCTAACAGTCCCCGGGAGTTCAACTGGCTGAAGGCGGTCAACGATCTACGTCCTCCAATCTACGATGGCCAACCTGAACCGAAGACCTTAGAGAAATACATCAACGAGATGCAGAAGGCCTTCACATCTCTGCACGTTCCAGCGAATCGCCAAGTGGACATAACGGCCTACTTTCTCCAAGGACCCACGCATCGATGGTGGCAGACTGCCAGAGCTGAGCTGACTGCCCAGGCGAATTTTGACTTCCAGGCATTCCTGGTGGCCTAGAGAGCCAAGTTCTATCCATCCTACCTACAGAAGAGGATGAGGAGTGAGTTTGAGTAGCTGAAGCAAGGGACTTCCTCTGTTGCTGAGTATTATAACAAATTTGTGGAGTTGCTTGCTGTTATTGGAGAAGGAGATTACGCTCCGAGATACCTGGTGGACAAATTCCATACCGGCTTGAACTTCAAGATCATGACTATGATCGGTTCCACCAGAGGAATGACTTTACAGGTATGGGATATGACTTTGAAATTTCTGGTACGCTAAGATTTCCCCACTAACACATATTGTAACAACAGGAACTAGCTGAGGATGCAAATGACTGCGAGACCACCATTACCTACCAGGATTCTGTGCTAGGTAAGAGGCGAAATGATAATGGAAGAGGACCCCCTCAGAATCATGAAAAGAATGGAAAATTTTCAAGGGGGGAACCGAGAGAGCCATCGTTGCTTCTCATGCTGATGCTAAGCCTCTTCGCTACGAGCCAGCTAGGGGTGAGAAAAGTTAGAATCTACAATGTGGTTACGTTTTGTATTATTTCATCACGTTGCTAACTTTGAACTGAAACAAGAAACTAACCCGCAAGAAGGTACTTCTGCAAGTGGTGCAAGAAGGACCACCCGGGCAAGGATTGTAAGGGAAACCTGGTGGATTGCAACCACTGCGGCAAGAAGGGGCACAAATCGTTTGAATGCTTCTTGAACCCGGATTCCAGGAACTACAAGCCATGCACCGGGTCAGCGACTAGAGCCCCAGCCACTAACACTAATGGAGGAAGAGGTAGAGGTGGCACAGGAGGTGCTGGACCATCTACCAACCGCCCTGCCCAGAACAACTCACAGAGGCCGGGACAGAACCACCCTAAAAGGCCGGGCAAGGCACCGACTCTCAACCTGGTGGACCGTGTCGAGGCAGCAAGTGATGACCCGAGTTCACCTGGTGAGGACTACTTCCCTAGCGAAGAAGCTTAGATTTTTACTTTCTTTACATTCCACTAGCTAGTTTTCTTTCTCAATGTAAAAGGGATGAACTATAAATCCTTTTTTTTGTTTCGAACCTTTCATTACCAGTTGTGAACCTTGACTTATTTATTTAATGGAAATTATTGTTTCCATTCAGCTTTCGATATTTGCTTTCCTATATTGCCTATTTCCACACCCACCATCCCCTTTGAAGCCAAACCACACCCACCAGAGAAGTGTGAGACATTGAGACCCGGGATGATCCTATTACGAGAGTTTTTGACCCTAACAGTCCAGTATGCATTAATCCTTAAGATTATGGAGTTAGGTGTGAAAGGAGGAAACTTTTACACCCCTACCTTCAAGAACGGTTCAACCATGAAGGTGAAGATCATGTGCCTAGATAAGAAGTGGAACCACACCACCAATAGCTATGAAGAGGTGGAGGTGCCACCAATCCCGGAGGAATTGCAGACCATCATTAGAGCTGCAGTTAAGGCAGCACAAGAATTGGAGGATGAGCCCGTCCCAGACTTAACCTCAGACGTGTGCATCATCAACTTCTATGGAAAAGAAGGTAAGCTAGGGATGCATCAAGACAAGGATGAATCTTTAGAGTCTATCACCAGAGGAGTTCCAGTGGTGTCCATATCACTTGCAGACGACGTGGAGTTCCTATTTGGGGACCAGAGGATGATGGACCTTGCTACCAAGATCTTCCTAAAGTCGGGTGATGTCCTATTTTTGGTGGGGCAGCTAGACTTATCTACCATGGGGTGAAGAAAATCAAGCCCAACACAGCCCCCACAACCATCATTAACCAGACCCACATGAAACCGGGCCGTCTAAACTTAACCTTTAGGCAGACCTAGCCTTGTACTTTACAATTTCAGCATTGTAAACTTTAAGTTGCTCATGAAGCTTTCAATAAGAATGAAAATTCTAAGAATGTTATTGCTTCATTGTAGGGGTTGGAAACTCAGGGATCAGGTTGAATGTGTTGAACCAGGCTCAAGCAAAGAGCAATGGAATGGTCATCACAGGTATAAACAATTCATCCTGATTAGCCACCTTGGAAAAGTTGCCTAGTAATCTTAAAATCTACTCTATAATTTCAGGCACGTTCCTAATTAATGGAGTGGAGGCCACCGTCCTATTCGATTCTGGAGCCTCCCATTCCTTCATATCCCAAGCGTTTCATGCTAAGATCAATGCTCCCACAGAGGATATCTATGACTGCTCAGTCTTGCTGCCATCCAGAGAGTTGATCAAGTGCAGTAAGCAGTGTAAGAATCTGAGCATACACATCAAGGGAGCAGACTTCCTTCTTGATGCCATTGTCTTCCCTGGCATGGGATTCGACATAATTATGGGAATGGACATGCTACAGCGGTACAGAGGCAGACTACACTGTGCAGAGCATCGCCTCCTCCTGAAGTCAGCTACAGGGGTCACAGTGTCATACCGAATGCAGCCTAAGCAGCCGACTGTGAAGGTTGTATCGGCTTTATCCCTGATGAAGGAGGTGTCCAAGGGCGCTACCGCCTATTACTATTATGCTCAGGATCTGAGGACGGATCCAAAGTTCAGGAGCGATGTTCCCATTGTGTCAGAGTATCCCGAAGTTTTTTCGGAATAGCTACCTGGGCTACCACCGCTGAGAGAGGTTGAATTCAACATCGACCTCATACCTGGCACGGAACCGATTGCCAAGGCTCCCTACTGGATGGGCCCTGTAGAGATGGTTGAATTGAAGAAACAACTGCAGGAGCTACTAGATAAGGGTTTCATCAGACTTAGTGTTTCACCTTGGGGTGCTCTAGTGCTGTTCGTCAAGAAGAAAGACGGAAGCATGAGACTCTATATCGATTACAGAGAACTGAACAATGTCACGATCAAGAACAAGTACCCACTTCCCAAGATCGATGACCTATTTGACCACCTGAAGGGAGCAAAGGTATTCTATAAGATTGATCTACGTTCCAGATATCATCAGATAGCTGTAGCTGAGTCAGATATAGAGAAGACAACCTTCTGGACCAGATACGGCCACTATGAGTTCACTGTGATGCCGTTTGGACTGACCAATGGACCAGCGAGATCCATGGACCTGATGCAGAGAGTCTTCCAAGCCCAGTTAGACAAGTCAGTGGTCGTATTCATAGACGACATCTTGGTCTTCTCCAAGAGCAGAGAGGAACATGAGCAGCATTTGAGGATGGTCTTGGAGACCCTGAGAGAGAAGTAACTTTATGCCAAATTCAGTAAATGTGAATTCTGGCTGGACAAGGTGACATTCCTTGGCCATGTGATCTCAGCTGAGGGAGTTTCTGTAGACCCAGCTAAGATCGAGGCGGTGAAGAGCTGGCATAGACCCTTCACTGTGACAGAGA